>CM035427.1:50231387-50398887 GCA_020310875.1 Ceratopteris richardii
TCTACCTGTTATTCTGCAGGTAATCAAAAATTTCTGCTTGGTTTTTCTTTAACCAGAATCGTTGCAAAAATGCATCCTTCACATCATCATACTGTCGGAAATGATTCAAGCCATACTCGGTTAACCAGCGAGCAACTTCATTAACCAAAGTTGACTGGAACATGATGGCTTTATAAGTAGGGTCTGCTAGGTAATTCAAAACTGCATAATTAATTTCAAATGTCCACACATGCGTGTCGGGATCATCTCCCAGAAAACCTCCACATTTTGTGTAGGTGACTCTGACTGGCACCGGATGCAGCGGAACAATTTGTTGTTGTTATTGTTGTTGTTGTTGTTGTTGTTGTTGTTGATGTGAACTACTCATGTTGCTTGAATTTTGGGGACGGATTTCTTGATGTTCCTGACCCATATGGTCACTTTGCCAATTTTCCAGTCCAAAAATATCTCTGAACCGATTACTTAACTCAACATCTAACAGCCCTTTCTCAACCTTAGTGTTGAAATTGGCTAAACTTGCACCTAAAAATAGTGAATGCAGTAAATTCCTATCGAACAATAGTGCGCTATCACCAAAAATCACCGAATTGTCACTGGAGAGCACCGAATTGTCACTGGAGAGCACCGAATTGTCACTAGAGAGCATCGAATTGTCACTGGACAATACCGAACTATCATCGAAAATCATCAAATTGTCTCCAGACAATGCTGAATTATCACCAGACAGCGCCAGAATACCACCAGAAACTAACGTATTGTCTTCAGAATGTATCGGACTGTCATCAAAACGCACCGGATTACCGCCGCACTCTACCGAACAGCTTCTACACAGCACTAAACTACCACTGGAATTGCCACTCGCTTGTTGAATTGAACCTTCTACCACTGAACTTGATTGTTCTTCACTTCTACCACCAGGGGGTGTTCCTAACAAATTCAGAACTACCCAGGGATGTGGATCACTTCGATATTTGAGATGTGGATCACTCACTTCCAATTACTGCTACACCACTTAATGTTCAGGGTTAACTCTTTCAACTACTTTACGATTCTGCACATTAGAACTTATTCGTCGCAATATGCGATAACACGCAACTCGTCACTTTATCGCAATGTCAATTACTTAATACTTCATCAACGACTTAATTAATCACCGAACTTAATTAACAGAGAGACAGATAACAGAGTACTCAAAATATGAAGAATACGTGTTCCCGCTCCACTTCAGGCATTCACCCAGACCACAGTCCGGCGTCAACTACCTTCTATTCAGGTACGCCCTTTTCATTAGTCAAAGATGGTACAACGATTACGCTACAACCTTTTGGTGTGCGTGCATCCTTTTAGAATTACATATTACATTCCGGTGGCTCACTATATATATATATGAAATGAAGATTGATGAAATGCAAGGCTGCTATGTATGAAGTTTATGGATGTATCTTGTTGTGGATTAAAGTCATTGAGGAAAAGTTGCAAAAGCAACTATATGTGTGCACATGTTATGCCACCTAAAAGTGTTTGATTCTTGAATTGAGATATAGCAAGTGAACTCAAGCCAAAGCAAAGTGGGCAAAGCTTGGAAAAAGCAAGGATAGAAAGATTGAAGCCAAAGGGAAGGAAGGATCTCAAGCCAAAAGGCTATAAAACACATAATTGTGTGCATTTTATGTTTTCAAGACTTGAAGATTGCATCCAAAGTTGAAGGTGGTTAAAGAAAGGATGACCATGAGAAGATCCTTGATGATTTGAAGGAGTTGAGGACAAAGAAAACAAGGTTTGAAGATTACAAGAAGTCTAGAGAACACTAGCATTAAAAGTTAAATCGAGCTTCCATCAATTTGATGATCATTTGAGAAGACAAAGACAAAGAAGAAGGTTGAAGCCTAGGACGGAGCTTCCCAACAAAGAAGTAGAAGACTCCGAGAAGGGCTACCATAAATTGTTAAGGACTCAACAAAGACTTGAAGACATTCCCCAAAGTTTAAAGGAGCAACAAGCAAGCGGCAAGCTGGAAAGAAGAGTCATCCAAGAAAAGTGGGACATGAAGAAGGTAAAGAAGTGCATTTCAAAAGATAATTTATGAAGAAAATCTGCATTGCATGTGTTGGTAAGTTCCAAGCAAAGGCCAGGTGAAGGTCTAGTGTAAAGGAAAGTAAGACCATACCAAGAGGAATGGCAAGCCTTGTTAGATGCAAGAACCACCATAGAACAAGTGAAGGTCTAGTCAAAGATTGAGGCTAGTCAAACCACCAAAGAGAGTGGCAAGCCTATGTGAAGGCAAGTAAGACCATCCCAAAAGGAATGACAAGCCTATGTGAAGGCAAGTAAGACCATTCCAAGAGGAATGGAAAACCTTGTTAGGTGCAAGAAGCAACAAAGACAAAGTGAAGGTCTAATGAAAGGTTGAGCCTAGTAAGACCACCAAAGAGAGTGACAAGCCTATGTAGACACAAGTAAGACCATCCAAGGTCTCATCAAAATCAATTTTGCAACAAGCCTAGATTTATACCTATCAATTGTTGCATTAGGCTTACGCTACTGCTTGTATACCCATTTAGTGCCAATGGCCTTTTTACCTAGAGGGAAATCACATAAATACCAGGTACCATTCTTTATAATAGCATCATATTTTGATTGCATAGTAACCACTCAATTTTATGAACTTTGTGGTTCATCAAAAGAAATAGGCTCAGTCTCATCACAAAGACTAGACGCAACCATAGCATAGAAATCTGATGTAAGAGAAGCACCATGAGATCTTGATTGAGTATGATATGACAAAGATGCATCTAATTTGCTATCTCACAAAGTCTACACCAACCATTTAGGCATAGCTTATGCCTCCTCTACATCACCCCTCTCATCACCAAGTGCATCAAGTACATGTACATAACAAATGGAATTATTTGCATCATAATATGGAACTTGCAAAGGCTAAGAAATTGCCTCATTTGGACTAGCACTTGATTGTCTACCTATAAAAAGAGGCAGCAAATTATCATACACTTCTCTAAAATTAATTGAAGTCTCCTTGGTACATGAGAGTAAGGGCTCAATCGCATCTTCCACAAAAAAAAAACATCACGACTAACCAAAATACATTTATTCTATGAATGATATAGACGATAGCCTTTCTTTTGAAAATTGTCATCAACAAATTTCACAACCAAGCCAATCTTGGCTAATGCAGAAACTGATTACAGATTCTTCTTGATCCTTGGCACAAATAAAGCATCTGACAAAGTGAAAGTACTACCATCAGCAGTAGTCAAAATGATCTTACCAACTCCCATAACAGGATAAGAGGAGTTGTTGGCGCATGTAACAGTATTCCCTGTAGGGGCAGGCTCGAGTGAAGAGAAGAAACTGCGCTACGAGGTAATATGTTTGGTCGCCCCACTGTCAAAGTACCAAACATCTGAGTCCATTGTAGACATGCACTGCTCATGAGAAGATGGGTCAAAACTACAAACAGTAGTAAACGCCCATTCTTCTTCCTGCACAAGATTAGTAGACTCTCTTTTTGGTGTAGAGGCTTCTGCAACAACCATTCTAGCCTCCTTTTTCTTTGCCTCTTTTGCAGCCAGTTTTGGACAGTTCTTTATGATATGATCATTCCCTTTACAATACTTGCAAAACAATTTCTGCTTTTCCGATTTCTTCTCATCTTTATTCTGGTTCTTCGAATGTGCAGCATTTGCAGATTTTTGCTTACTAGTAGAAGAGCTCCATTTTCCTTTGCCCTTCTGACTAGCCAGGAAAGCTTGATCTGCAACACGCATAATGGACCTGTTCTGCCTGGACTGATCTTCTTGCAACATAACATGGACTAACTCCTCAAATGATAAGGCATTCGGATTGCCTTTCATCATCAACCAAAGAGTAGAAGCAAAACTCTGATATGAATCAGGAAGACCATTCAGAACAGTCTACACAAGTGAGCTATCTGGTATAACCTCATCAGCAGAAATCAACTGTTCCTTCAAATCTTTGATCTTTGTTAGGAAACTGTCCATAGAATCACCTTCATTCATGTGCTCACTCTCCAACTGTTTTCGGAGGTAAGCAACACGAGCCTCATTCCTAGCTTGGTACAATGTGGTAAGTGTATCCCAAGCATCCCTAGCTATTCTGCAAGAGTGAATATGAGGAATAATGGCACGTTTGACAGACAAAGCTATCAATGCATGTGCCTGGGCATCTTTGCCATCCCAACAAATCTGCTCTGCAGTAGGTGCAACAAAAATAGCAGCACGAACAAGAATCTACGGAATATCATCTTCAACACCATCGTCATCAGCTCCAGCACCTATATTTGTAGTACCTGTCGTTACAGGTGTAACAGGACGTCTTTCAACACCCTGCACAATGTTCCACAATCCCTTTGCAACCAAAACATGTCGCATCATATAAGCCCATAATGGGTAGTTGGTACCATCCAACTTATCCTCAACAGCCAACATACGGAATACATCACTGCTTTCAGCCATGGCCGGTGACTAAAATACCTTGATGCAAAAAATTGATTGTATCTCAAAAAGTTGAACAGAACTGCCCATACGAGTTGTGCTAGACCTGTAGCAGACTTCGAGACGCTTAAACTAGAGAACAGAAACTGGTATATACCTTTGGCACCAAAAATAAGAAATAGCCTACAAAAGCACTGCGATAGTGCGTTCGGAGACTGAAACGAGCTCAGATCGCGATTTCGGCACCACAAAGCGAAGATGTTTAGATCTTGGAAACACGTTGAGTATGCTCACCAAAATTTGTACGATTCTGAGACTGCAAACAGAGGAGTGTCGACGGCACCCTAGATGAAGCGACGACCTGCTCTGATACCAATTGTTGGAGATAGATGTATGCAGAAGCACGCGAACAGCACAAGGAAGAAGAAGAAGCTTGGAGCACAAACACAGAATATTGAATGTATTACTAGAGAATGTACAAAGATAAGTAGTCCATTAGGGCAATAGGTTTATATACAAGCTGGGGGAAAAAAACCTCCTAAAGAGGGAAAAAAGTGCCCCGGCGGTCCTAGTGTGTTCACACACATCACTGCCTAAATATATCAACACATACTACGTAGACCTGTCCTTATAATGCAAAGGTCCAGAGTAGAGCGGTTATCAATGCTATTATCCAGGAACAGGGCAACCGGCCAGTCACTACGTACCACCACAAATGAGGAATACTCCTTACCAAGGATACAAGAATTATAGAGGAGCACGATCAACTAACTTTGGACAAACTCGGTGGAATGCGGGTCCGTCAAGTGAAGGTGCACCTCCTCCACCACCTAAATGCCATTTTTGTAGTGAAATAGGGTATATCCGTAGGTACTGTAAAGATGTAGTTGAGTACGACAAAAGGAAAAAGGAAAGACAACATCCTATGGCGAACATGGTGTACATTTCAGTAGCCGACACCCAAACAGTAGCGGTACAAACATGTTCGAGAAAGCAGTTACAGCCAGCTGCGGAGATTTTTGAACCTGCAATTAGTGAACAGCAGAAGGTGTTTACTAAAGCAAGCAAGTGGGCAACCCATGAACAAACTATTTTTCCTGACCCAATTACGGTGACGCAGCAAAGCATACCGCAGGCACTACCGGAAGGCAGAAATCTGACCCAAATAGTACCACAGTCCCCACCGGACACCGTATCAAAAACAACAAAATTTGATCCGCTATGGGATGTCTTAACAAAGGCGTCTATTACACTGCCATTAGGACAACTATTGGCTTTGGTTCTTGGCGTGCGTCAACAATTCTAGCAACAAGTCAGTCCAGGACCTTCATGTGCTCCTTTGACAGCCACAATTCAGCCTGAACTTGATCTGATGGTGGATCATGCGGTGCCCTTGATTACGGTCTAATATAAGAATCACAAAATCACTCAAGTATTAATTGATGGAGGTTCTGGTGTAAACATTGCAACAACAGCACTTTGTCAACAGATGGGATGGACACAAATTGAACCTGTATAATTTTTTGTGCGAATGGCTGATCAATCCCGAGTTCATCCAGTTGGATTAGTACGCGATATTCCTATTACTCTTCAAGGAGCTGTATTTAAAATGACCTTTGTTGTTCTCGAATTACCCGCATCCAGCCTTGACTATAACCTGCTCTTTGGACGGCCATGGTTAAAACAAGCTAAGGTAGTTCAGGATTGGTCAGCACATGAATTGATTTTTAAGAATAACCACTGTAAATATGTCGTTCCACTGGATGACATGAAGCCTTGCGACTTGCATGCACGACCATATGTAGCCGAACTTGTACACATGCTGGATGGTCTTTCAAATGATGAAGAGGAAGCTTTTCTTAAAGTTAACAAGGATATGATGGCACTCGGAACTGTGGACTTACAAATGGTGGCAGATAACTAGAGTCCGGTAGCATGTACGGTAGTACCACTAACTGGTGAACCCGAAGCAAGTGTAGCCTAGACCTTGGATGATACAATGCTACAACAATTGCTTCAGTTAGGTGACGACTTTGCCATGCCCTGGCAGTTCTACGTACCGAAAGACCAATTGGTTACCTATAATTTAGGTGATGAAACTAATCCGCGACCGGTGAAGATCAAGGGGGGACTAGCGGAGACTTTCCAAGATAACTTGTTGCAGTTGCTATGTGAATTCTCTGATGTGTTTGCATGGGATTACCGGGATATGAAGGGGTTGGACCCGCATATCTATCAACATAGGGTTATGATGAAACCATATGCTCGGCCTATTAAACAACTTAGTTATAGAATGTATCCTCACTATGCGGCCCAGGTAAAAGTAGAATTGGATCAATTGTTGAAGGTTGGGTTTATTGTCCCGATCGAACATGCAGAGTGGATTTCCCTCATTGTCATAGTCCCTAAGAAGAATAAGCAATTATGGATATGTGTGGACTACCGGAAATTAAATGCAGCTACAGTACCTGATCCATTCCCTCTATCGTTTTTGGACACAATGTTAGATGATATGGCAGGTCGCGAGATGTATTCCTTTCTGGATGGATAAAGTGGTTATAATCAAGTACGAATGGCGGAGCACGACATTCCAAAGATAACATTTATAACCAATTGGGACGTTTATGCATGTACAGTGATGTGGTTTGGTCTGCAGAATGCTCCAAGTACATTTCAGCATTGTATGGAGGAAATTTTCTCTCCTTATCTAACCACATTCATGAGAGTTTACTTGGATGACTTCTCCTTATCCGGTGACACTTCGGCGCATTTGTATCATTTACGATGCTGTTTTTCAAAGTGTCGAGAATACCGTTTGTGCTTAAACCCAAATAAATCGGTGTTCTCGGTATCTTGCAGCAAGTTGCTAGGACACATTATCTCAAAACAGGGGATTCAAGTTGATCCAAATAATGTGAGGGCTGTACTGGAGGCACCTACTCCCACGACATGCAAAGAAGTGATGCACTTCTTGGGACAAATCCAGTGGCATGGACAACATTTACGGTGGCTTGCTCATTTGGCCACGCCACTCAATCGACTAATAACCAGTACTCCTCGTCAGTTTGAATGGACCGAGGTATGCCAACTCTCTTTCGACCGGTTGAAGTCACTGTCAACGCAAATGTCTCTTTTACAAGCGCATAGGAGCAATTGCCTCCAAACCATAAGCCAACTTGAAAGGCGTTATTCCGGTCGCCACTTTATATGTTGTACGGTAAACCCATAATACGGCAGGTAGGAATTGGTCCCATCTCTCTGGGAAATCTAATACTAGTTTCTTTAAGATGTTCAATAGAGATTTGTTGGTGCTCTCAGCGAGTCCATTCGCTTGTGGATAGTAGGGAGAACTGAACTTATGCACAATCTCAAAGGTTGTAGTAAGCACTTGCATTAATGTGTTTGTAAAGTGCATACCTTGATCAGTCACAATTTCCAAAGGTAACCCATAGCATGGAAAAATATCTTTCATCAAGCATTTAGCCTCTGCAGCCGCTGTGGTAGACTATAGAGCCCAAGCTTCGGCCTACCGAGTCACATAATCTGTGCAGGTAAGAATATATCTGTTACTGGTAAGTGTCGCAGGAGGTGTGATTGGTCCGATAAAATCCAGGCCCCATTTTCGAAAAGGTTCGAGAGGCAAAACGGGTTGGAGCAGAAAGTAATGGCGCTGTAAAGGTTGACATGAACGGGAACTGGTGGTTCCTAGTCTGCGAGTGGCATTAGAGCAGAAATTACTATTGGAATAATGTTTCCTTTTCCGATTGGAGGCTTTACAGTCGCTGGATGAACAGTGCCTCGAGAGTTTTCTAGTGTTGCAGGAAGTTCAGCTCAGACAAGCAAGAACTCACAATCGTTTCCTTTAAACCCTCGTGTTTACCATCAACCAATTAGTGCTCTTTTATAATGCTAAATCTAACCAATCTACCAAAAAGTTTAAATTACACTGGTTCGGTCCCTACTGCATTGCCGAACAAGTGGGACCAGCAACTTTTTGATTATCCACCCTAACTGGTACCCTTCTTCCTAAAGCAATCAATGGATCGAAGCTTCATCCCTATTATCCACCGCCTTCATCCTCATGATGTGTAGTCGATATTATTACTCTTTTTTTTTCCCCCATTGTTCTCCCTCGACATTCCTATCCGTTCTGCGTAATTTCGGTTGACCGATTGACTGTAATCTTTTAGTTTTCTTAACTAACCATGATTAGCAGCCACCTTGTGTGTCTCCGATTCTGTTAATGCGTGTATGTCGTCATTATACCTGTATATTTCCAACACTGTGTGATGATTAGGTTTCTTTTCGTATGATTCTTCCAGTGTTTCTACTTAATCCTAGTCTTCACGATGTTATTCGCTACTGCATCCTTGTGTGCTTGCGACCTGTGTATTCCCTGTGCTTTTGTGTGTTTCTGCTTATGCTATGGAAGCCCTGGCAAATATTATCACATTCCATGCTGGACTCGCTCCGAACGTGAGCGAGTTCGTGCGTGCTCGTGGTCTCTTGGCCTTCATTGAACTGCCTTGGCATTCAGTGGAGTGTCATCCCTTCTGTGCGTAGATCATCTCTACCATAGCCGCCACACCTGCTACAGAACAATGCTGGCCAGTGCCATGTTTGAACCCCCATGTCGTTGTTACTCTCAATACCGTCGCTGAGGGGTTCCGTCTCCCTCAGGAGGGGTTGGTTGATGGCCCTCTCCTTCCCATGGCGACCATGAAAGAACTTTTCCCCAGGCACTCGTCTAACAAGTTTTCCATTCTATGTCGACCAGAACCAGAGCGCATCACGCTCCAATTCCTAGTAGCTGCCTTAAACCTCCAAAAACACACTTACGATATCTCACGTCCTTTCTACTCCATGATCGACACTGCATCCCGAGAGGCCGTTAATTTCACTTCATTCTTTTTCCGACGCATTCACCGTGAATGCCAAGCCGTTTCGAAGCAGTTAGCCAAGAATGAGATTCCTAGGACTAGATTGCCACACCTGCTCACCTTTCTCCTTCCGGTGATCCAAGCAGAGCAACTGCCCCCAGCGAATACTCTGCTCTTACATGAGGAGTCTACACAGATGCTGGAGGATGATGATGACGGAGATCTTCTCCATTTCTTCAGGCGCAAACGTAGTCAAATAAGCCCATCTCAAAGCCAGGTGCACGAATCAACCGCTATCCAAGAGGTTGAAATTTTTCATGATACAGCAACGTCCTTACAGGTAGTATCTGCATCCTCTTCTCCTAGTAAGCAGCAGGATCTAGATGTTATTATGGAAGATGTAGCTGAAATTTCACCATGGGATGAAACAAAACAACCAGATGCTTAGACTTTGAAGGAGACAGTGGAAGATACTACTGTCATTGTGTGCCATCCATCTTCCTCACAAGTAGCAAATGATCAAGCCGACACGACAAAGCAACTGCCATGTGCTGAAGAGGCCGTTACTGAAGTTGCCACTGTTTGTTCTTCGCCTCAAAATGAAATAGGCATCGTCCTAGTGAGGACAACTCTTCTTCCCCTTCCTCCTCCAACCACACTTCTTGCGGCTGCCGATGCTTCTCCCTCCTCGCCTCCAACTACCATTCGTGAGGTCTCGTCCAAAATTTTGTCTTCTCCCGACTACTCTCCACCCTCGTCTCCACACCTCCTTTCTACCCAACCATCGCAACCTACTTCTTCTCTTCCCACTCTGGTTATGTTCACCGAATTGGCATCCATGGGCCATTTATTAATTTAGTTATCCCAGCAGTTACCTCTTCAACTGAAGACGGCACGACAAACTCTTCGACAGGAGATGTCGAGCAAAGTAGACCTCTTGGAAGCTAATATCGCACCCCTCCATGAAGAACTTCTTGAAGTCAAAACAGATATTCACTCCCTGCATACCCAAATCCAACAACTACAAGAACAATTGACAGAAAAAGACAATATTATTGCCCAACAGGACACCGAGATTAATGGATTAAAGCAAGAGGTTGTAAATAAGAAGGATGCCATGACTGTGTTAGGCAACGAGCTTCATGACATGCGGGATAAGCTCAATGTATTAGAAGAAGCTTCTCAGACACTAGCTATGAATGTACTGAATGCTGAAAAAGAACTCAAGCAAGCGACCGACGAGTTGTTCCACAAAAGCCAATCCTTGGAAGAAGAAATTGGCCAGAATATTACGTTGAATAAGGAGATTGAATCAATTCAAAAGGAATGAGAAGATTTTTACAAGACATTGCAATTTCAATCTCAGGAACTCGAACGCAGGGAAAAACAACTTGGAGTTCAGGCTGACAGATTATCAAGGATTGATGCAGAAGTTGCAGAAATGAAGCTGCACAGAGATGTTGCTTTAGCAAATGATTTTTATTTACAAGAAGCCTTTTTGTAGACTCAGGCTGAGTCCCTCATTAGTCAGGTCATAGCTGACAGTTCCGTCTGAACTAATGCCCATCTTGTAGAGCCTCAAATTTTGAAAGATATGTTAGATTCTTTGAAACAGAAAATCGCCCGTACGTTTAAATTAGCCTGATTCGTGTATATACATGGCATTATCAATGATTCTTAAACCTTGTAGTTATCCCTTTGGGTTCGAGTCCACCATGCATGCTAGTGTGAGCTGTCGGAATGTAATATGTAATTCCAAAAGGACGCACGCACACCGAAAGGTTGTAGCATAATCGTTGTACCGTTTTTGAGAAGCACACAAGCATGCACACACACACATGCACACAAGGCAAGAGCCAATAGAAGAACAATAGAGTTCTTTAGATTACTCAAGAAGTTTCATACATCAACTCAAATCACTAACAAGCTAACCCCCAAAAGTGAGATTTCTAGCTCTTTTTATAGTTTTTGACTAGCTTTGGTCCTGTCCAGACCTAGTGTCCAGCCTAGTTAAAATTAGGTTCTACGGCCTATTTGAGGGCTCAAACAGAGTATAAAAAATATGAAAATTGATAGGTAGGTACTTCTAATGCTCCTCAAGCTCAAGGACTCCTTGGCTTGCACAAAATCAAGCTACAAAAATAGGAAATGGTATTTACAATGAGTGTTAGTGAGAAAAATCACTATTTTAAAGGTTGTTTCTCTTGAGAATTTTGACATGCATTTCCATTAGTCCTTTCATCATTGGATCCTTTGTCAGCTTGTGCTTCCTGTCTCTTCACCTTGGCGCATACTTCCTTGATGGGTTAGCCCTTGACTTCCAACACTCCCCCCTCTCTCGCATCTGTCATCCCTGACAGACCCTTGTCGAGGGTGTTTCTTGATATAGAACTCGACGACATCCGAGGCGAGGTGGTGTTCTTCAATCCTTAATCCTCTTGCAAGATCTATAAGTAGTGCATCCCAATCCACTAGTCCTCGGGCTTTCAGATGTGGCAGGGGCAACTGATCAGAATGTAAAGTCCTCTCCACAGCGAATACTTGTAGGAGATGTGAGAGTCAGGGAATGAATATTTCTTAATGGTACTCCCAGAACCCTATAATGAACATCTCCTCAAAGGTCTGCTTGTAATAGGATGGGAGATACTTAATCCTTGCATGCCATGCATAGATAACATTAATGGAAGGGGTTGTACTCATGTCGTACACTAAATCTAGATTGCCTTCATTGAAGCCGACTGCAGAGAAGTAGGGATCTTTGATGTTCTTGAAAGTCCGAAAAATGACCAGCATCAATTCAAATATCTTCATAGACATCTGGGCCATAACATCAGGGATGTTTTGTAGTTTGGTACCCCAGTGGCGGATGGTTGATATCATATAAGCTATCATGGCAGGTCCCCGTGGCGGTGCTAGGTACACATAATTGAGCCATTTCGCACAACCTTTTATATTCTTGATAGTGATTGCAAATTCTGGCCATGTGCATCTTCTAAGTACTGGAGCATAACATGGGTTGTATTTGATGAAGAGTGGCATATTGTTCCATGTACGAACCATCTTCGGATAGGTTTCCAGAAGACATAGATGCCAAGTGGGTTGGTAGATGGACCCACGTGCAGCACTCTTTGGTATGTTGTCAAGGCCAGATTGAGTAGCACCTGCAGAATCAAAAATTTTTACTTGCTGGAGCTGGTACAACTGTTGGATATGCTGATTCGTGCAAAAATCTCAAAAAACACACAAAAACAACAAGCATACAATCGCTCTCTCGCTCTCTCTCACAAGTGAAATGAGGGGAATAGAATGAGGAAGGTGATATGACCAAAAAACTAAAATGTTTGCAAAGGTGGAGATGGAGGTGGGAGATGGTGAGGATGATGATGGTGATGATGATGGTGATGATGATGGTGAAGAAAATAAAAGAAAATAGAGAAAAGTGAAGAAAATACCTATGACTCCAACGTCACAACTCTACGTCTTACCATCACACGCTGGTCCTCAAAGCTCGATCCCCGGAAACGGTGCCAAAATTTGGTATAGCTTAGTGGTGAGTAGCACCTCCTTTAATGTCAATCTAGGAAGACATGAGGATGGTATGAAGACCTCAAGCAAGTGATGTGCACAAGTGGTGGAAGAAGCACACAAGCATGCACACACATACACACACGTGCATACAAGGCAAGAGTCAATATGGGAACAATGGAGTTCTTTAGATTACTCAAGAAGTTTCATACATCAACTCAATAAAAACTCCTGGTCCAGACCTAGTGTCTGACCTAGTTAAAGATTAGGTTCTAGGGCCTATTTGAGGGCTCAAACTAAGTCTAAAAAATATGAAAACTGATAGCTAGGTACTTCTAATGCTCCTCAAGCTCAAGGACTCCTTGGCTTGCACAAAATGGCAAAATATAGGAAATGATATTTATAGTGAGTGTTAGTGAGGAAAATTACTATTTTAAAGGTTGTTTCTCTTGAGAATTTTGACATGCATTTCCATCAGTCCTTTCTTCGTTGGCTCCTTTGTGAGCTTGTGCTTCCAGTCTCTTCACCTTGGTGCATACTTCCTTGAGGGGTTAGCCCTTGACTTCCAACATATATATATATATATATAATATATATATATATATATATATATATATATATATATATATATATATATATATATATATATATATATATATATATATATATATATATATATATATATATATATATATATATATATATATATATATATATATGTATATATATATATTAGCTCATCTATGGTTGGACATGAGCAACCTTTAATGCTTCAATATCACGCTAAAAAATCCACATAACCATGTATAAAAATCACTTATCATTTGAGCATATGATCAGGCCTTTTTATGTGAATTCATATGGCTACATAAACCTACAAATATTCAACTTGTATAGACTATAAAAAAAAGTATATTGCTCATCCACACATCATGAAAAATATATATATATTCTTCTCGACCACACATGCATACATTCTTGCATGTTATACATCAATCATCAACTTCAAATTTAATTTATATTCAACATAAGCATGGCTGTCCAAAACTATAATTCAACTTGAGCATAAACTTCACGGTGCTCCATATCACTCCATATGGATAAGGTTGTGCTTGTTTTAATTATTCCATCCCTCAAACCATAATCTGGCCTTTATCCAAGCCCTAAATAAATTTACACCTTTGCTTCCACACTCTTCTTTAAGATTATGAGTGTAGACTTTATATTTTCAAGGTCTAGCTGCTTCCTTTCGAGCTTAGAAGAAATACATAAATGATGAAGAAGTAAACAATGAGAGGTGATTACATATCAAGCCTCACTATTGGAGCTTGTAGTACAAGTTCCATAACTTTCAACAACTATGCTCAACCAATTTCCGTGTGATTATAAGATTGTGACTAGATGGGTGTTGACGATGCCCTAGATGAAGCAACGACCTCTTCTGATACCAATTGTTGGAGTTTGAGGTCCACAAAAGCACACAAACAACACAAGGAAGAAGAAGAAGCTTGGAGCACAACACAATGCTGAATGTATTACCAAGTGAAATATATAAAGATAAGTGACACAAGGTTATATGGATATATATAAGCGAGGAAAAAAACCTCCTAAAGAGGGAAAAAAGTGCCGCAATGGTTCTAAGTGTGTTCACACACATTACTACCAAAATATATCAACAAGACCATCAAAGTCCAATTAACCTCCTCATAGGGTGTCAAGTTTTGGCACTTTTAATGTTCGACTTACAATGAAATCAAGACCAATATGGTTAGCAATGATTCTTCTAAATTACCTAAGTCTCATGAAATGAGATTTTGAAGCATCACAAACGTGCTTTGCTATCATCTCTTGTGAAAAGGATGCCGATCTTCATTTGTATTTTTTAATTAGTTCAAGTTTACCAAGAAGAGTAGATCTCAGTTATCGAGCTTTAGTCCAAGCCGGCATAGCCTAGTGGTTGATGCATTGAATCTCCAAGAGGAAGTCCTGAATTCAAATCTTGGACATATCCATGAGTTTCCAAAGATGGGTGTCCATGAAATTCCCCAAGATGGGTGCCTCTACCTTTCGACGTCGGGTGTGTGTCTTTTCAATTCATTGTACTCTCAAAAAAAAAATCGAGCTTTAAAAAAAAAATAATAATAATAATTATAAAAGAGTCATCCGAATTGGATGATCAGGATTGAGACACGACGTGTCCATATCTGAAATAACCCAAACCGTCAAACGGTAATTGAAAGTAGGATCACCATAATCTCATGTGCACCTGATGAAGCCTGAAAGGCATGAAAACGAAGCACCCATGTTTTGCTGCCTAAACTCTTCCAAAAACTGACATGACCCTGTCAACTACCAACTTCGTGTTCCATGATACGCTTTTCAGGTCACTCCAAAAACTGTTTTTCATCAACCAACTTCCTGTTCATATGCTACCTCTATAAGCTTATTAGTGATTCTCCAATTTTGTGTGTTATATTTCGAATAGAGACATGTTTTGTGTGTTGTATTTGGAATAGAGACATGACCTGCAGAACGAAAATCTGTGTGAAAGAAGTTTGGTGGAGTATGGATCACAGTCAGTACCTGTGCCTTCTTCTTCAGATCTTTGTCACTGGAGCAGCAACAGCATCAATTCATGAAATTTCAGGTATGCCTATTCTGTTTACCAACCTTCTACTGTAATGCCATATTTGTGTCTATGCGTTCCCGGACATCTGCGCATGCACACACGGGCACGTCTGCACAGAAGGCATTCATTCCTGAGCGCATATATGGGAATAATGCGGCATATATTGGATGGTAGTGAATGGAAAGCAAACTTTACAACGCAATACATTGCCTTCTGGCGCCTGCATCTGGCACAAAAATTCAGGCCATCATCGTGCCCCATGCGATTTTGAGGTACTCAGCCCCCGATTACTAGTTTTCATGTTTCGCTTCTATCCGGTTCCCCTCTGCTCTTCTTTAGTGATTCTCTATCTTCTTGACAGGTTGTGGATATGGAATTTTTGGATGTGCTTGGGAGGGTGCCAAAGTTGGAGTTCATAAAGAAGGCCCCAGCCCATGAAGGCGGTGTCTACTTTCCTGATAAGGGAGAATATTACTTTTCAAGTCCATGGAATTCCAATGAGCTCCCGGGAAAGCCTGTCAATGTATACATGTCCAATTCTCATCATTTGAAATGCTGGAAAATTACTTATATTTTCATTGCACTGATGGTCCTTCGCGTTGTTTTACAGTTAATGAAGATGTCTCTGAAAACACGAGAGGTATCTTTTGTATCGAAGACAACCATGGCCAACGGGATGACCCTTGACAACATTGGCAACCTTGTAGTTTGTGAGCAAGGATTTCTTGAAAAGCGTGGGTCTATACAGAAAATCAATCTCCACAACATGACATCGACCATTGCCGCAGACAATTGGAAAGGACTGCCTTTCAACAGTCCAAACGATGTTGTGGTTAAAAGCGACAATTCTATTTGGTTCACAGATCCTGACTATGGCCAGTATGTGAGTTATATTGACATAAGCTCATAGTCCGGGCACGCCACACGTACGCGTGCGCGCATACACACACACACACACACACACAACGCGCACACACGTACGCACACAATTTTCCAATGTTTCTCGTAAGTCGCTTGTTAGCTCTACGTGTCTGTTTTGTGACTTTAGAGGTTTGCGAAACCTGAGTGGGATTCTGGTTATGCATCAGAACTCAACACTTCAAAGGTCCATCAGAGATTGGGAAAAATCAAGTATATCGTGTGAGTATCAATGGGGATGTGAGAGCTGTTGCAGATGGTTTTACAAAGCCCAATGGCCTCGCATTCTCACCAGATGAAAAGCTCCTTTACGTTACTGATACTGGCACAACAGTGGGGTATTTGTCCTTCTGTACTCTAAACTATTCCAACTCATTAATGCGTAGGAACGAAGCATTATATTGGCTGATCAAAACCTCAGTACCCCTTTTGCTCAGGGATGGGACTTTTGATCCCACAAAGCCTCATGATATTAATGTGTTTGACGTTGAAGGCTCCATCCTTTCCAACAGACGAGTGTTTGCATCTGTCGCTGTGCTCGAGGGTAGCCTCCCAAGTATTGGAGTACCAGATGGAATCAAAGTTGACACTCAAGGTCGTGTATATACAGCCAATCAAGATGGAATACAAGGTGATCTTCTCTGTTTTATTTTTCACAGTCAAATATCTCAGTACTAACGTTGTAATATAATAGTTATTATAAGAAGGGTTCTTTCTGTTCCTTTCCCATTTGTGAAACTTGAGTTCCATTAGGGCAAGAGAAAAGATTCACCTATATTCTTGATTCCGTAGGAAAATGGTTTTTGAGGAATAGAAAATACGAATAGGGGACGGGTCAGTTAAGGCGTTCCTCCTAATTTCTGTATACTGGACCCTGGAAATGGCACTAGAATAGGAGGAAGGGACGAAGGCGAGGAAGCCCATGATTGGGTGCTCCAGATTCGTACTGTGAAGTAGTTGATTATAAGTCAGATAATCTCAGCACTCTTCCAGTCTCCAGATCAGGAATCTCCTACGTCCAGCCATATCTAATTAGCTGTGCAGCGCGTCTTTCATAGATTAATATGATGCTATTCACTGCTGATAGCTTTTGCATGCATTGTCTGCTGTGTGCTACGATTCTCCTTGTACCAAATTAGAACCAATTTCATGGCACTTGCTGCAAGCAGCTCCACAGTGTGTAATTTGAACTGTGGAAGGACTAGATGGGGTCATCTCTCAGTTTTGAGATGCATCATATCCTTATGGTAAATTTCCTCCAGTAAAGAAATCTGCTTTAGATCTCCAATGACATACAGAAATAAAATTATAATTTCTGCAGGAAATCTGCTAATTGACGTGATTGGAACTTCTGGTTTCAGTTACGATAGGTAAGGCCTTTGCGTCTGAGAAAAGAAGTGTCACGTGTTGTGGATATATTTCTAGGGGAGGGATGGCAAATGGGGATGGCAAATGAAAGGTGTGAGCCTTCAAACCTTCGATTCAGTATGACTCTCCTGGCGGGCTGCACCCATGTCAAATCTTTGGCCCTGCTGGTTTATATCCTTTAAATGTAATCTTTACACCCTCGATGTAAAGTCTAAAATGCCATGTCTAGCTTTACAATACTGAATTCTGACTTAGCTCCAGTTGTATCTCTTAAGGCATAAACTCCCTTCACCTTGAATTTATTCTACAGTGTTTAGCCCCAAAGGCAAGCTTCTTGGACTCATACGTGTGCAAGGTGCAGTAAACATGGGATTTGTGGGACCGCACCTGGACCAGATGATCATCACTAACTCAACAGCCATCCATTCTGTGCAGCTGAATGTCCAAGCTGCAGGTCTTCTGTATGCCAAAGCCTACCATCATCATCCATAAACCCTTGCAGGGCCACCTTTGGCAGTAAACCTCATTGGCTATGATGTCAAAGCATTCGATTTTATGCCGTTTGTCCTCCATATTCAAGCATCCTAGATTTGTTCAAAACTCTCTGCAATTTCAAATGGACATGTGTAAATATGTACTCATGCATGCATATGCAAGAAAAAGGTCTGTAATCTTTTTTCTTTTAAGTTATTTTGGTTACCTGGGTCAAATCAAGCAGATGGATAATTAATTATTCAAACCCAAAGAGTTGTGAGAGCGCAGTGGATTGAAATTAAAACCTCAAACAAGAGAGTCATAAGAGATGAAAGATGCACAGATGTTCAATGTAATGTGCCTTAAGCTTTCATAAGAAAGCAAAGATTGTCTACCGCTTAAAGCCGATCACGGCGCTAATCCTAAAAGGAAGCAGAAATTACACTACAACATATCGAGGGTATACCGAGGATGCTACCGAGGCAAATGAACGGGCGTGATTTCTTCGCGACGTCGGTGTTAGAGTCGGTATACGCGTCGGAAAGAAAGCGCCGGTTTAGGCGTCGGTATAAGCATCGGTATATGCCTCGGTATTACCGACGCTTATACCGGCATGCATACCGACACTACAACATATCGAGGGTATACCGAGGATGCTACCGAGGCAAATGAACGGGCGTGATTTCTTCGCGACGTCGGTGTTATAGTCGGTATAGGCGTCGGAAAGAAAGCGCCGGTATAAGCGCCGGTATAAGCGTGAGTATAAGCGTCGGTATATGCCTCGGTATTACCGGCGCTTATACCGGCGTGCATACCGACGCCGGCACTGGGCGTACCGGCGCCTATACCGGCGTCCATGCTAGAGTTACCGGCACATATACCGACGACCTTATCTGCACAATCTTTTTTGGGCAGAATGTGTTGTCTTTTGCTACAGCATGATGTTGTCTAGCAAAAGACAATACACTCTGCCCAACTGAGTACATGTGTTATGTACTCTAATGGCAACCAAAACATAAACGTATATGAGCAAAAATGATCAATGAATCATGTACAGAAAGTTGTACATTCCATAAATGAAAAATGTACAAAAGTGTGGAAAACCACTTCTATATATGAATCGAATACAAAATGTGACAAAGCACTTCCATATAGGAATCGAATACAAAATTATGGTACATCATTGCCACATAGGAGTGTAATACAAAATTGTGGCAATGCAACAAAATGTACAAAATTGTGGCAATGTTACATCATTGTCGTATGCGAGTGTGATACAAAATTTTGGCATTGATCAAAATGTTTACACCTACAATCGTGCAACAAAACATATGTATAAAATAAGACCAATTAACATGACATTTATAAACAACAACTAAAAACACGAAACCAAGATATAACTTTACCTAATCAAGAATATTCTCCCATGAGACGATTGCACCGCGTCCCTCTAAGTCTTGTAACAATGCAATCAGTCCATGTCGATATCCATATGATTCTTCACTTCGCGTCGGAGGACGACCCATTTCCAACTCCTATAATAAATATGCAAAATGTTAGATGAACATACATAATGTGCTTAACACAAACAACTTCAATAATTAACATGATACTTACAAATTGGTAGCGCATATTTTCGTATCTGCCGCTACCTAAATGCAACATTCCAACCGTATCTAAACGTGTGGCCGCCACATCTTCAGTAAGCCTTCTCTAAAGCATCGCGAGCTTCCGATCGTCGATGATACATTACCTCGCGTGCCATATGTTGAATCCATTTGGAACTTACAATAGGATTCCCAGGTGTTGGCCGGTACTCTTCATATATGCATTGTGTGATATGATTTTTAGAGTCCCTATCCTGTTTGGTCCATTTTAACATTACTGAATGACCGAATTCGATGGAGTAGAGTTGTCGAATGCGCTGACGCATTGAATTTCCCACCGCATCCATAACTGAAGCTCCATTACGGATATGATATATCTTTGATTTGTTATGATCATGCGCACCCCAAGGTGTACGTGGAGATCCCATCTGATGCAATGTGAAGATCTCATCTCATCCAATGTATATATATGCATGCTTGTATACATATACATTCATGTATGCATATGCATGCTTGTATGCATATGCATGCATGTATGCATATGCATTCATGTATGCATATGCATTCATGTATGCATATACATATGCATTCATGCATGTATGCATATACATGCTTGTATGCATATGCATTTATGTATGCATATGCATTTATGTATGCATATGCATGCATGTATGCATATGCATGCTTGTATGCATCTGCATTCATGTATATACATTCATGTATATACATTCATGTATATACATTCATGTATATACATTCATGTATGCATATGCATGTATGCAAATGCATTCATGTATATACATTCATGTATGCATATGCATTCATGTATGCATATGCATGTAAGCATATGCATTCATGTATGCATATGCATGCTTGTATGCATATGCATTCATGTATGCATATGCATTCATGTATGCATATGCATGCATGTATGCATATGCATGCATGTATGCATATGCATGCATGTATGCATATGCATGCATGTATGCATATACATGCATGTATGCATATGCATGCATGTATGCATATGCATGCATGTATGCATATGCATGCTTGTATATGCATTCATGTATGCATTCATGTATGCATTTATATACATTCATGTATGCATTTATATACATTCATGTATGCATTTACATACATTCATGTATGCATATGCATGTATGCATATGCATGTATGCATATGCATGTATGCATATGCATGTATGCATATGCATTCATGTATGCATATGTAAGCATATGCATTTATGTATGCATATGTATGCTGATATGTATATACATTCATGTATGCATATGCATTCATGCATGCATATGCATTCATGTATGCATATGCATTCATGTATGCATATGCATACATGCATTCTTGTATGCATTCATGTATATACATTCATGTATATAAATTCATGTATGCATATGCATTCATGTATGCATGTATGCATATGCATTCATGTATGCATGTATGCATGTATGCATATGCATTCATGTATGCATGTATGCATATGCATTCATGTATGCATGTATGCATGTATGCATGTATGCATGTATGTATATGCATGCTTGTATATGCATTCATGTATGCATTCATGTATGCATTCATGTATGCATTTATATACATTCATGTATGCATATGCATGTATGCATATGCATTTATGTATGCATATGCATTTATGTATGCATATGCACTTATGTATGCATATGCATGCTTGTATGCATATGCATTTATGTATGCATATGCATGCATGTATGCATATGCATGCTTGTATGCATATGCATTCATGTATATACATGCTTGTATGCATATGCATGCTTGTATGCATATGCATTCATGTATATACATTCATGTATGCATATGCATGTATGCATATGCATTCATGTATGCATATGCATTCATGAATGCATATGCATGCATGTATGCATATGCATGCATGTATGCATATGCATGCTTGTATATGCATTCATGCATATGCATGCTTGTATATGCTTGTATGTATATACATTCATGTATGCATATGCATTCATGTATGCATATGCATTCATGTATGCATATGCATACATGCATTCTTGTATGCATATGTATACATGCATTCATGTATGCACATGCATGCATGTATGCATATGTATACATGCATTCATGTATGCATATGCATACATGCATTCTTGTATGCATATGTATACATGCATTCATGTATGCATATGCATGAATGTATGCATATGTAAACATGCATTCATGTATGCATATGCTTGTATGCATATGCATGCATGTATGTGTATACATATATATGCATTCATGTATGCATATATATGCATTCATGTATAAATGTGTTCATGTATGCATATGTATACATGCATTCATGTATGCATATGTATACATGCATTCATGTATGCATATGTATACATGCATTCACATGAACACGAACACACACAAAAAACAAAGAATAAATAAATAATAAAAATAAAATAAAAAATAAAAAATAAAAAAATAGTTAAATAATAAAAACTAATAATAAATTAAAAAAGAAACAATTTAATAATAAAAAATATAAATATATGAAAATAAAAATTAAATTAAAAGAAAATAAATAAAAAATGATAAATAATAAATAATAAATAATATAAAAATAAATTAAAAAAGAAACACATTAATAATAAAAATATAAATATATAAAAATAGAAATTAAATTAAAAGAAAATAAATAATAAATAATCAATAATAAATAATAAATAATAAGTATACATGCATTCATGTATGCATATGCTTGATGCATATGCATGCTTGTATGCATATGCATGATTGTATGCATATACATGATTGTATGCATATGCATGCATGTATGCATACGTATACATGCATTCATGTATGCATATATATGCATTCATGTATGCATATGCATTCATGTATGCATATGCATTCATGTATGCATATGCATTCATGTATGCATATGCATTCATGTATGCATATGCATTCATGTATGCATATGCATGCATTCATGTGTATACATGCATTCATGTATACATATATATGCATTCATGTATGCATATGCATTCATATATGCATATGCATTCATGTATGCATATGCATTCATGTATGCATATGCATTCATGTATGCATATGCATTCATGTATGCATATGCATTCATGTATGCATATGCATTCATGTATGCATATGCATTCATGTATGCATATGCATTCATGTATGCATATGCATTCATGTATGCATATGCATTCATGTATGCATATGCATTCATGTATGCATATGCATGCTTGTATATATGCATATGCAATAATGTGTATACATATATATGCATGCATGTAAGCATATGCATGTATGTGTATACATATATATGCATTCATGTATGCATATGCATGCTTGTATATATGCATATGCATGTATGTGTATACATATATATGCATGCATGTATGCATATGCATTCATGTATGCATATGCATGCATGTGTATGTGTATGCATATTCATGTATGTGTATGTGTATGTGTATGTGTATGTGTATGTGTATGTGTATGTGTATGTGTATGTGTATGCATATTCATGTATGTGTATGTGTATATGTATGCATATTCATGTATGCATATGCATGCATGTATGCATATGCATGCATGTATGCATATGCATGCATGTATGCATATGCATGATTGTATGCATATGCATGATTGTATGCATATGCATGTATGTGTATACATATATATGCATGCATGTATGTGTATGCATATGCATTGTGTATGTGTGTATGCATATGCATTGTCTATGTGTGTAGCATATGCATTGTGTATGTGTACGTGTATGTATTTGTATATATCTCTCCCTCTCTCTCTCTCTCAGTCGAAAACAAAACTAAAGAGAGAAGACATTAGAATAGCAAAAACATAAAGAAAGAAAAGAGAGTGATATATGTCTCACTTACATTGATGTAATTTTTGAATCAAGGTTGTGAAAATCCACTTGAAGTTCCCCTTCATCGAATTTCCAAAGATTTGATCCCAAAAATCTCTTGCAAAACCAAAGAGAACATATTAGAAAAGAAAAAACATAAATAAAGGAAAAAGAGTGTTACAATATGTGAAATCTACTTACCAAAGTATCAGATCCATAAAAATAGAGGTGTGCTTAGAGAGAGAGAGAGAATTGTTTCAATCAAGGTCTTCAAAATCCACTTGAGGTTCTTCTTCGTCGAATTTCCAAAGATTTGATCCTAAAATCTCTTGCAAAACCAAACGGAGAACATATTAGTGAAGCAAAAATATAGAGAAACGTACCAGGTGCTACAATATGTGCGATCTACTTACCAAAACTTTAGAAGATAGAGATCTGTTTAGAGAGAGAGAGAGGGAGGGAGAGCGAGGGAGGAAGAGAGAGGGAGAGAGAGTGAGAAAGAGGGAGGGAGAGAGAGAGAGAGTGAGAGTGAGGGAGGGAGAGAGAGAGAGAGAGAAAGGGTGACAAACAGAGATTTGCTGTTGGCGCGCGCAAACCCGATAGGAGAAGAGTTAGATTCAAAACGCTCAGAATGACGAATTTTGGTTTCGGGCCCGGTTAAAAAGAGAGGCAAAGTGGCTTTCCCAAATCAACCGAGGGTCATACCGACGCCGACAGCTGACCGTCGGTATACTGACCATTGGTATTCCCTTGATCTATTGTAGTGCGACACCCCCACTGGGCGTACCGACGCCTATATCGGCGTCCATACTAGAGCTACCGGCAAATATCGACGACCTTATCTGCACAAAGTTTTTTAGGGAGAATGTGTTGTCTTTTGCTACAGCATGATGTTGTCTAGCAAAAGACAATACACTCTGCCCAACTGAGTACATGTGTTATGTACTTTAATGGCAACCAAAACATAAACATATATGAGCAAAAATGATCAATGAATCATGTACAGAAAGTTGTATATTCCATAAATGAAAAATGTACAAAAGTGTGGCAAACCACTTCTATATATGCATCGAATACAAAATGTGGCAAAGCACTTCCATATAGGAATCGAATACTAAATTATGGTACATCATTGCCACATAGGAGTGTAATACAAAATTGTGGCAATGCAACAAAATGTACAAAATTGTGGCAATGTTACATTATGCGAGTGTGATACAAAATTCTGGCATTGATCTAAATGTTTACACCTACAATCCTGCAATAAAACATATGTATAAAATAAGACCAATTAACATGATATTTATAAACAACAACTAAAAACACGAAACCAAGATATAACTTTACCTAATCAAGAATATTCTCCCATGAGACGATTGCACCGCATCCCTCTAAGTCTTGTAACAGTGCAGTCAGTCCATGTCGATATCCGTATGATTCTTCACTTCGCGTCGGAGGACGACCCATTGCCAACTCCTATAATAAATATGAAAAATGTTAGATGAACATACATAATGTGCTTAACAAAAACAACTTCAATAATTAACACGATACTTACAAATTGGTAGCGCATATTGTTGTATCCGCCGCTACCTAAATGCGACGTTCCAACCGTATCTAAACGTGTGGCCGCCGCATCTCTATGTTGACGATATCGATCAGGAGTATGTTGCTGCTCATCCTGAATTGATTCCCATTCTTCGGCATCTAGCCATACAGGCTTCGGTAAGCCTGCTTTAAAAGCATCGCTAGTTTTCGATCGTCGATGAGACATTACCTCGCGTGCCGTATGTTGAATCCATTCGAAACTTACAATAGGACTCCCAGGTGCTGCCCGGTACTCTTCATATATGCATTGTGTGATATGACTTTTAGAGTCCCTATCCTGTTCGGTCCATTTTAACATTACTGAATGATTGAATTTGATGGAGTAGAGTTGTCGAATGCACTGACGCATTCACTTTCCTGCCGCATCCATAATTGGAGCTCCATTATGGATATGATATATCTTTGATTCGTTATGATCATGCGCACCCCAAGGTGTACGTGGAGATCCCATCTGATGCAATGTGAAGATCTCATCTCATCCAATTTATATATATGCATGCTTCTATGCCATACATTCATGTATGCATATGCATGCTTGTATGCATATGCATGCTTGTATGCATATGCATGCTTGTATGCATATGCATTCATGTATGCATATGCATGCATGTATGCATATGCATGCATGTATGCATATGCATGCATGTATGCATATGCATTCATGTATGCATGTGCATATGCATTCATGTATGCATTCATGCATGTATGCATATGCATGCTTGTATGTATATGCATTCATGTATGCATATGCATATGCATTCATGTATGCATATGCATGCTTGGATGCATATGCATTCATGTATACATATACATTCATGTATGCATATGCATGCTTGTATGCATATACATTCATGTATGCATATGCATGCTTGTATGCATATGCATTCATGTATGCATTCATGCATGTATGCATATGCATGCTTGTATGCATATGCATTCAGGTATGCATATGCATTCAGGTATGCATATGCATGTATGCATATGCATGTATGCATATGCATGTATGCATATGCATGTAGGCATATGCATGCATGTATGCATATGCATTCATGTATGCATATGCATGCATGTATGCATATGATGTATGCATATGCATGCATGCATGCATGTATGCATATGCATGCATGTATGCATATGCATGCATGTATGCATATGCATGCATGTATGCATATGCATGCTTGTATGTATATACATTCATGTATGCATATGCATGCTTGTATGCATATGCATTCATGTATGCATATGCATACATGCATTCTTGTATGCATATGCATTCATGTATGCATATGCATGCATGTATGCATGTGCATGTGTGTACGCATATGCATACATGCATTCTTGTATGCATATGCATTCATCTATGCATATTCATGCATGTATGTATATGCATGCATGTATGCATATGCATTCATGTATGCATATGCATGCATGTATGCATATGCATTCATGTATGCATATGCATGCATGTATGCATATACATTCATGTATGCATATGCATGCTTGTATGCATATGCATGCTTGTATGCATATGCATTCATGTATGCATATGCAATATGCTTGGATGCATATGCATGCTTGGATGTATATGCATTCATGTATGCATATACATTTGTGTATACATATGCATGCTTGTATGCATATACATTCATGTATGCATATGCATGCTTGTATGCATATGCATTCATGTATGCATATGCATATGCATTCATGTATGCATATGCATGCTTGTATGCATATGCATTCATGTATGCATATGCATGCTTGTATGCATATGCATTCATGTATGCATATGCATTCATGTATGCATATGCATGCATGTATGCATATGCATGCATGTATGCATATGCATGCGTGTATGGATATACATTCATGTATGCATATGCATGCTTGTATGCATATGCATTCATGTATGCATATGCATACATGCATTCTTGTATGCATACATGCATTCTTGTATGCATACATGCATTCTTGTATGCATATGCATTCATGTATGCATATGCATGCATGTATGCATATGCATGCATGTATGCATATGCATGCATGTATGCATATGCATGCTTGTATGCATATGCATTCATGTATGCATATGCATGCATGTATGCATATTGTTGATCGGCCACCGGATTGGAAGTTGTATAACTGCATCTTGTTTCGCACGCGCGAAAAGTTGTTACACTGACAGTTGTAATCTTTTATATAAAGCATTGAAAAGATTTGACAGTTAAATAATAAAAATTAATAATAAATTAAAAAAGATACAAATTAATAATAAAAAATATAAATATATAAAAATTCAAATTAAATTAAAAGAAAATAAATAATAAATAATAAATAATATAATAATAAATTAAAAAAGAAAGAAATTAATAATAAAAATATAAATATATAAAATAGAAATTAAATTAAAAGAAAATCAATAAAAAATAATAAATAATATATAATATATAATAAATAATCAGTAATAAATTATAAATAATAAGTATACATGCATTCATGTATGCATATGCTTGATGCATATGCTTGATGCATATGCTTGATGCATATGCATGCTTGTATACATATGCATGATTGTATGCATATACATGATTGTATGCATATGTATACATGCATTCATGTATGCATATGCATTCATGTATGCATATGCATTCATGTATGCATATGCATTCATGTATGCATATGCATTCATGTATGCATATGCATTAATGTCTGCATATGCATGCATTCATGTGTATACATGCATTCATGTATGCATATGCATTCATATATGCATATGCATTCATGTATGCATGTGCATTCATGTATGCATGTGCATTCATGTATGCATGTGCATTCATGTATGCATGTGCATTCATGTATGCATGTGCATTCATGTATGCATGTGCATTCATGTATGCATGTGCATTCATGTATCATGTGCATTCATGTATGCATGTGCATGCATGTATGCATGTGCATGCATGTATGCATGTGCATGCATGTATGCATATGCATGCTTGTATATATGCATATGAAATAATGTGTATACATATATATGCATGCATGTAAGCATATGCATGTATGTGTAGACATATATATGCATTCATGTATGCATATGCATGCATGTATGCATATGCATGCTTTTATATATGCATATGCTTGTATATATGCATATGCATGTATGTGTATACATATATATGCATGCATGTGTATGTGTATGCATATTCATGTATGTGTATGTGTATGCATATTCATGTATGTGTATGCATATTCATGTATGCATATGCATGCATGTATGCATATGCATGCATGTATGCATATGCATGCATGTATGCATATGCATGCATGTATGCATATGCATGATTGTATGCATATGCATGATTGTATGCATATGCATTCATGTATGCATATGCATGTATGTGTATACATATATATGCATGCATGTATGTGTATGCATATGCATTGTGTATGTGTGTATGCATATGCATTGTCTATGTGTGTATGCATATGCATGTGTGTATGCATATGCATGTGTGTATGCATATGCATGTGTGTATGCATATGCATGTGTGTATGCATATGCATTGTGTATGTGTATGTGTATGTATATGTGTATATCTCTCCCTCTCTCTCTCTCAATCGGAAACAAAACTAAAGAGAGAAGACATTAGAATAGCAAAAACATAAAGAAAGAAAAAATAGTGATATATGTCTCACTTACATTGATGTAATTTTTGAATCAAGGTTGTGAAAATCCACTTGAAGTTCCTCTTCATCGAATTTCCAAAGATTTGATCCCAAAAATCTCTTGCAAAACTAAAGAGAAGATATTAGAAAAGCAAAAACATAAATAAAGGAAAAAGAGTGTTACAATATGTGCAATCTACTTACCAAAGCTTGAGATCTATAAAAATAGAGGTGTGCTTAGAGAGAGAGAGAGAGAATTGTTTGAATCAAGGTCGTCAAAATCCACTTGAGGTTCTTCTTCGTCGAATTTCCAAAGATTTGATCCTAAAATCTCTTGCAAAACCAAACGGAGAACATATTAGTGAAGCAAAAACATAGAGAAACGTACCAGGTGCTACAATATGTGCGATCTACTTACCAAAACTTCAGATCTACAACGATAGAGATCTGTTTAGAGAGAGAGAGAGGGAGGGACAACGAGGGAGGAAGAGAGAGGGAGAGAGAGTGAGAAAGAGGGAGGGAGAGAGAGAGAGAGAGTCAGAATGAGGGAGGGAGAGAGAGAGAGAGAGAGAAAGAGTGACAAACAGAGATCTGCTATTGGCGCGCGCAAACCCGACAGGAGAAGAGCTAGATTCAAAACGCTCAGAATGACAAATTTTGATTTCGGGCCCGGTTAAAAAGAGAGGCAAAGTGGCTTTCCCAAATCAACCGAGGGTCATACCGATGCCGACAGCTGACCGTCGGTATACTGACCGTCGATATACGGACCGTCGGTATTCCGTTGATCTGTTATAGTGCGACGCCCCCACTGGGCGTACCGATGCCTATGCCGCCGTCCATACTGGAGCTATCGGCAAATACCGACGACCTTATCTGCACAAAGTTTTTTAGGGAGAATGTGTTGTCTTTTGCTACAGCATGATGTTGTATAGCAAAAGACAATACACTCTGCCCAACTGAGTACATGTGTTATGTACTCTAATGGCAACCAAAACATAAACATATATGAGCAAAAATGATCAATGAATCATGTACAGAGAGTTATATATTCCGCTTGTATGCATATGCATGCTTGTATGCATATGCATGCTTGTATGTATATGCATGCTTGTATGCATATGCATGTTTGTATGCATATGCATGCTTGTATGCATATGCATGCTTGTATGCATATGCATTCGTGTATGCATATGCATTCATGTATGCATATGCATACATGCATTCTTGTATGCATACGTGCATTCTTGTATGCATATGCATTCATGTATGCATATGCATTCATGTATGCATATGCATTCATGTATGCATATGCATTCATGTATGCATATGCATTCATGTATGCATATGCATTCATGTATAAATATGTATGCATGTATGCATATGCATGCTTGTATGCATATGCATGCATGTATGCATATGCATGCTTGTATGCACATACATTCATGTATGCATATGCATGCTTGTATGCATATGCATTCATGTATGCATTCATGCATGTATGCATATGCATGCTTGTATGCATATGCATTCATGTATGCATATGCATGCATGTATGCATATGCATGCTTGTATGCATATTGTTTTGTTTTGGACTCCAAGTTGTCCTCTCCAATCATGAAGTAACAAAGAATCAACAAATCATCTTTATTTTGTCAATCCTAGGAATATCCATAAGACCACAGCCCCTTCAAGATAATAGATTCAAGGAAATAAGAGATTAATGGCTGGATTGCTGAGAAAAATTGAAGATGAAGAGAAAATCTAGGGTTTACCATATCTAAGGTAAATCTCCATCATTTTCTATGATCTTTGTGTCAAAACCATGCTATTTTATCAGCAGAATACAAATATGAACTCAAAATTGAAAAATATCACCTGTATCACAGAGACGAGGCAATCGCGATTCTGTGCATTCAGACGATTTTCACAATTCTGGAACTTTCTTCAGTCCTTTTCCACTCATTACATCAGTAATCCTCTTCCTTCATACAACTCACTCAGTAATACACAAATGTAACTCACAAATCTCCATGATTAAGCAAGAAACAAGCTCTCACATCAAAGAAAATACACTCAACAGGAGAAAACACGATTTTTGCAGAAACTCTCTTTTCTCTATTGATAGCATGAGCAAATGACTAACCAACCTCTCCAAATTAGAGAAAATTGACTTATATACATTTTCAAGTGTCCCTTTTCACACTTGAAATTAGGTCTTTTTCTCTAATTTTCTAAAAATATGCTATCTAAGAGTTTCTAAAAATTCTACAAAAATTACATGAGGTCCTTGACTAAATAAGGAAGACTCTTCCTTATTTTTACAACCATTGCATAAATATTTTACAAATTTTTTGGCTTTTTACTAATTTTCTACATCAAAAAATACCTTCCAAAAATACACCTTCCAACATTCTTCCCCTCCTAGAGCTTTTGGCTCCTGACAAAAGACTTCCTTATGTGAGCTCAGCTTTATTTCTTCTTCCTTTGGTACACTTGTGACACCAAATCATGGCTCTTCCTTTCTGTGACATTCAAGTTATTGACCATTTCAAACAAGGCTTTCCTCCATTGTACTGCAGCTTCAGGCTTATCTATGACATCCTTCTTCAAGTATTCTGTGTAAGCAGCTTCATAGGCAGTAAGTCTTGCTTTTGTAACAACAGATAAGTTTCCAAAAATTTCTGACTCCCTTTCAAAGAATCCATAATCAAAAGCATCTTCAAATATTTGCAAAAAATGACTGCCCAAAAATATTATTCTACTGTAGTAGGCCATCAAACAAATCCTGTCTGGTGTCTCACTTAGATCAAACAATAGAGCATCTGTTGGCGAATTAAAACCTATGTAGTTCAAAATTCTGACATCTGTATCAGTATAAGTTTCTATACAGGCTAGAATTAACCTCATTATTCTGACAAGTAGTATACAAGCAGGGTCATTGACATCTTTATAATTTGATATGACAGACTCAGCAGTATTCACCATGTAACTTTTAGTAGGCCAAGTTCCTGCCTTCGAACCTGCTATTTTTGGAAAGTTCAGCCATTTTGCTGGAATCTGCCCTGTTTTTCTTCTTTCCCAAAAAACAGTCCACTCCCTTCTTCTGGCCACAGGGCAATAAGCTGGGTTAATCTTTAAGTGTAAAGGTGCCTCCTTCCAGATTCTCCTACACTCTTTATTAGCATCCAACCATTTATTCCTCCATTTTGGGTTTGCTCTTTCAAATAATTCCTTTGTAACATTAATATCCTCTTCATATTCAAAATATTGATTTGGAGATAATCCCACTCTGGCTAACTGATAATTTTTTATGCTTTCCAATACCATACAGAAAGGAATTCCTAATCCATCTACAGCCCAATGGTGCTGATCTGGATTGATGCCTTTATTTAAAGCAAAGGTGACAATTTGGTTCTCATAATGATCATGCATTTTTCTCATAAACTCCATTCTTGATTCTCTGCTAGTCAGCAACTTCTGAACAAAGTCCTCAGTGTACTCTTCCTCAGATCTTTTGGCTACTGCTTCATAGTTTTCCTGTTCTCTATCAGCATCTCCTGTTTCATACTCTCTTGTATTGGTATCTTCTGCATGTACCTGATTCTGAACCTCTTCCTGAGCTTTTGATTTCTCCAGTTGTTTCTGTAAGTCTTCTAAGGTCATCCTTAAGCTTTTATTCTGAGTTATCAAATCTTCTCTTTTTTTCATCCAGTCCATTCTTTCTCTTTCCAACTTGTCCTGCCAATCCTTCCTCTCATGCTCTATATTCAAAAACAACTTGTTATACCCTCTCATAGCTGTAGCAGCATGTGTACTTGCCTGCTTTTCTAGTTCTTTGGCTTCCTTTAATTCTTCTTGGAGTTTCTGAATTTCTTTATGCATTTCATCTTTTTCTTCCTCTGTCAATTGAGCAGGTTTTCTTCCATCTTTTACTAGACCTTCTTCTAGCAGCAACTTATTAATATCTTCATGGGCCCTAGTCAAAATTTGATATGAGGTTTGTAGTGTTCTGTATCTTCCTCCTATGGTTTTTAGTTCCATTTCCATCTTGGCATTCTGTTCTGATAACTTCACACTCTTATCCTCCAAATATTGTATTTTGTTCTGCTTCTGAACTTCAATTTCTTCCAAAGCAATTATTCTATTGACATACTCTTCATTCTTCTTCTGAATTGACCTTAGTTGTTCTGACATCTGCTCCTTTTCCTTTTTGTGTTCTTTGATAATCATACTCCCTTTCTCAAATTCAGATTCAGCCACCATACCTGATATAATCATATTCCTACTAGATGGTCTGAACTGTTCAATATTATTCATGATTATTTGACAGGCTGACCTTATATTCTTGGGTATCCTTTCCAAACCAACTTCCACTTCTGCCTGTCTGATTTCAATTTGATTATCTCTTTTACCTTCCTCATCTTCATCTGCATCCTCTATATCCTTTGTATCTTGTTCTTCATTACTGGAAGCATCATTCTCTGTTTCTTGATTAATATCATCTTCTTCAAGCTCCAATACTCTATCCTTTGCACTTTTCTGATCTGAGAGGTTTGAAATTCTATTTTCTTCCAATGAATTCCTTCCTTCTTGACCTTGCATTTCTTCTCCCTGTCCTAGGGTTTCCTGATTGTTTTCTAGCTCTTTTTCATCCTGACCTGATTGATTCTTCATAAGTTGCTCTCCCTGTACCAATTTTTCTTGAACTACTATTGATTCAATATCTTCCACATGGATAACCTGATCATCATTTTTCTGCATTTCCTGTCTTCCCGTTTCTTGAGCTGTATCTGATACATTTGCATGAAAAGCTTTTATTTGATCATCACTCCCCTGATTTGTATATTCATGATCTTGCTCCTCCATATCCCTAGAATCTATTCCTTCTTCCTGTTCCTGCTCACCATTGTATATAGATTCCTTATTACTGTTTATCTCCTGCAGTACATCTTTTATACTTTGAATAATTCCTTCTTCTATCACCTGTCCTAAGACCTCTTGAGCACTCTTTTCTGGTTCTATCTTCTTGATTTCCTGTTCTTCAGGTGCATCCTTCTGCTGAATATCTGAACTGCTCTTAAAAACCTTCTTTGCTAGTTCCTCTAAACTTGCATTCATTTTGAAATATGTCTGTGAAGGCTTGGTCCATATTGATTTTATACCAACATTCACTACTCCAAAGCTATCTTCATCTCTCCTTTGGTTTTCCCCTTCTGTCATTCTTGCCTTTCCTTTTAACAGTCTTCTTTCTTCTTCAGCACTCATCTGTTGGATAGTTTCTTCATGAGTCTGCCTTTCTTTAGACTTTGTATCCTCAGGTGTCTTCATTTTTTCTACAGTCTGTATAGCTACATTAGGAGTGTTGGGTATTGACAAGTTTAAACTTTTCAACAAAAAACTCTCAATGTCACTATCTGACTCGGATGAGAATTGTGAGGATCCTCCTACTTCTTGCTCTATAGACTTTGATACTTCCTTCACTGTGGTAGACTTCAGAGTTGCTTCCATGACTGTTGCTTCTGTGTCTTTAACTGTTGTAGCTTCAGCTACTACTTTTTCTTTTCCCTTCTTGACTAGTTTCTTCTGTTGGACTTGCTTTTTTGGCACTTTCTTTTTTATCACAACAGTGGTCCTGGCCTCTGGAGGTCCTTGCAACTCTTTGAAGTATGCCAGCAACTCTACTTCTTTTTTCACAAATATTTCTTCGGTCTCGGCTGCCATCATTTCCTCATGTAAAACTTCATAATGCTCCACCTCCTCCTGTATCCAATCTGTAGCCTTGCAGGAATAGTCTTCCAGCATTTTCTGATATTGGGCTTCGTACATTGCTCTTTTATTGTTTCCCTGAGTTAGATAAGTAAATAATTGCTCTTTACTGGTCTGTGGGGGGTGAGGTTCACTAGAGGATTGTACTCCTTTTTGGGCTGCCAAATGTTCTTCTTTTGTTGCTTCAATCTGCTCCATTTCTATTTTTCTTGGATCCACTTTCCTCTTCTTAACAGGCACTACTTCTTCAGAGATAATTCTCCTCTTCATCCCAGCTCCCCTCATACTGGTTTGTTCCACTGTGTCTTTAACCTGCATCCTTTTGGGAGAACTTTTTACTCCTGACATCAAATTTCTAAAGTATTGTGCTTCTGGAGCTAATTTCAATTGTTCTTCCATACCCAAGATATGATAAATAATTCTTGTCAAAAACTGGGCTCCATTCATAAATTTCTTCTGTTCCCAATGTTTGGCTGCTTCCTTTAACTGTTCATGGATGTATGGTGAGACATCCCTAACTCCAAATGGTTTGGTTTTGTCTTTATTGTTGAACATCAACAGAGTTACTGATTTGTGAGGCATGGTGTATCTAGGCAACTTGGGAAAACAAAAATATTGCAAAAACATTCTGATTGCATATTCTTCATTCTCTTTTCCTTTAAAATCCGTGAACTTTCCATATCCTGTATAAGTATCCTTATTCTTTTTTACAAAGCTTTGATCCAGTTTGGTGCCCATTGGAAAGAATTGTAAAGCAGCTCTAATATGTTCTGCCTTAATGGTAATACGCACCTCCTGATCATCTTTGTTCTTCACTTTGCACCTGAAATAAGCATCATTCTTTGTTCCAACTTCTTCCAAACTGCTCATTACCTGTGCTACCCTTTCAAAGTCAATGAAGAAGATTGGTTCCTCCAATAGTTTATGCAATCCCACAGCTTTCCATCTTTTTACGTTGACAGTAGTTCTTTGAAACCTATAAAACTCCTGGCACAACATTGTGTATTTATAACCTCCCACTGCTATTGTGAAGATGTGCTGACCTATTACTCCCAGAATTTCCTTCAGTTCTTTTACTGCTTTTCCTGCTTCTGGAATTTCTGTATCTTCATCTGATTCCAGGTCCACCTGCTCCACTGTGGTCTCACTGTCCAAGAACCAATGTCCTCTTGACAAGGTTACTGAGTCAGCTTTGAAGTCATGAATGGTCAATTCTTTTGTATTCACCATCCTGTGTTTATATATAAAAAGAAAGAAAAAACACTCCACCCACATGAGTCACAAGAATTCTCAAGAAAAATACTGTCTCATCATGGTATGTCACTAATATAAACAAATGAAAGAGACAAGTTCCAAACAATTTTTTCTTTTTCCAAAGGACTCAATTTTTAAGTGAGCAATACAGGTGTTAGCAAGATATCTAATGTGCTCTCGCCAATTGTCAATTCTTTACTCAAAAAAGAAAACAATTCTTAAATAGAAAGAAGATGATGGAAAAGATGATTAATGTAAAGACTTCAAAAAAATTGAAATAATAAAAAAAAATGGTCACAAAATTTTGAACAAAATAATACAAATTTTCCATAATAAGTTATTTTCTCCCTCCCTATATCTTGCTTTTGTGCTTTTAATTTTAGATAGAAATTAAAATACATTTTTCTTTCTCTCTCTCTTTTTTTTTTTTTTTTTTCTCCTTTTTTTAATAGTATTTTGTTCCACAGATCTGAAAATGGGTTAAGTGTGGATGATCTCTCTTCCATTGACTCAATTCTGATTTTTTTATCCAACAATGTTTCACTCTCACTGTCTTTGTATCATACAAGTACCCATGTTTTACAGACAAACTTCTTGTAGCCTCTTTTGGTTTCCATACCCATTTTATTCCCTCTTCTTGTTTTGGTGGATAACATCTGTGCGTGCCCTTTTTCCATGTGTTTGTAGTTCTGTTTTGTTGATGTGTCCATGACTGTCTTCTTATTTTTGTCTCACCAGTTGTTTTTACTCCCGAGATCTCTTGTGTGGTTTGATTGTATGAAGCTTGAGCACTTGGTATTGGTAATATGTTCCTGTCCTTTATTGAGAAAGTAAATCCTTCCATATCTGGGTCAAGAACATCTAGATAAATCTCCTGACCTTCCTCCTGACCTTCATTACTCAGAAAAAACATTAAAAACTTTTTGTCATTTATGGTCAAATTAAGCTTCATTTTCTCAAAGTTCAAAACAACTTTACCTTGTTTGAGCCAAGCTTGTCCCAAAATCAACTTTTCAGTCATGAATTGGTCTGGCCATTCTTCACAATCTATTTCCATATATTCATTATTAAATTTAACTTTAATAGAAAGTGAAGATATGCTCTGAATTATTTTTCCTTCTATGGTTTTGATCAAAATTCTGCTTTCAGCCTTCTTTAAGCTAAATTTGTTTACCAGAGCTGAGCTAATCAGATTCACTTGAGCTCCTGAATCTACTAAAACCCTAATATTTTCATTTTGATAATTCATCATGATAACAGGCAAATGCTCCTTTTGCTTTAGGGTGTTTTCACATAAACACACTTCTTTCAATTTCCTTATTCTCTCCTTGGCTTCTTGTTGAGCCTCTTTTCTGATGTTCTTCTCTTCTTTTTTTCTATTTTTGGCCTTTTGCAGTCTTCTCCATTCATCAGGAGTTAATGGACAATCATACCTCTTAACTCTGCATCCACTTATGAAATTTGGCATGATTTCTCCATCAATGTTAGCTAATTGAATGGCTCCACTTTTACTTATCTGATGTATAATGTATGGCCCATGACCTTTTTTCTGAAATTTTCTCTGATGTTCCTTAACTGTGTAAGCCAAGACCAGGTCTCCTTCTTGTAGATCTTTGTCTTTAATGTGAACATCATGATAAGCTTTCTGTCTTTTCTTGTCTGCGTATATACTCATCACTGCTTGGAGTCTAGAAGCTCCCAGTTTTTCCAAATCTATGACTCTCTCGGATAATTCATGTCCTGTCCAATTATATTGATTACCCACTTTTAATGTTGGAATAAGAAATTCCATGGGTAAAACTGCATTTTGGCCATATACTAAATTAAATGGGGTAGTTCCTATTGCAGTTTTGTATGCCACTCTGTAAGCCCAGAGAACATGATTAAGTTGAGAATCCCAGTCATTTCTATTTGTGTTGACTAGTTTGGACAATACTGCACAAAGTACTTTATTAGTACTTTCTGCTAAGCCATTAGCTTGTGGGTGATATGGGGCTGATTTCCTATGACTGATCAAAAAATGGTTGGTCATGTTTTCTATGATCTGATTTAAAAAATGAGTTCCCCTATCACTTACCAGTTCAATTGGTAGTCCAAATCTAGTGATAATGTTTTCATACAAAAATCTGGCAGTGGTGTGAGCATCATTTCTTTTAGTAGCTTTGGCCTCAGCCCATTTTGTGAAATAATCTGTAGCTACTATTATGTATTCTGCATGGGTTTGTCTGGCTGGAGGATGTATTGGTCCAATAAAATCCAATCCCCATTTGCTAAAAGCTCTGGCTGAAATTAAAGGAATTAATGGCATATTATCTCTTTTGTTTGGTTGACTCACCCTTTGACATACATCACATCTTTTTACATAAATTCTTGCATCAGCAAATAGGGTTGGCCACCAAAAGCCAGAGTACAATATGAGCTTGGCTGTTCTATCACTTGAAAAATGTCCTCCTGCCACTCCTGAGTGTGCCATTTCCAACATTTCTAAATACTTTCCTTCAGGAACACAAATTCTCAGATATTCATCCATTCCTCTCTTATATAGTTGTTCTCCTATGAGTTGATATTCTTCCGATATCACTTGTAAGTTTCTTGAGTCAGCACCAGCTATTACCTGTTTCCCTTCCTTCTTTCTCTTCAATTCCTCTACAATATGTTCACTCCATTCAGGGTTTTTTTGAAACCAATATAAAGTTATCAATTCTGATTCCTTCAATGTTTGACATTTTTTACAATTATCAACATATCTCTCCACATCTTGAATCTTGTTTGGCCAATGTACTCCCATCCTATTAAGGTTGCTTAACGTGACTATCTTGGAAGCATGAGTACATGGGTTCCAGTAATGAGCTCTTCTTACATATTCATATTGCTCCTCCTCTGGAGTACAAAATTCCAGTATACCTGACTGATTGAGGTGATACAAATGTCCAGCTAACAACATGAAATTTCTGCTTTGTATCACCAGATGTGTGTTATTCCCTAATGTGCTACACGGTCCCATGGTTAGCAAAGGAATTAATGACATAGACCATTCAGGAACACTTTCCACCTTGAATAAGTATGTATCTGGTAAATCATCATCTATAGGTGAACAAGGTTCTTTAGACTGGATTCTTGACAAATGATCTGCTCTCAAGTGTGTTTTCCCTTGTCTAACCACCACCTCAAATTCAAATTCCATTAGTAAAAGAAACCATCTTACTATTCTTCCTGTATGACATGGTTTATTTACTAAATAGAGTAGAGCTTGATGATCCACAAAGAATTTAAACTTGTTGGCCAATAGATAATGTCTGTACTTTTTGACAGCAAATATCATTCCTAATCCTTCTCTCTCAGTGGTTGTGTAATTTTTTTCTGCAATGTTTAATTGTCTACTTGCATATGCTACTGGGAAATCTAATTTGCTTCCTTCTATAGGTTGTGCTAACACACATCCCAGAGCATAATTTGAAGCATCGACATGTACATGAAAAAATTTATCCCACTGAGGTGTTTTTAAAATTGGTGCTGTCACCAAACAAGTTTTTAATGTTTCAAAGGCTTGGTCACATTCTTCAGTCCACACAAACTTTGTGATTAAGGCATATAAGGGTTTAGCTATATCAGCAAATATGTGTACAAATTTTCTATAGTACCCACAATGTCCCATAAAAGTTTGGAGTTCCTTCACATTTGTAGGTCTTGGAAGTTCTATTATTGCTTTTATCTTCTTCTCATCTGTAGAAATTCCATTTTTTGAGACTATGTGACCTAACATTCTACCTTGTCTCACAAAGAATACACACTTTTCAAGATTTAAGCATACTCTGTATGTCCTGCATTTCCTGAATATTTTTTCTAAATCTTGTAAATGATCTTGTCTTTTTAAAGAAAAAGTGCACAGATCATCCACATAGATTTCCATTACATTTCTCAGGAATTCTTTGAAAATATGACACATCAATCTTTGAAAGGTTGCTGGAGCATTGGTTAGTCCAAAGGGCATAACCCTAAAGGCATAAACCCCCCATTCTGTAGAAAAGGCAGTCTTGTGTTGGTCCTCTAAGGCTATTGGCACTTGATTGTAGCCTGAGAAACCATCTAGGAAACTGTAAACCTCCTTTCCTGCAACTCTCTCAAGAAGATGATCTGTTATTGGCAGTGGATAACTATCCCTTATAGTTGCTGCATTCACTTTTTTCAAGTTGATGCAAACCCTAAGTTTTCCATTCTTCTTTGGCACCACAACTATAGGTGATATCCATTCAGTGTACTCTATTTCATAAATGAAATTAGCCGCCAACAACTTGTCAATTTCTTCTTTTATTTTGGCAGAGTATTTATCATTAAATGTGTAGTGCCTCTGTTTGCTTGGTTTTGCATCAGGTGTCATAGGAATCTTATGCTCACAGATTTTTGGATCAATTCCTTTTAAATCTTTATAACTGTAAGCAAATACATCCCTATAGTTCTTTGCCAGACTCCTTAAGGCTTCTTCTTCTTGTGTGGTCATATCATCAGCTATCACTATCTGTCTCTCTTCTCCTTCTTCCTGAGTAATCACAATCTTTTTTGTTTGTTCTTCATTGTCATAAGCTTCTCCTTTTTTCTTCTCTCTTTTTGGTTTCATTTTCAGGAGTAGTCTGTCTTCTACCTCATAAGTTTTAAAATTTGCTGGTACATCAAAATATTGATCCTTATTGATCTCTTTCTCTTTCTTGTCTTTTGTCTGATCTCTTTCTATTTCCTTGTGTTTATGTTCCTTGTATTTGCCTGAGATTTTGTCTTTGATTGCATCCTCGGCTTTTACTGTTTCCAAATACTGTGTTTTTCTTTTTTGTAATATTATTTCTTTATTTTGCTCCTCTTCTGTTTTTAGTACACTTATCATGTGTATGCTAACGTGGAAAACATCAAAGCCTTCTTCATTTTGAAATTTCACTCCTACATATTCTTCACTGGCCAGATCCATAGTAGCCAAGATTTGATTCCACCCATAAGGCTCAAACTCTTCATCTTTAAATTGTTGTGGCACATAGCTTTCAGCCTGTACTTTTCTTTCTTCCACACATTCCTCTCTTTTCAGTCTTCTCTTTTTATTGATGAGATTTCTTATTATGTTGCACTTCCATATTGCTGATTCACTCTCTTCCTGATCCTCTATGTCTGATTCCTCACTTTCTTCTTGATTTTGATGTATTTTAAACCATTCTTGAGGAGATACATCACAGTAGTGCCCATTTCTCAAGTTCACTCTTGTTATTCTTCCTTTGCTTTGGAGATATAAACAATCATTACCCCAATCTTGTACAATTTGCATTTGTCTCATAAAAGGTCTTCCTAGGATAATTTCATATGAAGTGGATTGTGGAAATTCTACTATGGCAAAGGTATGCTCTATTTCTATACCGCATATGTCCACAATCACTTTCTCCCAAATTCCTAGGGGTTTTTCTATATGCCCATCTGCAAGTTGTAACCTCATCTTAGTGGGTAGTAATTCATTTCTTCCCCATTTCTCCCAAGTTTGTTTAGTCATTATGGCCACTCCTGATCCACTATCCAAAATGGCTTTAGCTGAATTTTTTCCATATTGTAATTTTAGGGTTGAATTCCCTTCTTCTCCTCCACAATATCCTCCTATTTTATCAATAGGAATATACCATAATTCCTCTAATTCTTGTGTCGGTGAATGAAGGTTTCCAGGTATTGTTTCCCCTTTATCCATTTTGTTTTGTAGGTGAGGATTTTGTTTTAACAAGTTTTCCCATGTTGTATGACATGTAATGCTACATTGTTCATTTATGATCATTTGGAATGTTAATTGTGGATTTTTCTCTTTGTTAATGCTTTTCCATGTTCTTGTTTTCTCAATTTGTTCAATTGTTCTCTGAGAACTGTCTTCTTCCCCTAATCTGAGTTGTGTTTCTTTGATAATTTGTTTGCACTTTAGCATTCTTTCTTGCTCCAACTCTGGTATAGGATAAGCCACTGCATGATCTGCAGGACTTGGTCCTTCTTGGATTTTTCCCTTATATGCTTTGATTAGGGTCTCTAGACTCTGAGAGTGTCCTATTTCAGACTGATTTTGAGTGTTTTGGGGAGGAGTACTTTTTGATTGTTCCTTATTGTCTTCTTCCAAGTTTTTTCCCATTCTTTTTTTCTTTTCCCACTTCCCTTTTTGTTTATTCCTTTTCACCTTTGAGGCTGAACCTTCACTTTGTTCCTTATTTGTTTCCTGTTGCTTAGCTTGTGCCCTTGTTATTACATTGATTCCAACTTGATCATTGTCACTCAATTCCTCCTGTTCCATAATATTGACTGTTTTTAGTGGTATGTTATTGGGTGTGTTCTGTTGTTTTTGGGGATTTTTTGGACAATCTTTGATCAGGTGTTCTCTGCCACAATCCTTGCAGTATGCTCCCTCTATCCTGAATGTTGGAGGTTGCGGACAGTCTCTGATGAAATGCTCTCCCCCACACCTATAACATGTTATCTTTGGTCCCCCTTTGAATTGAGGTTTTTGATTGGACATGTAGTTGTTGGTAATGTACATGAATGTTGCTGTGTCCATTTCGATTTTTCCATTTCCCAAATCTAGGGCTCTAAGCTCAGGTTCTCTTATTTCATAATCTTCCCATTCTTCCTGATGTCCCTCACTCCATTGATACTCTTCCTTATAAGGTGATCTGAATCTTGAATTTCCTTCCTCTATGGGTGTATATTTGACTGGTACCACATTAGTTGGAATAGGAGGCTGTTGTCCCAACACTGGTCTTGGTTGCTCCGTATAACCTGATTCCCTCTGAGCCATGTAGTCTCTTTCCTTGACGGGTTGTTTGTTATAGAAGCATTCCTCCCTGGTATGGTTTGTCCATTTTCTCTCTAGTGTGCAGTATTTGAGTGTCTTCCTATCTTGCAAGTGTGGAGGCTTCTGATATGGGCATTGTTGTGCCAGATGATTTTCTCCACAAATGTAACATTTTTTGTTTGTGTTTATCCTAGAGTTAATCAGATTAGCTTTAGTGTTTACCTCTAGGGCTTTAGCAATGGCCTGAGCCAATTCTTCTGCTGGAGGAATTTTGTCTTCATATGATCTAGGTTGATCAAATGCCAACAGATCTTGACCTCTGTTGTCCTCCAAGTCTATTGCCTCCTTCACACAGGCTGCTAAGTCAGGACATCTCCTATAGTACACTAGGGTTCTTAGTTGAGCACTTCTCAAACCTTCAATGAATAGGGATACTTGTTTTGCCATGGAAGGTACTTCCTCTTTTGGGCATCTATCAATGTATTGTTTAAATCTTCTGGCTGCTTCTCTAACATTTTCCTCCTTTTGTTGTTTGAAACTATGTATTAATGTGGCTGTACTATGTTTTATCCCAGTCTTAGAAAATTCTCCAATGAAAGCTTCTAAAAAAGATTCAATGTCCAGATACATTTCCTTTCTCAGGGGAATGAACCAGGATAAGGCTGGTCCTGTTAGGGTTAATCCAAATGCTTCAAATTGCACCTTGTAATCCTCTACTTCTTCAGCTCTAATTAGTTGTCTAAATTCTGCTGCATGAGCATGAGGATCTGAATACCCTTCATATTGGTTCTTCATGCATTTGGCTACTTGGTATGGTCTAAGCATTCTACCCTGAGGCTGCCAATGAGGTCTTCTTCTAAGTGGGAAGTCATTGTATCCATCTGGTTCCTTGTCAAAGGGATTTGGGGAAATATGTGTCCTCCTCCCATGTTGTTGTTCAGTGCTAGTGTGGTTTTCATTTGGCCTGGGCAAATTTGTTTGTTCTATGTTATGCTCCCAAGGTCCCTTATCAGCACATTGCCCTAGGTCATTTGAATTTTCTGGGTCTTGAGAGAAGATGTATACACATCCTTGCCTATCTTCATATCTTCCATCCTTGAATTGTGCTACTGGGGTTATATTCAGGGGAACTTCTAAATTTCTCAATCTAATGAGGAATTTATGCATTCCATCCTGATATACATAGGCTCCAAACCTATTTGTATACATGTATTTGAGGATGTTTCTAAAATCCCCAGTTTCTATTGACTCATTTGTTTCATTTAGGTTTTCCATGTTATTTTCTTGCCCTAAACTTCTTTCTGATCTTTTACTACTTCCTGGCTCTTTTCCCTTCCTTGCTAGGTCTTGTTTAGAAAATGTATTTATTTTATTTCCAGACCTAAGTATCATTCACCTATTTTCACAATTTTCTGCTTAGGTTATGGATTTTCACGATTTTCTGAATAAAATCGTGTTTTTTCACGATTTTCTGCTTAGGTTATGTATTTTCACGATTTTCTGAATAAAATCGTGTTTTTTTTCACGATTTTCTGCTTAGGTTATGTATTTTCACGATTTTCTGAATAAAATCATGTTTTTTCACGATTTTCTGTGGAATTTATGATTTTCACGATTTTCTGTGGAATTTATGATTTTTACGATTTTCTGTTGAAAATCATGTTTTTCACGATTTTCTGAATAAAATTGTGTTTTTTTCACGATTTTCTGCTTAGGTTATGTATTTTCACGATTTTCTGAATAAAATCGTGTTTTTTCATGATTTTCTGTGGAATTTATGATTTTCACGATTTTCTGTGGAATTTATGATTTTTACGATTTTCTGTTGAAAATCATGTTTTTCACGATTTTCTGTTGAAAATCGTGTTTTTCACGATTTTGTGTGAAAATCGTGATTTTCACGATTTTGTTCACAAGATCGTGTTTTTCACGATTTTGTGTGAAAATCGTGATTTTCACGATTTTGTTCACAAGATCGTGTTTTTCACGATTTTTTGTGAAAATCGTGATTTTTACGATTGTGTTTACAAGATCGTGTTTTTCACGATTTTGTGTGAAAATCGTGATTTTCACGATTTTGTTCACAAGATCGTGTTTTTCACGATTTTGTGTGAAAATCGTGATTTTCACGATTTTGTTCACAAGATCGTGTTTTTCACGATTTTGTGTGAAAATCGTGATTTTCACGATTTTGTTCACAAGATCGTGTTTTTCACGATTTTGTTCCCAGACAATCGTGATTGCTCACAGATTGTTAAACACGATTTTCTAATGAAAAATCGCGTTCTGGGAATCGCGATGTTGATGGCACCTTTCACAAAATCGCGATTTTGAGTTAAAACTCAGAATCGCGATTTTGTCCAGTCTTTGACAAAATTTCAAAATATTGATTTTTCAATATTTTTTTCACCTCTAGAATCGCCTTATTAAAATTTTAACATGCAATAAAGCAACTAAAACAAAAATTAATGATTTCTTAGTAAAAACTCAAGAAATCAGAAAATCGCGATTCTGTTCTCCTCTTATTTTTTCTATTTTTTGGTGTTATTTTTTACTCAAAACCAAAAATATGTACTCAAGAATGATGTTAGGATTCTTACCTTTCTTGCTTGGGTGAAAAATTGTTCCAAAGGCCACTGTTTGCTGAAAATCGCGATTCCGGCAGCTCTGCTCACTCTCTCTCTCCCTCACTCTCACTCTCAAATGAATTTTTTTCTTCAATTTTCTGTTTATATAGTGCTCAAAAAATCGCGATTTTGTGTAAAGAATCGTGTTTTTTTCTGTAGATCTTTTCTTGTGCAATTTGAGTATTCTATGTCCTTGCCTTCTTTCAATCCTTCTCTCCTTGATGATCTTACCCAAATCTTGAATTATTGCACCCACCACCAACTTCTCAGAAAGTCGCGATTTTGTACAGAAAATCGTGTTTTTTTCATACTTTTGATTTTATGCCAATTTGAGTATTTTTCTCTTCCTGATTACCTTCAAGACCCTTCAACAACTTCAATTCAACTTTCACTTAAAATGTTACTTCAAAATCAATCACTTTTTTCAGAAAGTCGCGATTCTGTGCAGAGAATCGTGTTTTTTAATTTTCTGGTTTTTTTTTTACCCTTTTTTTTTTTTTTTTTCTTTTTTTTCACTTCTCCACAATCACTCTTATCCACAACACCTTACTCAAACTTTCTAACAAGAAAAGAAATTTGTTTAATAATTTTTTATAGGTTTTGTGAATTTGTTTGGTATTTTTGCCCTAAAAATAAAGGAGAACACTTTACTTAGGGTTTCTGGTTTTGGAGATCAGCTGATCCCATGGTTCTTGATTGGTTATGAGTTTCTATGTCCTTAGCTATCACTAAAGTACCAAAGAAAATTTCTCAAATGAAAAAGTGTTATGAAAGGCAATCAATTTTTGTAAAGATAAACTCTATCATATATTTTTTCAAAATGCAGAACAACTCAAGATTAATGCTCAGATTTGGTCAACAACTGAATCCCTCATTCTTACATCTAGCTACTTTAACTGTCCTTTCCTTAATATCACCATGTTATCTTCCCAAGATCACCCATGGTGTCTAGTACTTGGGCAAAAAGAAATCTAGAAATGCAAGAATAGATTCAAGTTACCTCCATCTTTAGCTTCTTGGCTCAAATCCTCCACACACCTGCACTTTTACTTCACCAATATGATGAGCAACTATCAATTTACAAAGATTTCAGCACTTCCACTTCTACAAGACATCCATTGCTTTCTTCTTCCCTAAATACAAACAATGATATCTACCTATTCATGTGCACTTTTCTTAATTGATGAGCTTTACCTTGTTCTTGTGTTGGTTATCATCATCAACTGAAGATCCAGCAAAGGTCCAACTTCAAAGAAGTTCTTGGAATGTTCCCCGGCAACGGCGCCAAAAAAATGGTTTGTTTTGGACTCCAAGTTGTCCTCTCCAATCATGAAGTAACAAAGAATCAACAAATCATCTTTATTTTGTCAATCCTAGGAATATCCATAAGACCACAGCCCCTTCAAGATAATAGATTCAAGGAAATAAGAGATTAATGGCTGGATTGCTGAGAAAAATTGAAGATGAAGAGAAAATCTAGGGTTTACCATATCTAAGGTAAATCTCCATCATTTTCTATGATCTTTGTGTCAAAACCATGCTATTTTATCAGCAGAATACAAATATGAACTCAAAATTGAAAAATATCACCTGTATCATAGAGACGAGGCAATCGCGATTCTGTGCATTCAGACGATTTTCACAATTCTGGAACTTTCTTCAGTCCTTTTCCACTCATTACATCAGTAATCCTCTTCCTTCATACAACTCACTCAGTAATACACAAATGTAACTCACAAATCTCCATGATTAAGCAAGAAACAAGCTCTCACATCAAAGAAAATACACTCAACAGGAGAAAACACGATTTTTGCAGAAACTCTCTTTTCTCTATTGATAGCATGAGCAAATGACTAACCAACCTCTCCAAATTAGAGAAAATTGACTTATATACATTTTCAAGTGTCCCTTTTCACACTTGAAATTAGGTCTTTTTCTCTAATTTTCTAAAAATATGCTATCTAAGAGTTTCTAAAAATTCTACAAAAATTACATGAGGTCCTTGACTAAATAAGGAAGACTCTTCCTTATTTTTACAACCATTGCATAAATATTTTACAAATTTTTTGGCTTTTTACTAATTTTCTACATCAAAAAATACTTTCCAAAAATACACCTTCCAACACATATGCATTCATTTATGCATATGCATTCATGTATGCATATGCATGCATGTATGCATATGCATGCATGTATGCATATGCATGCATGTATGCATATGCATGCATGTATGCAAATGCATGCTTGTATGTATATACATTCATGTATGCATATGCATTCATGTATGCATATGCATGCTTGTATGCATATGCATTCATGTATGCATATGCATTCATGTATGCATATGCATACATGCATTCTTGTATGCATATGCATTCATGTATGCATATGCATTCATTTATGCATATGCATTCATGTATGCATATGCATTCATGTATGCATATGCATTCATGTATGCATATGCATGCATGTATGCATATGCATGCTTGTATGCATATGCATGCTTGTATGCATATGCAGTCATGTATGCATATGCATGCATGTATTCATATTGTTAATCGGCCGCCGGATTGGAAGTTGTATAACTGAATATTGTTTCGCACGCGCGAAAAGTTGTTACACTGACAGTTGTAATCTTTTATATAAAGCAATGAAAAGAGATGCTCAGTGACGATTCATGGAATCACCAGACTGTCCGTCTGGGTGATTGTGTGAGCGTTGTTGTATCGTTGTTTTTCTAATTTTTGAGTATTCTAAGTATACTGTGCATATCCGTGTTTTTTGTCTATCGATCTCTGTTGCGGTTGTGGGTTTCGTTTACATCCAGTAGATCGTTGGATTGTTGTCTGAGTAAGTTGTTTGCAAGTCTCTATTGGGATTGTTGTGTTAGTTCGCGTATCGTGTTGTTATTCTTTCTTGGAATGTTATGCCAGTGTTTGGTGAAGTCTGTGTAGTTGTGGTAGCGTTCTGGTATTCGGGTTTGTATTATGTTGTCTTCAGTATTGAGGTCTAGGTTCATACGGCAAAGTTTAAGCTACGGTAAGAGCCGTCCTAAGTGGCATACTGAATATTCAGCACTGTGTGTCTGTAACTGTTGAGTCCTTCTGTGTCTCCGATGAGTATGACTATGAGCACTGTTCGGCGAATGTTGAACTACTACTATTGTTCCTAATGTTACTGCAATGTGTATTCGGAGAAAAGGTTCTGAGGTGATTCGGTAGACTCGGGAAGAGTAAGAATGATGAACCGTAAAGATTGAGAAGGATATACCAATTCTTGATATAAGTCTTGAATGTTGGTACAGAGTGGTGTGAAGTAATTTTTTGGGAAACAAGTATAGGGCCTCTGTTTTCATAGACCCCTTCCACTCTCAAGAACCCAATATTCGTTTAAACGCGTTCTGACAGTTAGAACAAGCGTTAACACTTTAACACTGGTGCCGTCTGTCGGAAGGTGGCAACAGATCAGATTGTTGCAAACCAGTTGTGGAAACGTGACTGTAAATTGTAAATCGATAGTAATAGTACACGATTAGTACCAAAAGATGATACATGCCGGTTACTCGATCGGGTGAAACGTATCCAAAGAACCACCAGCCTGGGGTACCTAATTTGCTAAGGACGCCTCCAGGAGGTAGAAGTACAGATAGGTCTAACCCAGTTGTCAAGAAAGTGAAGAACGTTAGTAGTGATTCCTGTCATATTCCAGTGGAACGTACTATATCTCTGGTAGATTCCGGTACGATTTCGGCACAGTCTGTCGAAGATGTAGTAACTCCAGAATCTACCAAGACGCAACCTCAAGTTAGTTTAACAACATTGGGTAAAGATTCAAATTTGTTTACGAATAGAAACACCTTAACCAAAGAAATTAGTGAAGGAGAAAAATCACCTTGTTTTGGTGAAGATTCGACACCTTCTGGTGTTGCTCCAGTACCAATTGCTGAAAGATCACAGTTTTTCGGCGACAGTTTACCATATCTTGGTGAATCTTCAGCCCAGTCACCGCTATTGAGAGTAAGCTTTCCTACATTTGACATCAAGAAGGAAGGTAACTTGGTCGAAGCTGAGATTCGAGACATACTGAACAAGATCATCGACCCGGAAAGTGCACAAGCTGACGATACAGATTTTGACGATCCAGATATTCAGCCTCGGGGTACAGAAGATAGTCACAATACAACCATCAGCACCATGAACGGGCAACAACAATAGCAACAACACAACTATGCCCACCAAGGCCGACTCCAATTGGAGTAACATACACTAAATTCGGTGGATTTCCAGGAGATGACCCAGATGCTCATGTACGCATATTTGAGATAAGTTACGCAGTGCTCAACCATCCACCTGATCCGGCGTATAAGGCTATTGTCTTCCAGTCGACATTGGTTAACAAAGCAGCTATATGGCTTACAGAATATGATATTAACCATTTCGACACCTATGAAGCAGTAAGGGATGCATTTTTGCAAAGATTCAGGCTAAAGAAGAATCCAGCCGAAATTTTTGACTACCTGCAAAACAATAGACAGAAGATAAATCAAACAGTGTAGGAATACGCCACTCTATTCAGGACTCATTTGAGGTAGTTACCACCAGCACATGCCAACCTACTGGATGACGTTATAACTCAATGGTTTATCAATGGATTGACTCCGCAACTCAAACAGATTATGATCATACGCTGTGTAGGAGCTATGATGCTAGATGCAGTGATTGCAATGGCTTTGCAGCTGGAAAACAAGATTGGAGGATTTACAGAAGACTTGGAATGGTTAAAGGCAAATAAAAAATGTTGCAGAAGACCCGACCAGACAAATGTTCTGCACCATATGTAAGAATTCAGGGCACACTAGTACGACTTGTGCACTTAATCAGTTGTTTTGCGCTATCTGCAACACGACCGGACATACTACCAAAAATTATGCATACAACACCAAAGTGCAGGGAACCGCCACTGTCAATGCTATTATACAGGAGCCAGGACAGTCAGCCAATCATTTTGTACCTCCGCAAATGAGAAACAACCAGCAACAAGGCTATCGAAATTACAGAGGACAGAGAAATAATAACTACAATGCAAATCGTTGGCAGGCCGGACCAGCACAGGAAAATCCCAATTTGCCACCACCGCGTTGTCATTTTTTGTGGTGAATTTGGTCACATTAGAAGATTTTGTAAGGATGCAGCTGAGTATGATCAAAGGAAGAAAGAGCGACAAAACCCAATGACTAATATGGTATAAATCACACCCGTAGAAACGCAAGCTGCAGTAATTCAGACCCGATCCGGTAAGCAACTGCAACCAGTGGCAGAAGTATTTGAACTAGGCATACGTGAACAACAAAGGATGTATGATAAGGCCAGTCAATGGACCACCACCGAACCTCCAGTGTTTCCAGATCCTATTCCGGTGACCTAGGCTCCGCTAACCAAGGAAGGAACACAAAAACAAGATTCTAATTCAATAGCAGGCACATCATCTTCAGCAGGTACAACCAGCAACAAGGCTATCGAAATTACAGAGGACAGAGAAATAATAACTACAATGCAAATCGTTGGCAGGCCGGACCAGCACAGGAAAATCCCAATTTGCCACCACCGCGTTGCCATTTTTGTGGTGAATTTGGTCACATTAGAAGATTTTGTAAGGATGCAGCTGAGTATGATCAGAGGAAGAAAGAACGACAAAACCCAATTACTAATATGGTACAAATCACACCCGTAGAAACGCAAGCTGCAGTAATTCAGACCCGATCCGGTAAGCAACTGCAACCAGTGGCAGAAGTATTTGAACTAGGCATACGTGAACAACAAAGGATGTATGATAAGGCCAGTCAATGGACCACCACCGAACCTCCAGTGTTTCCAGATCCTATTCCGGTGACCCAGGCTCCGCTAACCAAGGAAGGAACATAAAAACAAGATTCTAATTCAGTAGCAGGCACATCATCTTCAGCAGGTACAACCAGCAACAAGGCTATCGAAATTACAAAGGACAGAGAAATAATAACTACAATGCAAATCGTTGGCAGGCCGGACCAGCACAGGAAAATCCCAATTTGCCACCACCGCGTTGCCATTTTTTGTGGTGAATTTGGTCACATTAGAAGATTTTGTAAGGATGCAGCTGAGTATGATCAGAGGAAGAAAGAACGACAAAACCCAATGACTAATATGGTACAAATCACACCCGTAGAAACGCAAGCTGCAGTAATTCAGACCCGATCCGGTAAGCAACTGCAACCAGTGGCAGAAGTATTTGAACTAGGCATACGTGAACAACAAAGGATGTATGATAAGGCCAGTCAATGGACCACCACCGAACCTCCAGTGTTTCTAGATCCTATTCCGGTGACCCAGGCTCCGCTAACCAAGGAAGGAACACAAAAACAAGATTCTAATTCAGTAGCAGGCACATCATCTTCAGCAGGTACAACCAGCAACAAGGCTATCGAAATTACAGAGGACAGAGAAATAATAACTACAATGCAAATCGTTGGCAGGCCGGACCAGCACAGGAAAATCCCAATTTGCCACCACCGCATTGCCATTTTTTGTGGTGAATTTGGTCACATTAGAAGATTTTGTAAGGATGCAGCTGAGTATGATCAGAGGAAGAAAGAACGACAAAACCCAATGACTAATATGGTACAAATCACACCCGTAGAAACGCAAGCTGCAGTAATTCAGACCCGATCCGGTAAGCAACTGCAACCAGTGGCAGAAGTATTTGAACTAGGCATACGTGAACAACAAAGGATGTATGATAAGGCCAGTCAATGGACCATCACCGAACCTCCAGTGTTTCCAGATCCTATTCCGGTGACCCAGGCTCCGCTAACCAAGGAAGGAACACAAAAACAAGATTCTAATTCAGTAGCAGGCACATCATCTTCAGCAGGTACATCCTCTTTAGCTGGCGCATCATCTTCAGAATCAGTGGAAAGCACAATTCAATCACATAAGGCCTGGGAGATTTTATCTAAAGCGTCCATTACTCTTCCTCTTGGCCAATTACTTGCACTAGTACCACGAGTTCGACAACAATTCCAGCAACAGTTTAGTCCTGAGTCTGCATGTATTCCAGCAACAGCCACAGTGCAACCAGAACCTGATTCTACGGTCGATCATTCGGTTCCTTTAATTACGGTATGGTATAAAAATCATAAAATTACACAGGTACTAATTGATGGAGGATCTGGTGTCAACATTGCTACTACTGCACTGTGTAAGAAGTTAGGATGGACTGAAATCAAACCAGTTCAGTTCTTTGTCAGAATGGCTGACCAGTCAAGAGTCCATCCAGTAGGACTTGTACGGAATGTACCAATAACTTTGCAGGATACCACATTTAAGATGACCTTTGTCGTCCTAGAATTATCGGAATCCACCCTTGATTATAATCTTCTTTTTGGCCGTCCTTGGCTGAAGCAAGCTAAGGTCATACAAGATTGGTCTACACAAGAACTCACTTTCAAAGATAATAATCGTAAATATGTTGTAAAACTAGATGTTATACAGCCTTGCGAATTGCATGCTAGACCGTATCTTGCAGAACCAGTTCATATGTTAGATGGGTTGTCAGATGATGAAGAAGAAGAGTTTTTAAAGAATAACATTGACTTGATCTCCCTAGGAACTGTTGATCTACAATCTGTTGTAGATAACTGGAGGCCCTCAGTTCGTACGGTGATGCCTGTAACAAAAGAAGATAAGAAAGGAGATACCACTACTATAGATGACGCTGATCTACAACAACTTTTTAAACCAGCTGACGATACAGAGAAGCCCCGACAATTTTATGTCCCAGAGGATGAATTGATCACCTATAATTTAGGAGATGAGGACCACCCGCGTCCTGTCAAGATAAAGGAAAACCTACCGGGAGTATTTCAAGCAGACTTAATCCAGCTACTCCGAGAGTTCTCCGACGTCTTTGCATGGGATTACAAAGATATGAAGGGTTTGGACCCGCACATTTATCAAAACAGGGTCATGCTGAAGCCAGAAGCAAAACCAATCAAGCAACCCAGCTATCGGATGAATCCGAACTATGCATCACAGGTAAAAGCAGAGCTTGATAGGCTACTCAAAGTCGGATTCATTGTACCAGTAGAGCATGCTGAATGGATCTCACCAATTGTCATTGTTCCTAAAAAGAATAAGCAACTACGAATCTGTGTGGACTACCGAAAACTGAATGCAGCTACGGTACCTGATCCATTTCCGCTACCTTTTCTTGATACCATGCTTGATAGAGTAGCAGGACATGAAATGTATTCATTCCTAGATGGATACAGTGGGTATAATCAAGTTAGAATGGCTGAACAGGATATACCAAAGACCGCTTTCATTACCAATTGGGGTGTTTTTGCTTGTACCCTAATGTGGTTTGGATTAAGAAATGCCCCAAGTACTTTTCAGAGGTGTATGGAGGAAATATTCTCCCCTTACCTTACCTCGTTTATGCAAGTTTATCTTGATGATTTTTTGTTATTTGGAAAAATGGTAGCACACCTATTCCATTTACGGTGTTGCTTTGAGAAGTGTAGAGAATACAGACTCTGTTTAAACCCAAACAAATCCGTGTTTGCAGTTTCATGTGGAAGACTACTTGGCCACATTGTATCTGCACAAGGTATACAGGTGGATCCAGATAAAATTACAGCTATGTTAGAAGCACTTGTGCCCACTACACCTAAGGAAGTGATGCGCTTCATGGGCCAATTAAGATGGCATGGTCGGCACTTACGGTGACTTGCTCATTTGGCAATACCACTGAACAAGTTAATAACCAAGACTCCTCGACAATTTGAATGGACTCAGGAATGTCAAATTGCTTTTGATCGTATGAAGGGATTACTAACACAGGTTCCAATCCTACAGCCTCCTGACTGGGATCGTCCATTTCATATATTTGTTGATGCTTCAGATATAGCAATTGGGAGCGTTCTAATGCAACACACCAATAAGTGGTTTCGGCCTGTGTACTATGCCAGCTGAAGGCTTGCTCCTGCTGAGAAGAATTACTCTGTAACTGAAAGAGAATGTCTGGGTTTAGTATACTCTGTCAAAGAAATTCAGGCATTATTTACTTGGCCGCAAATTTACTTTTCATGTAGATCATGCTACACTTGTCTATCTAGTTCGGCAACAGCATTTAGGTGGTCGATTAGCGCGATGGGTTCTGCTTTTACAAGAATTTGATTACGAAGTTATTCATCGGCCAGGCAGTTCACATGCCTTAGCAGATTTCCTTTCTTGTTTAGATTCCGCTGAAGCTCCAGTTGGTATAGATGACACAACGCCAGCAATTTATGTTTCTGAACCAACCAATGATGAAATTGCAGACCCACCTATGCCATCTACATATTATGATCAGATATTGACATTCCTTACTGATGGATGCCTTCCCTCTCAGACTTCTCCCGCAATACATAAGAAGATTGCAGTTTCTAGTCGCCGATTTTGGTTGATTGCTGGGGAATTATACTATATGGATCACACTGGATTTTTACTTCGTTGTATTCCACCACATGAAGTTGACTCAGTCATTACTTTGGCTCACTCAATTCTTTCCGGTGGCCATTTTGCTGCAGATTTAACACACCGAAAAATTCTACCGAGTGGACTTTGGTGGCCTACTATGAACAAGGATGTATTACACTTTGTCAAAAAATGTGATAATTGTCAAAGATCTAGATAGCCGTTACAACGCCATTTTTTCCCTCTACAACCTGTCCTACCATTAGAACCTTTCCAGAAGTGGGGTCTAGATTTTATCGGACCTATTACACCTCTAGCAATCCTCAGTAATAATCGTTATATTCTGACCTGTACAGACTATGCAACCCGATGGGCAGAAGCTTGGGCTTTAAGGTCTGCCACAGCTGTTTCGGTGTGTTAGACGGCCGCCGAATAAGGACAGTTGTACTAGGATAGGCGCCTTAAATAGCAAGAGCCTTTTGAGAAACGCGCAGAGATTCACGCACCACTGTAAAATCCTCTATATAAGGAAATGAGAAGAGAATGGAAGAAGACGCCCCTTTCTGGAATTGTTGTGTCCTGTTAAGGTGTATCGTCTAGTCGATTCTGTTTGTTAAGTGCATCTTCAGTTCTCTCTGTGAGTACGCCCAATTCGGGATTTGTAGTGTCGATTCTGTCTGTGAATGCGCCCATTTTGGGGAACTGCTGTGTTTGGTTAAGTGTATCTTCTAGTCTGATTGTGAGAATACCCATTCGGGGTTTGCAGGGTCTTGCTTTAGTTAGCTTCGATTCGGGTCTGTCGATTGAGTGTATCTTTTATTCTAGTGTGAAGCACCCAATCTGGGAAGCGCAGTGTATTGTAAGTGTCTATTTCGGACCTGTATGTTCTGTTCTGCTGCGGGTAGTTACGAACAAGTGGCACTGTGTTACGAAGTTGTTTAGCGTGACGTTGAGCATTGTTAAGTGTGACTAGCATATGTAGACGAAGTAGGCAGTATGGAGTAATATCTCTGCGGGTTTGTTAAGGTTCTGCGAAGTACTCGAAGTCGGTATAATAATCTGTGTTTCTGAGACTTCTGTTCCCAGAAGGATTTTTATCTGGAAGGGCCCGTGAGCCCTTGGGGACTAGTGATACGATGGTTACGATTCGGCTATTTTTGGCATACCACAAGTTCTATATCTTGGGTATAATGTTCGGTGTAACCCCAAGACAAGAAGAGGTACATCTTGAGTAAATCCGGTGAAGGAGTAAAATAGCCAAGTGGTTTAAGTCAGATCGGATTACTGCTTTTTCACTATAGCAGAGCCAGTCCGGGATTTCTAACGTTCAATAGGCTAGGTAGTTAACAGTGTTCAGTACTGAGCTAAGACGTGACAGCGTATTTAATACTGATATGAGAGTTTGGGAAAATAGTACAGGGCCTCTGTCTAACAGACCCCTACCACTCCCAAGAACCCACGTGACTGCGAAGTAGAATGCTTTTAAGTATCACATTAGACTAAAGTACTCTAAATCCAGATTTAGAAGCAATGTATCCGGCCAATGGCTAGTATCCGGCTTAACATTTGGCGCCGTCTGTGGGAAAGTGGCAACTGTTTACCAGTCCCTGCGGTAAAGTAGCATTTGATTACGAGTTACTTGTGGGAAAGTGGCAACTATTTACCAGTCCCTGCGGTAAAGTAGCATTTGATTACGAGTTACTTGTGGGAAAGTGGCACTAAAGTACCAGTTGTTGTCAGAAGTAAACGTTTAGTTCACATTCGAGTAACTAGCAGAAGCAACAGACCCAGATTGTTGCCAAACTGCTCAGATAGGGTTACTGTGTAATGATACATGCCGGTTACTCGATCCGGTGAAACATATCCTAAGAACTGTAAGACTGAAGCGAGTAAATCGATAAAGATAGCCTTGGAAGGAGAAGATCTAACCAAATCTGACCCAGTGGTCAGACAAACTGAGAACGTCACGATTAATTCCGGTCATATTCCGGTGGAACAATCAACGCCTTTGGTACATTCTGGTGCTACTTCGACCCAGCCTATCGAAGATATAGCAATTTCAGAATCTACCAACACGCCGTTAGAGACTAGTCTTAACTCGGAATTATATACGATCAGGCACACTTTAGGAAAAGAGATCGATAAGAGCGAAAAAACACTGCATTCTGGCATAATTTTGGCTCCTTCCGGTGAGATTCCGGTGATAGAATCACCGATCGCTGGCAAAGGTTTAGCCTTTTTCGCGGAATCTTCCGCCCGACCAGCGTGCTTGGAAGAAAGATTTCGGATATTGGATATCCAGAAGGAAGGAAAACTCTTTGAAGCAGAAGTGCGGCGCATTCTAAGTGAAAATAGCATACCAGAAGGCACGCCATCCGGCGACAAAAGTTTCGATAGTTCATCTAACCAACCTCAAAATACGGAAGAAGGACCGGAGACACTCACGATGAACGGGCAACAACAGCAACAACAGTTAGGTCAACCAAGGCCGCCTCCAACAGGAGTAACATATACGAAATTCGGGGGATTCCCAGGAGATGATCCGGATGCTCACGTACGCACCTTCGAGATAAGTTATGCAGTTCTTAACCATCCACCGGATCAGGCGTATAAGGCCATTGTTTTTCAATCAACACTGGTAAATGAAGCAGCTAGATGGCTTACGGAATACGATATTAATCATTTCGGCACCTATGACGCAGTTCGAGAAGCTTTTTTACAACGATTCAGGTTAAAGAAGAATCCCGCCGAAATATTTGATTATTTACAGAACAACCGACAGAAGGCGAATCAGACTGTCCAAGAGTATGCTACACTCTTTAGAACACACTTGCGACAGATACCACAGGCACACGCTAACTTACCGGATGATGTCATCACTCAGTGGTTTATCAATGGTTTAACTACGCAATTGAAGCAGATCATGATCATAAGATGCGTGGGAGCTATGACGCTGGATGCAGTCATCGCCATGGCTCTGCAATTAGAATCCAAGGTCGGTGGATTTACGGAAGATCTGGAGTGGTTAAAAACGAACAAAACTATGAATGAAGATATAACCAGACAAGTGTACTGTATCACATGCAAGAATTCAGGGCATACTAGTGCCAATTGTGCGCTAAATCAAACGTTCTGCGCTATCTGCAACACTGCCGGACACACCACCGGAAATTGTGTTTACAATGCCAGAATACAGGGAACAGCAACAGTCAATGCTGTTATTCAAGAACATGGACAGGCAGCGAATCACTATGTACCTCCGCAACTGAGAAACAATCAACCGCAAGGATATCGAAACTACCGACGACAGAGGAACAATAACTATAATGCAAACCGCTGGCAGAACAAACCACCACCGGAAAATCCCAATTTACCACCGCCACGCTGTCATTTTTGTGGTGAATACGGACACATCAGAAGATTTTGCAAAGATGCAGCTGAATACGATCAAAGGAAGAAGGAACGGCAAAACCCAATGGCCAACATGGTACAAATTACACCAGTAGAAACTTAAGCTGCTACAGTACAGACCCGATCAGGAAAACAACTGCAGACAGCAGCAGAAGTATTCGAACCAGGGATTCGAGAACAACATAGGATGTATAACAAGGCTAGTCGTTGGACAGCAACAGAACCACCAGTGTTCCCAGAACCTATTCCGATGACTCAGACTTCGTCCAAGGAAGGAACGCAACAAAAGGAAGCAACAGCGGAACCATCATCAGCAGTAGGCATAACGGCAAAAACTTCTACACCAGCGGAGACCTCAAGTCCAAAGGAGCCGGACAACCTACCTCAACAAGCCTGGGAAATTTTATCCAAAGCATCCATCACTTTGCCTCTTGGTCAACTTCTGCCATTAGTACCTGGGATTCGACAACAGTTCCAGCAACAGTTCAATCCGGTGCCTTCTTGTATTCCGGCAACAGCAGCAGTTCAACCGGAACCTGATTCTACCGTTGATCATTCGGTTCCCTTGATTACAGTATGGTACAAGAATCATAAAATTACGCAGGTATTGATTGATGGAGGATCTGGTGTGAACATTGCAACAGCATCTTTATGCAAAAGGTTAGGATGGACCGAAATTGAACCACTGCAATTTTTTGTTAGAATGGCAGATCAATCTAGAGTCCACCCTGTAGGACTTGTGCGGAATGTACCCATCACTTTACAAGATACGACCTTTAGAATGACCTTTGTTATACTAGATTTGCCAGAATCTACTTTGGACTACAACCTTCTTTTCGGCCGACCTTGGCTGAAGCATGCGAAGGTAATACAGGACTGGTCCGCACAAGAGCTTACGTTCAAGGATTCCAACCTTAGATATGTAGTAAAATTAGATGCTATACAACCGTGCGAACTTCACGCTAGACCATATTTTGCTGAACCAGTCAACATGTTAGATGGACTATCAGATGATGAGGAAGAGGAATTTCTGAAGAGTAATGCTGATTTAATGTCTGTAGGGACTGTTGATCTACAGTCTGTGATAGATAATTGGAACACCTCAGTATGTACAATCACACCTATCACTAATACAATTAAGCATGAAGGTAGTATCTCCACACATGATGATGAATTACAATCACTGTTCAAGTCAACAGACGATGCAGGGAAACCGCAACAGTTTTATGTCCCAGAAGACCAGCTGACCACGTACGATCTAGGAGATGAAGAGCATCCACGACCTGTAAAGATAAGGCAAAACTTACCGGAATCATTTAAAACCGACTTAATTTGACTTCTTCGCGAATTCTCAGACGTCTTTGCATGGGATTATAAAGATATGAAGGGGTTAGATCCGCGCATCTATCAGCACAGAGTCATGCTAAAGCCTGAAGCTAAACCGAATAGGTAGCCCAGCTATCGGACGAATCCCAATTATGCATCACAGGTAAAAGCCGAACTTGATAGATTATTAAAAGTTGGATTCATCGTACCAGTAGAACATGCTGAATGGATTTCACCAATTGTGATCGTGCCAAAGAAAAATAAGCAACTACGAATCTGTGTAGACTACCGGAAATTAAACGCAGCAACAGTACCGGATCCTTTCCCGATCCCCTTTCTGGATACCATGCTTGATAGGGTAGCAGGCCACGAAATGTATTCATTCTTAGATGGATACAGCGGTTACAATCAGGTTAGAATGGCTGAAGCAGATATACCAAAAACCGCATTCATTACCAATTGGGGTGTTTTTGCTTGTACGGTGATGTGGTTTGGATTGAGAAACGCACCAAGTACATTTCAAAGATGCATGCAGGAAATATTTTCTCCTTATCTTACTTCGTTTATGCAAGTATACCTCGATGATTTTTCAATTTTCGGTAAGATGATAACACATCTCTTTCATTTACGGTGCTGCTTTCAGAAATGCAGAGAGTATAGACTCTGCTTGAATCCAAACAAATCAGTGTTTGCGGTCTCATGTGGCAAGTTACTTGGCCACATTGTATCCGCACAAGGTATCCAAGTCGATCCAGATAAGATTTCGGCAGTATTAGAAGCTCCGGTGCCAGTTTCTCCAAAAGAAGTTATGCGCTTTATGGGCCAAGTACGGTGGCATGGAAGACACTTACGGTGGCTTGCTCATCTGGCAATACCACTAAACAAGCTAATCAGTAAAATACCTTGACAATTTGAATGGACCCAGGAATGCCAGATAGCCTTTGATCGTTTAAAGCATTTATTAACACAAGTTCCAATCCTACAACCACCGGACTGGGACAATCCGTTCCATGTTTTTGTCGACGCCTCAGATATTGCGATCGGCAGTATTTTGATGCAGCAAACACATAAGTGGTTTCGCCCTGTCTATTACGCCAGCAGAAGGCTTGCACCGGCAGAAAGGAACTATTCTACCACTGAAAGAGAATGTCTAGGATTAATTTACTCCATCAAAAAGTTCAGACATTATTTATTAGGCCGGAAATTTACCTTTCATGTGGATCATGCTGCCCTTGTCTATCTAGTTAGACAACAACATCTAGGCGGACGATTAGCCCGATGGGTGCTACTCTTGCAGGAATTTGATTATGAAGTCATTCACCGATCCGGAAATGCACATGCCTTAGCAGATTTCTTATCTCGCCTAGATTCCGGCGAAGCTCCGACAGGTATAGATGACACAACACCCGCAATTTATGTATCAGAACCAATTACCGAAGAATCTGCAGACCCGCCTATTCCATTTTCATATTATGATCAGATCTTGACCTTTCTCACTGATGGTTGCCTTCCATCTCAAGTTTCAAGACCAGTACGCAGAAAAATTACAGTCTTTAGCCGCCGATTTTGGTTAGTTGCTGGAGAACTATATTATGTAGACCACACCGGAATCTTGCTTCGCTGTGTTCCTCCGCATGAAATTAACTCAGTGATCACAATGGCTCACTCGACACCTGCTGGTGGTCACTTTGCCACAGATTTGACTCACCGGAAAATTCTGCAGAGTGGTCTCTGGTGGCCCACTATGTACAGAGACGTGGCCCAATTTGTCAAACACTACGACAACTGTCAAAGGTCTGGACAACCGCTACAACGGCACTTCTTTCCCTTACAGCCAATTCTGCCATTAGAACCATTTCAGAAATGGGGATTAGATTTTATAGGCCCAATTACACCTCCAGCAGTCTTCAGTAACAACAGATATATACTCACCTGTACAGACTACGCAACAAGATGGGTCGAAGCATGGGCTTTACGATCGGCCACAGCGGTGGCAGTAGCAAAATGTCTGTTGAATGATGTCTTTCCACGTTTCGGCTTACCACTGGAAATTGTCTCAGACCAAGGTACTCACTTTGTAAATCAATTAATGAAGGTACTCACCCAATCCTTCCAGGTGACACACAAACTCAGCTCGCCGTACTATCCTCGTGCCAATGGTTTGGCCGAAAGTACAAACAAATCACTACTGAATATCCTCCGGAAATTGATCATGGAAGCACCAGAAAGATGGGATCAACTACTACCTGCAGTATTATGGGCATACCGGACTACATATAAGGTAACAACAGGCTTGACACCTTTCAAACTAGCTTATGGCTTAGAAGCAATAGCACCCATGGAAATAGTCATCCCAAGCCTGCGTGTAGCGATCACTCAGAAGATGCTACCGGAAAATTCACTGATAGCCCGAATGGATGCACTCAGGGAACTTGATGAGCACCGATGGCTCAGCTTTTTAACCATGCGCGAAGTACAACTCAGACAAGCCAAGACACACGATCGATATTTGAAAACTCCAATCTTTTCGGTAGGCCAGCTTGTACTCTTCTATAACGCAAAATCAAATAGAGCAGCAGGAAAATTCAAACTACGATGGTTCGGCCCTTTCAAAATCTCAGAACAAATCGGTCCGGCAACTTTTTGGTTGACTACATTGACCGGAAATCCACTTCCAAAGGTAATCAATGGGTCGAAGCTGCGGCCATATTATCCCACTACTAGTACGCATTAAATTATTCGACGGCGAACCGCGTTTTGTATAAATTTTTGCGTTTTTCTTTTTCTCCCTTTTTAGTCGTGTTTTGTACAAATCTTTATGCTACCAGCCGCCCCTCCCTACCGGTCACTCAAGTACGCACGCCAGCATGCAAACAGTATCATTCCCGCACCGCACAATGATACCCACCCCCCCCTTCTCACCCCCACCGTGTCCTCCTTATTTAACCCCCTCGGTTGCGCCAAAAACGCTATTGTGTTCTCGAGATTATACGTATTATCCCTGCCCCTGTGTTGACTGTAAGTGTGCTCGTAAACACCATGGAAGCGCTAGCCAACTACGCTGCTTTCAGTGATAGTATCCCTACAGACGTAGGCGAATATCTGCGTTGTAGAGGGTTGGCCAACTTCGCTGAATTGCCTTGGCACTCAGTCGAAGCCCATCCCTTCTCCGCGTAGATCATCCACGCCATCGCCCAATTCCCCATCACCGAACGATAGTGGGTCTTCCCTTCCCTCCCATATAGAACCGTCATCACCTTCCAAGCCTTCTCTGCAGCCTACCGCCTCACCCCGCAAGGCTGCGAAAATGGCCCTAGCCTCCCTGTCGCTCGCATGACCGAACTCTTCCCCCGCTCCTCATCAAACGAATATGCCATTCTCTGCCGCCCGGAACCCGAACGATCCGCTCTACAGCTCCTCGTAGCAATCCTCAACCTGCAAAAACAAACATACGGCATCTCTCGCCCCTTCTATTCCGCCTTGGAGTTAGCCGCCCGCGAACCCGTGAACTTTGCCTCTTACTTCTTCCAACGAATCCATAAGGAATGCGTAGGTATAGTAAAACAACTTCAAAAGGGCACCTCTCCGCGCTCTCGCCTTCCCCACATCATCTCATTCCTCTTCCCAACCATTCTCGCCGCACAACCCCCACCCACAGGCCCAGCACTTAGGCACGAAGAATCAGCACAACCGCTCGATGAAACTGAAGAAGAAGATGAAGAGATCAATCAACTCTTCCGCACTAAGTGAATCCGGATCAGCTCTTCAGAAAGCGAAGTCCAAGGATCCGCCAGAAAGAAACAAAACACCGAAGAGGACAAACAAGAAGAAACATACCACGACACCGCCACTTCAATACACAACGACACCTCGACGGAGCAACAAGACCAGCAAAACCAAGCAGAGACAGAGATAGTGTCCACCGAAAAAGAATCCGAGCATCAACAGGACGAACCGGAATCCGCCACAAAAGCACTGGATAATCTCATCGCAGCCATCAATCATACAGAAACCGAACAACCGACAATTGCCAAGGTAACCACGACTGACACTGTTCTTCCTACACCACCTATCAACCCCGACCTCCCACCGGAACCACCCCGCCAACCCAGTTCTGAACCTACACCATCCTCCTCTTCCTCCCCTAACTACTCTCCGCCAAACTCCCAGAACCTACTCACCGATACGTCCTCTCAGCATCGTCAACCACCACCACCACACAACGTATTCTCGGAACTAGCCTCCATGGGGCAGTTCCTCATGCATTTATCACACCAGCTGCCAGCACAGTTTCAGGAAGCCACGGACAATCTGAAGACAGAATACCAACATAAGGTCGACATCCTGGAAGCCGACATCACCCCCCTCCAGGAAGAAATCGAAGCCGTAAAGACTGAGAATCATCAGCTGCAGACACAGTTAGCAGAACTACAAGCAAAATTTTCGGCAGAACAGACTCTAGTACAGCAAAGAGATGCAGCCCTCGAGCAAGTTGCAGCCAAAGAACGACTACTACACGCCGCACATGAAGAAATCCGAGCCCTGAAGACCACCCTCCACGAACACGAAGATATCAACGCCTCTCTCGAAGAGTTGGTCACAGAAACAAAGATTCAATTGCAGGAGGCCATCAAGAAGAATCAGGACCAACAGAAAGAAGCCCAACAAGCCCAAGAACAGTTACGACGAGCCCATGAATGCGCAGATGAGGTTAACAGTATCCTAAAACGCCAATTGATACGGGAAGGCCAATACCTAAAAGATATCGACAAGACGCGCAGAGAACGAGATGCGTATCGGAAAACTCTCGATTTCCAAACCCAGCAGTTTGAACGCCTAGACAACCAATTGCGCAACCAGAAGGAGTGTATTACAGAGATGCAGACCAAACTGACCGAAATACAGACAGCCCGAGATGCGGCATTAGCTAACGAATTTTACTTACAAGAGGCTTTCCTTCAAACCCAAGCCGAAATTTTGTTAAACCAAGCCATCGCCCTGAGCTCCGTTAGAATGGACGCCAATTACTAGAACCCACCACCTTAGTTCAGATGATCGAAACAATCAAAAAGAAAATTACCCGAACATTTAGGCTCGCCCGAAGTATGTACTTAGAAGGTCTAGTCGCCGAAACATAGGAACCTGCGGGTTCGAGTCCACCGGGCGTGCCAGTGTTAGACGGCCACCGAATAAGGACAGTTGTACTAGGACAGGCGCCTTAAATAGCAAGAGCCTTTTGAGAAACGCGTAGAGATTCGCGCACCACTGTAAAATCCTCTATATAAGGAAATGAGAAGAGAATGGAAGAAGACGCCCCTTTCTGGAATTGCTGTGTCCTGTTAAGGTGTATCGTCTAGTCGATTCTGTTTGTTAAGTGCATCTTCAGTTCTCTCTGTGAGTACGCCCAATTCGGGATTTGTAGTGTCGATTTTGTCTGTGAATGCGCCCATTTTGGGGAACTGCTTGGTTAAGTGTATCTTCTAGTCTGATTGTGAGAATACCCATTCGGGGTTTGCAGGGTCTTGCTTTAGTTAGCTTCGATTCGGGTCTGTCGATTGAGTGTATCTTTTATTCTAGTGTGAAGCACCCAATCTGGGAAGCGCAGTGTATTGTAAGTGTCTATTTCGGACCTGTATGTTCTGTTCTGCTGCGGGTAGTTACGAACAAGTGGCACTGTGTTACGAAGTTGTTCAGCGTGACGTTGAGCATTGTTAAGTGTGACTAGCATATGTAGACGAAGTAGGCAGTATGGAGTAATATCTCTGCGGGTTTGTTAAGGTTCTGCGAAGTACTCGAAGTCGGTATAATAATCTGTGTTTCTGAGACTTCTGTTCCCAGAAGGATTTTTATCTGGAAGGGCCCGTGAGCCCTTGGGGACTAGTGATACGATGGTTACGATTCGGCTATTTTCGGCATACCACAAGTTCTATATCTTGGGTATAATGTTCGGTGTAACCCCAAGACAAGAAGAGGTACATCTTGAGTAAATCCGGTGAAGGAGTAAAATAGCCAAGTGGTTTAAGTCAGATCGGATTACTGCTTTTTCACTATAGCAGAGCCAGTCCGGGATTTCTAACGTTCAATAGGCTAGGTAGTTAACAGTGTTCAGTACTGAGCTAAGACGTGACAGCGTATTTAATACTGATATGAGAGTTTGGGAAAATAGTACAGGGCCTCTGTCTAACAGACCCCTACCACTCCCAAGAACCCACGTGACTGCGAAGTAGAATGCTTTTAAGTATCACATTAGACTAAAGTACTCTAAATCCAGATTTAGAAGCAATGTATCCGGCCAACGGCTAGTATCCGGCTTCACAGGTGGCTAAGTGTCTAATGAAAGATGTCATCCCGCGTTTTGCCTTACCGCTGGAACTTGTTACAGATCAAGGCACTCATTTTGTTAACAATCTAATGAAAGTACTCACACATTCTTTTCAGATCACGCATAAATTCAGTTCACCATATTATCCTCGTGCAAACGGTTTGGCTGAGAGTACAAACAAAACCCTACTGAATATGCTTTGAAAACGCATTTTGGAAGCACCGGAAAGATGGGACCAACTGTTACCTGCAGTCCTATGGGCATACCGAACTACCTATAAGGTAGCAACAGGTCTAACACCCTTCAAACTAGCTTATGGATTGGAAGTTATAGCACCCATGGAAATTATTGTGCCAAGCTTACGTGTGGCTCTCACTCAAAAATTAATACCAGAAGATTCTTTATCATTTCGGCTAGATACACTCAGAGAACTGGATGAGCACCGATGGCAAAGTTTTCTAACTATGCAGGAAGTACAGCTAAGACAAGCTCAAACACATGATTGCTATCTAAGGACCCCAGTTTTTACGGTGGGACAACTTGTACTATTTTACAATGCAAAGTCGAATCGCTCTGCTGGCAAATTCAAGTTACGATGGTTTGGCCCCTACCGGATTTCTGAACAAGTGGGCCCTGCAACATTTTGGTTGACTACTTTGACCAGAAATCCTCTTCCGAAAGTCGTCAACGGTTCGAATCTACGGCCGTATCAACAAACATCTAACCCGCACTGAAACGTTTCACGGTTGGTCGCCTCTTTTGGCGTTCTCTTTTCTTTCCTTTTCTTTTCCTTTATTTCCTTTTGTTTTTGCACGCTTAAAATAATAAGTATGTAAATATCCACGTTTTGATATCTAATTATGTCAACAGCCGCCCTTCCCTTTCCAGCTACTCATACATGCACACCGAAGTTAAGAAGTTATCATCTCAACGACGAACGATTATTAGTGATTTTGATTGTTCCCCACTACCGAACATCTACTTAACCTTCTCTGTTTCGCCAAAAATCGCTATTGTGCTTGTATGATTTGTGTGACTGTGTATACCCTGTGCGTTTGCATTTTATGCTTGCTATCTTCGTGCGCGCCATGGAAGCTCTGGCAAACTATGCCGCCTTCCGAGAAGGACTCCCTGCCGAGGTAGGAGAGTTTCTACGCACCCGAGGGTTAAGCAATTTTGTTGAACTATCGTGGCATTCAGTGGATTGCCACCCCTTCTACGCCCAGATAATAGCCGCCATCGCTGCCACTCCTTCCACCGAGCAGAGTTGGCCAATCAACTCCCTACCATCCCGTACACTGATCACCTTCCAAACTTTCGCTGAGTCGTTTCGACTCCCATCACAGGGTCGAGAGAATGGCCCGAATCTGCCATTAGCCACCATGAATCAGTTATTCCCTAGGCATTCATCCAACGAATACGCGATCCTATGTCAACCGGAACCTGAGAGATCTGCCCTTCAATTCTTAGTAGCTATCTTGAACCTACAGAAATGCACTTATGGAATATCGCGTCCATTCTACTCCGCTATTGATTTAGCTGCTCGAGAACCAGTGAATTTTGCGTCGTACTTCTTCCACCGCATTCACAAAGAATGTGTGGCAATCATCAAATAGGTAAACAAGGGAGGAATGCCAAGATCGAGACTCCCTCATATCCTATCCTTCCTGTTCCCGGCCATTCTTGCAGCACAACCACCACCCAAAGGCCCGATCTTGCACCATGAAGAGTCGGCACAACTATTTGAAGATGATGAAGAAGATGAAGAGGAACTCAATCAACTCTTCGGCCGGAAAAGAATTAGGATCAGTTCATCTGAAAGTGAAGCATAGGGTTCAGTCGGAGATGACAAGGAAGAGGAAAAACAGGACGAAGAAACCTTCCATGACACCACAACATCTATACAGCACGAATCTTCTGCACAGTTATCATCGGAACGACAACAAGAACAGGAGGATCACACCGAATCCAACACAAGCTTGTCACAAGAGGCATCACAGCAACAATCAGAGCAGGAAAACCAAAGAAATGAAGAACAGATCGTTAAAGAAGTCTTCGACGAACTTCTAAAAGCAGTTAAGTCCACAGCTACCGACACGGCACAACAAACAACAGAACAGGTAACAGAACCTAACCCTGTCCTGCCCACTCCACCACCGGAACCTCCGCTTAACCCCATCCTTCCTATTCCAACCAATGTACCCGACGAACCCGCAGCTTCTTCATCTTCATCGCCTAACTACTCTCCACCGAACTCCCAGCAACTCCTCACCGCATCCTCTTCCCAACCTCGTCCCCCTCCTCCAATCCCGTCCATCCCCGTATTCTCAGAGTTAGCGTCAATGGGTCAACTGCTAATCAAATTATCACAACAAATCCCTGCGCAAATGAAGCAAGTAACAAAGAATATTTGCAATGAATTTCAACATAAAGTAGATATACTGGAAGCCGACATTAGCCCCCTACAGGAAGAATTACTAGTACCCAAAGCCAAAAACCACTCCCTACAAGAACAGCTGAAGGAATTACAGACCAGAATTTCCGAACAGGAAATGGTTACCAGTCAGAGAGATGCGGCAGTGGCTGAGCTCACAAAGAAAGAAGAATCATTACAGAATGCAAATGCCGAAATAAGTAAAATGAAGCAAGAGTTACAGGACAAAGAAGATGCAAGAATCGCATTAGGAAATCTGCTTGAAGAAACAAGAATTCAGCTACACGAAGTAGTACAGCAAAGCCAGGAACAGCAAAGGCAGGCTAGAAAACAGAAGAAGAACTACAAAGAACAAACGAAACTTTATCAGATGTCAACAACATGCTTAAACACTATTTGACCAAGGAAGCTCAAACACAGAAGTTAATAACAGATCTCCGAAGAGAAAGGGATGCATACTCCAGAACCATAAATTTTCAGAATCAAAAGATCGAAAGAAGGGAGAATTAGCTGGAAAATCAGAAAGAAAGAGTAAGCAAGATGGAGAAACAAGTTGCAGATATGAAGGTATCCAGAGATGCGGCGCTCTCAAACGAATTTTATTTACAAGAAGCCTTTCTGCAGACTCAGGCAGAAATTTTGCTGACCGAAGCTATAGCTTTAAGTTCTGTAAGAGTAGATGCACAACTAGTAGAACCGGATACTCTCAAATAGCTGTTAGAAACTTTAAAGAAGAAAATTGCCCGAACCTTTAGATTAGCCAGAGACATGTATTTAGACGGAATTATAGAAGAACAGTAATTTTGTAAAACCTGCGGGTTCGAGTCCACCGTGCGTGCCAGAGTGTTAGTCGGCCGCTGGATTGGAAGTTGTATAACTGAATCTTGTTTCGCACGTGCGAAAAGTTGTTACACTGACAGTTGTAATCTTTTATATAAAGCAATGAAAAGAGATGCTCAATGACGATTCGTGGAATCACCAGACTGTCTGTCTGGGTGATTGTCTGAGCATTGCTGTAGTGTTGTTTGTCTAAATCTGAGTATTCCAAGTATACTGTGCATATCCGTGTTTGTTGTCTATCAATCTCTGTTGCGGTTGTGGGTTTTGTTTACATCCAGTAGATCGTTGGACTGTTGTCTGAGTAAGTTGTTTGCGAGTCTCTATTGGGATTGTTGTGTTAGTTCGCGTATCGTGTTGTTATTCTTTCTTGGAATGTTCTGCCAGTGTTTGGTGAAGTCTGTGTAGTTGTGGTAGCATTCTGGTATTCGGGTTTGTATTGTGTGGTCTTCAGTATTGAGGTCTAGGTTCATACGGCAAAGTTTAAGCTACGGTAAGAGCCGTCTTAAGTGGCGTACTGAATATTCAGCATTGTGTGTATGTAACTGTTGAGTCCTTCTGTGTCTCCGATTGAGTATGACTATGAGCACTGTTCGGCGAATGTTGAACTACTGCTATTGTTCCTAATGTTACTGCAATGTGTATTCGGAAAAAAAGTTTTGAGGTGATTCGGTAGACTCGGGAAGAGTTAGAATGATGAACCATAAAGATTGAGAAGGGTATACCAATTCTTGATAGAAGTCTTGAATGTTGGTACAGAGTGGTGTGAAGTAATTTTCTGGGAAACAAGTATAGGGCCTCTGTTTTCACAGACCCCTTCCACTCCCAAGAACCCAATATTCGTTTAAACGCGTTCTAACAGTTAGAACAAGTGTTAACACTTTAACAATATGCATGCATGTATGCATATGCATGCATGTATGCATATGCATTCATGTATACATATGCATGCTTGGATGCATATGCATTCATGTATGCATATGCATATGCATTCATGTATGCATTCATGCATGTATGCATATGCATGCTTGTATGCATATGCATTCTTGTATGCATATGCATGCATGTATGCATATGCATGCTTGTATGCATATGCATGCTTGTATGCATATGCATGCTTGTATGCATATGCATGCATGTATGCATATGCATGCTTGTATGCATATACATTCATGTATGCATATGCATATGCATTCATGTATGCATTCATGCATGTATGCATTCATGCATGTATGCATATGCATGCTTGTATGCATATGCATTCATGTATGTGTGTATGTGTATGCATATGCATGTGTGTATGCATATGCATTGTGTATGTGTGTATGTGTATGCATATGCATGTGTATGCATGTGCATGTGTATGTGTATGCATATGCATGTGTATATGCATATGCATGTTTGTATTCATATGCATGTGTGTGTTTATACATATGTGAGTGTGTATGTATATATGTATATATCTCTCCCTCTCTCTTTCTATCTTTCTCTCTCTCTCAATCGAAAACAAAACTAAAAAGAGAAGATATTAGAAAAGCAAAAACATAAAGAAAGAAAAAACAGTGATATATCTCTCACTTACATCGATATAATTGTTTGAATCAAGGTTGTCAAAATCCATTTGAGGTTCTCCTTCGTCGAATTTCTAAAAATTTTGATCCCAAAAATCTCTTGCAAAATTAAAGAAAGAACATATTAGAAAAGGAAAAACATAAAGAAAGAAATAAGAGAGCTACAATATGTGCAATCTACTTACCAAAGCGTCAGATCTATAAAAATAGAGGTGTGCTTAGAGAGAGAGAGAGAGGGAAGGAGAGAAAGAGAAAGAGAGAGAGAGAGAGAGAGAATTGTTTGAATCAAGGTCTTCAAAATCCACTTGCAGTTCTTCTTCGTCGAATTTTCAATCGCAAAATCTCTAGCAAAACCAATTAGAGAACATATTAGTAAAGCAAAAACATAAAGAAAGAAAAAAAGAGTGTTACAATATGTGTGATCTACTTACCAAAACTTCAGATTTATAAACATAGAGCTCCGTTTAGAGAGAGAGAGAGGGAGGGAGAGAGAGGGAGGGAGAGAGAAGGAGAGAGAGTGAGATAGAGGGAGGGAGAGAGAGAAAGAGGGAGAGAGAGAGAGAGAGAGAGAGAGAAAGGGTGACAAACAGAGATCTGCCGTTGGCGTGCGCAAAACCGACAAGAGACGATCTGGATTCAAAATGCTCAGAATGACGAATTTTGGTTTCGGGCCTGGTTAAAAAGAGAGCGTCTGTAATTCCAGTAAATTACCGACGCATATACCGACGCTGTGTTTCCGAGGCAAATCAGCTTTCCCAAATTAACCGAGGGTCATAACGATGCCGACAGCTGACTGTCGATATACTGACCGTCGGTATTCCCTCGATCTGTTGTAGTGTTATGGCTTCATAACAAGAGGATCACAGCTTACAGCCGATCATGGTGCTTATCCTAAAAGGAAGCAACGGTTATGGCTTTTTTTGGAAAATAATTCAAAAATGTAATTTCCAAGTTTGTACTTACAATCCTCAATAGGACAAACAACGCAAACGGTGAATTTCTGGTTTTTGATTCATGGACTCTTGTTGAACTGCATAGAAGTTAATGGGGTTTGAATTTGAAGTTACGGGGGAACTTTCGTGGAAATTGATGGAGATCTTAGAATTCAGTTTATTTGCATATCGAAGTCGATAGTACCTTCGTTCATCCACACTATATTAGATCCGAAATTTGTGATTCATTCAAGATGAGGTTCAGTGTGTTGTTTCCAACTTTGAAGCCTCAAACACCTGTTGGACTCTGAAAGTTGCTGAAACTTGAGTGTTTGTTGGTCGTGAACTTGGATGATGCTTTATGTCCCATAAGTGATTAGAATAGCACCACGGCAAACATCGGACGAATATTTTTGTTTCGTTGCTCTTACGCCAACGAAACCCCCACCTACCTCCGGGAACCAGATCTCAGCAAATTTCTTCCTTTTCAAAAATCTGCACATCTGATGGATTTTGGTGACACTACTTCATTGTGATCATGTCCCGGCAAACAGCTATTACCTTCGGCCGACTTATAATGAACGGTATTCTCATACAACAGCCACTGGCGGCATGAGTAATGGGTTCTTCGACAGTGCCACCAAATACAACTCCTACAGTCGACATTTAGCAAAATACGTCATAACACATGAAAAGAACTCAGACATGTAAAAAGAAGCACCCGCGTGATGAAGTGGAAACACAGGGTCCGCAAGGGAAGATGCTTGCACCTCTGGTACCACATTGTGAGAGCACAAAGAAATGGAAACTGAAAACCACATAGAAACAGAGATTCATCAGAGATCATACGCAAAGATGTTTTTTATTTTTTTTAATAAAAGGAAGTTCGGCCTTAGCCTATTCTCCCGGGCTTTAATTAAAATAAAGAAGAAAAGTTATAAGTGAATGCGACTAGTGCCCAAGGGACCCCCCTAATCCCACAATGCCGGGGAGGAGTATGTGAAGCTAGAGGGCATTACAAATGAGGCGGATAAATCTATTATCACCCTCATGTGGGACCCATTTGGGTTTCAACTTGTTGTTTTCAAGGAGATAAATACATAGGTGTCTAAACAGTGGAGATCTCTTATCTTGGGAGATTCTTTTACCTAGAAGAAACAAGGATTTCTCAATCGACCATTCCTTAGGAGTTTGGCCAAAATTGATAGCACATCGCCCCCTCCAAATCTTCCAAAGGGTCTCACCCCTGATGGCATTCCACAACCTCGATAAGAGCAGCCGACCGCCTCACCCAACAACACCTGTTGCCAATTGATTTGGTGTGTGAGTCTCAATATCCGAGACACGTGACACCAGATAACACGGGACTTGGGGCGATCGAAGAACAGGTGAGCTAAATCTTCGATGCATCGATGGCAACGCTTGCACCATGGCTGCACACCACAAATTTTGTCAGCCCTTGCATTGGACCAGATACCTTTGTGCAAGATCTGCCACATGAGAACTGACTTTTTCATCTCAATCAGGGGGTGCCAAATAGACATGAACTTTAGTTCCCAACGAAGTTTGGTCCAAGAAAGGCACCATCTCTTGTTAAGAGTGCGATGAACATCTGAGTTCTCTTTGAAGCTGGGGATTCTGGATAGTTTCTTTCCATTGCTCCATTTGACGCCCTCCAGGCAAGGAAGATCCTGACTACAGAGAAGGCGGGTAGTTGCACGGTCCCATGCTAAACACCTGCCTTGAAGAAGAGTCCATTCCTCTAGGGTAACTCTAAGTCTCGAGTCCAAGTCTTCGAACCTAATCCACTGGCTAGTCTCTTGTTTCCAGAGTTGTTTCCATTGTTTGAACCCCTTGTTCCATAAGCGCTTTGCAGTTTGGAAGTTCCAAGACTCCACCCCCCTAATGCCACCGATCGGGAACCAGATAGAGTAATTTTGTCTTATCCCAGCCGCCCACTTCCACTCCTCACTGATTCTGATGAATTGTTTGGCCTTGTTCCAACTCTTCCATAAAGACACACGAGGCTAGAGCCTTTAGGAAACACCGGGTGGGGGGAGAACAAAAGCGTGAGAATCCCTATGTCCTTCCAACTAGGATGGCTAACTAAGGTAAGGTCTTCCAAGTTTCTGAAGATCAATTTAGCCCAAGAGGACTCACTATTGCTCCAAGCCTTGATAAGCCACTTTGCCGCTAGCTTGTCAGCCAACCCAACGATATCCAAGATTCCCAAGCCCCCTGAGTCTTTCGGGCTAATGCAAATTTCCCATTTGATTTTGGGAATCCCCCTCCTGTTGGGGTCCCCAGTCCAAAGGAAGTTTTTGCAAATTCTTTCCAGTTTGTCCAATCCTTAGCTCTCCAACACGAGATAAAGTAAATAGTTGTAGAAAGCATAAATGTGTTAACTACCATAGCACGCCCTGCCAAGTTGACTTGCATACCTTTCCAGCTTGGATAGCACCCAGTTCCACCGTTTGCTATCCAGCTTGGATAGCACCCAGTTCCACTGTTGGTCTATTGAGATGTCGAATCCCATCGGAATGCCAAGGAGACGGAAGACTTGACCTCTAGGGATAACTTGACACCCTTGATCTAACAACAATTGGGGTGTAGGTCCGCTGATTGCTCTAAAAGAAGTTTTAGCATGGTTGATTTTCGAACTGACACCACACAAAAGGTGTCGAGGCACCACCAAAACACCTCAATGCTGTTTATATCGTTGTGCACGAAGGCATTCATGTCATCGGCAAAGATTCTCGCAATCATTTGGCCGTGATTCAGAGGTAGGGAAAGACCCTTAAGATTTCCAGCGTCCATGTGATGCTTTAATAGGCAACTGAGTCCATTCGAGGCGATAGCGAAGAGTGATGGAGCTAGAGGGCAGCCTTGCCTGATTGATCTTTTTAGACGAATGGGCTCAGAGAGCTTACCGTTGATGTTTATTCTAGTTGAAGCGTTTCCAAGAAGAGTGGAAACCATCTTCGTGAACTTTTGGCTGCATCCAAGGTCTTTCAATGATTGAAGAATAAAGTCCCATTCCAATCTATCATACGCTTTGTCGAAGTCAATCTTAATGTATACCAGATCTTGTGCAGACTCCTCAGCAAACGCAAGGCCTTCCCAAATGTCGAGAATCGCTTCAAGTATAGATCTACCTTTGATAAAACCTTTCTGGTCCTCACAAAGCCATGACTTTAAATGACAAGAGATTCTGTTGGCGGTAACTTTTGCAATTATCTTGTATCCTGTTTGGAGCATGGTAATCGGTCGCCAATTTTCAATTTTGTTCTTATCTCCCCTTTTGTGGATTAACTTGATGACTCCATTATTAAGACACCCAGGGAGGGCACCGAAGGAGAGAGCCTCTTGCCACACCAGACGGCCACCTCATGTTTGAAGGACTTGAAAAACTCATTGGTGAGGCCATCAGGACCCGGGCTTTTCCCATTGGGAAGAGCATCAATAACCTCTATAATTTCATTCTCGAAAATGTTAGCATCCACTAGAGAATCATGTTCTGTGGCATTCTAGCTTGAGCAACCCTATAGATGGTTGCCATGGAGTCATGCCTGTGCGGGGAAAGAGGAGCCGGGACCCCGAGAAGATGGGTAAAGTGCTTGACGATGATAGATCTATTCTCAACTTCCGTGCTACATTCGGTCCCATTGTTGTCGACCAATAAGGGGATGGATTCTCTAGCTTGTTTCCTTTTGAGGATGTTACACATCTCTTTCGATGGTTTATCAGCCTTCCTTGCCCACCAATCTTTAAAGAATATTTGAAGATTTTTCCTTTGAACCTCCTCTTCTAATCTTAGTCTTCCCCTGATTTTCAAAAGACCTTGTTGGCATTGTAAGTTACCTATGTTCACCTCTTCTTCAAGCCGTGAGAGCCTCCAGTACACCGTTTCTCTTCTTTTTTTTCGGATATCTCTTATAGCCTTTTGAGTCCTGATCAGAATTTTTCGAGTCCTTACCACCGCGCTTCTCCAACACTTAACCGGTTCATTAGAGTAGGCAAAGGCTTCCACCCACACTGCAGAGATTTCTTGGTGGACAGAGGGGAGGGAAAACGATGTCTGAAAAGCATGAAACCAAGGGGCTTTCTGGAGCATGGGAATCAGTTTGAAAGACAGAGTAATCGGGCAGTGGTCCAAGATAGTCAGGTCCATGTGTTGGGAAATTGAAGGAATACCCCACTGGAGGATGGTGTTTTGATCGATGTAACATCTATCAAGTCTTGCTTTCCTCAGAGAGTCCCCCAAATGGAGATTTGACCAGGAGAACCCCTTCATGTCTTTCACCTCGACGAGATCGAGATGGAGCTTGATTTTATCCCATATCTCTTTCTCCTGGCCATCAATAATTTTTCCCTTGTTATTCCATCGGTCCTCAAGAAACTACCATGTTGAAGTCCCCACAAATCAAAACATTATGTGAGAGGGAGTGGAGAGAAGCCCAAGTATCAAAATTTATGATGTTTTCTTTTTTTCCCAAGGCGCCTTCATTTTCCCTCTTTTTAGCAAAAGGAAGGAGAGCAGATTATTCTTCGATTTCCCTCTTTTTAACAAAAGGAAGAGCAGCAGATTATTATTATTTAATGAAAACTTAAATTCAGTTAAGCTCAAGCTCAAGCAATAACACCACGAAGGTGTCCCAGACCGTTAAGGTAGCTGGTTGGGCCTCTCGCCTCTTGAGGCAGGGGCGAGAGTTCAATCTCTGCTGGCCACATGTAAGGGACATGTATAACCTGGAATAATGAAGCATATAGCTGATGTGCCATCGTTTGACTAGCCTTGCGGTAGTTGTGACCGCCGTTCAACCCAGTCTTGTAAACCCCTGTTTCTTGTGGGATAAGGGGGGTCGCATGGGTACTATGCCCTTCCTTGTAGAGTTGCAATTTCAAAGTTAAAGTCCGGGGGAGTAGGCCTCGGCCGAACCTTCATTTAAAAAAAAAAAAAAAACACCACAAAGGACAAAAACCGATTAAGAAACACGACCCACTCCCTGAAGGACGTCTCTGTGATTGAAGGGACCCCCCCTCTTCCAAGGCTCGCGACACAGTGCAAGCTGCAAACTACCCACTCTCTCTCTAGCCGCTGGCAAACACTCGCAATAAACGCTGGCAAACAATCGCGATAGACGCACAGGCTCGATCGCGATGGACGCACATGCTCCGCCGCGATGGATGCACGGAGGCACCCACGATGGATGGACGCGAGCCGCGAAGGACGCACGGATGCACCCACGATGGACACAAACCATGATGCACACCGCGAAGGACGCACATTGAACCCGAGAAGGATGCACTAGTCGCGATGGACGCCCACTGGACCCGCCATGGACATCAGGCCCTCTCGATCGTGAGCGGGAAACCATCCATCGTCAAAACAAAACCGTCAATCACCAAAGCAAAACCATCGATCGCAAAACCCGTCAGTCGCGGAGAAAAGCCGTCAATCATGCGAGACACTTTGGATGGCGATGGACAGAAGGGAAGGCGATGGACCAACAGCATCGCCCATCTGCAATATCTCAGAAGGTTTCGCCATCTCTCTAGACAATTGATCTTGACGCAAAGATGTTGATGCAGAGACGAAGAATGCCCACTTATTCCATGCAACGTGCCATAATATTTCATTACAAAATAAAGATTTCATATATAAGAGGAATGTGGCTCGTTGCCGATCATGGAGGTAAATATTATGATCCTAAAAGGAAGCAAGAGTTATGTCTTTGATGCAAAGTCATGTAAAATTATTTATCAGAGTTTATGTACTCACAAGGATCACAAGCAGAGACTTCTCCCTTCTGAAAGATCAATACACATATGCCAAGATTAGCTCTCCATAGGTGGTTCAAGAGTGAGAGAAGACCTCCATGAAAATGGAAAAACACAACGAGAAAGATGCATAAGCAAGAGAAGGACATATGAAATATGAGGGAAAGAGATTGTATCGAATAGTCTTTGTAAGGGTTCTTTTGTAGCTTAATTTACCAAGTAGATCATGTAGACCTTTCCATGATCATAATGGTTGGACATGATGAATGCATGTGCTTGTTATGCCAAGTATAATTTTTACATTATCTCATGGTCTGTAATTATAGTCAGGCTTCTTGCAACTAGAAATGTGAGAACTTTTCTTCTTCTTTGGTCACACTAACCCATGTTGTTAATCCACATTTTATGCTCACGAGAAGATATCTAAGCTCCCATCGAATTGTTATAATTCAGCTATGGACAATGAATTGAAAAATTCCTTCATGTGTGCATATTTTGATGCCCAATGAATCCTACATGGCTTGTTTGATTCTTTCAAATATGTGGCCTCAAACTAAATTTCTTCTTTAAACTAAGCGTTCTCCTTTTGTATGGAAGAAAAAATTATCTTTCATCAAGCCATTGGAGATGTGACGGATACAAAGTTAATTGTATGCACATATTTTGTGATACTAGATGAATCAAGCCTCTTCAAAGTAAGCTTCCCCCTAATATGTGGAAGCAAGAGTTGTCCTTGATCAAGCCATTGAAGAAATTTTATGAGAGATACATATTCATTTGTATTCACATATTATGCAATACCAAATAAATCAAGTTCATCCTCCATAATTATAGAAATTTTTTCAAGTTGAGAATGTGGAAAAATTGAGGTTTTAGCTTAAGGACCCTTATTGCAAGAGTTTTTCGTTCCAGTGAATAAAAAATCATTTGATGTTCTCTTTGAGGGTACAAAAACTCACACCAATTAAGGAAGCTTCTAGGTTGTCTAAGGAAAAAGCCATTTTCTTTCTAGTGCTTGTGACTTTCTTAAATTAGTCCATGGAATCCTCTAAAATGTTCTAATCTAGCTTTATCTTCCAAATATTAGCTGATTCGATCAGCTAAGGATGGTTTTCAAAATAGGTAATTCTTGTGGACATGTTTATTTGTTGTATATGCATGTTTTATTGACACATGGCTCACACAATATGATCATTGTTAAATGATCATCGCAAGGACTCACCCAAGAGGATGATAGCAAGCAGCATAGACAAAAATTGAAAATACATGCCTATTTTTTTATGAGGCGCTATGGGCAGCTATTCAATTGGGGTAACCAGGATCCCCTTGAAATGTGTTGTGATTTTTCGGGTTCTAACTCAACCAATATCTTGATTATCTCTACATGTTGTGTATGTAATGTGCTCTCCACCTTCTAAGATCATTCTCTGCAATGACCAACACTTTAAGCATTACATTGGGAACTCAAACATATCTTGATCCAAATGGCTTCCATCTTCATCCCTATGGCTCGTCACGACTTGTGCACACTCCCTTGAGAAGACCCCAACATGTTCCCTTCTCTACTCCTTGGAATATGAAAGGAACATCCAATGTGTTATCATAGCTTTTATACGAATGTTCTATGGATACTAGATAATGCTTCAATTGTTGATCATTGTGAAAAATCATCTTAGAAGTGGAAGAAAATGTTAGATGCATCAGGTGCATGGGTAGTCAACATATTGGTTGAGTCACAAATTTTTCATAGTCCTTCAATCTTCTTGCACCCCTAAGAATGTTAGAATTGTTGGATTTCGCGTGCTCAATATGAATTGGGGTTTAAATCATATGACACATCAACATTCACTTTTTTCCAGTCAAGAAAGTCAATTCACGAGTTCTAACTAACTAAAAAGACTCAACTACCATGAAGAAGAAAGTGAGAGAGATCCTTGGAGGTGAATTTGAAATTTAAATGATAGGCTCACATTTTCAATTATATATACACTCATTTGGAATGACTTGTGGACTTCTTCAACGAGTTTTAGAGCACCTCCTTGATGTACTTATGACAGTCCAAGCTAGCCCCTAGGTAAGCTACCTACTGCTAGCTTATTTCCGCACATAGGTGAAGAATTTCACATAGACATATCTCTCTGTATATGAATTGGATTTCAAGTCTAGTTACTTCATCTTGTGCGTATTGTTATAAGGATCATTTCAAACTTAATGTTATTCTTAGTACTTCTTGATATTATGAGTATTGAGCACTATATGTCATTGGTCTACTATCTACATACTCTGATTATATATGTGAATGTGAATACACAAATAGTAAGCAGATTGCTTGTGTGGGAAGGTGAGTATTCCTCTCATAATCCAATGAGAGTGATTAAGAACTAGTATTGGAAAGCTCTCAAGTTCTATTTTGTTTCCGAAATTGTAGAGGCTCAATTTGAGGGAGTCGAGAAAATTTGAGTTTTTGGCTACCTATGGTAGCCATTTTCATGGACAAAAAGAAAACCATAGAAAATCTCGGATTCCATGCAAATTTCCTATCTCTCATGTTTGGTTAAGATTTTGGAGAAAATAATGCAACCACTAAGTTCGGAACGTGCCAAAAGCCCAAGATCAACTCTCTATTTATTGAGTTCTGACATCCGGAGGTCTTGTTTCCAGCTAATGATATCATCGATGATATCATCAACTCATAAACGCCCTTGAAGTGCCCTTGGAAAAAATATATAAGGAGGGGTTGGCCACATTCATTCTCAATCTTTCCAATACTAGTCTTGGGAGCTCAAGGAGTCACGATCTCCAAGTAAGTACTTTCCAAGTTCCAGTTCTAGTTCTTGTCTTTATCCTTGTTCTAGTCTTGTCTAGCCTAGTTCTTGGACATCATTTCTTGTCCCCTTGTAATCTCATAGTACGAGATATTTTCAAGTTATTTCTTGTATCTAGTTCATCTCCCTGAAGGGAATTCTTGTAATAGAGATATCTTGTTTCATACCTACGATCCCGGGTTGTGGGATCTTCTATATCATCTCTAGTCTAGCTATTCATACCTATCAGTTCGAGGTTGTGGGACATCTTGTATCAATCACATATTTTTGTATTATTTTCCCTACGTGGGTGTTCTTGTAATCAGAAGTATATTTCTGAAATCTTATCTAGTGTAGTCAGAGAGCAAAATCTAGTGCTCCCCCAACATTTTGGCAAGACTATCCACATCAAGTTCCTATCAAGAATGATGGACTCCATATCCATACTCAGGAATATCGAGTCTACTCTTGATGATATATATATAAAAATTCAAGATTTTGAATAGAGGTTACATCAAGGTGATCGCTCAGTTGGAGAATTTGCATCAGACTTCAAAATTGTATTTCAAGGATCCACATATCAAGAAGACTATCTAGTTAATTAGTTTCAACTTGGTCTCAGAGATGAAATAAAGAGTTTTTTATCCTCTACATCTGAGTTATTCATGGAACTTGTCATTTGAGGAGTTTTGATGTCATGGACACAAAGAAAACCATCTTAAACCTTAGATTCCATGTGAATTTCCTATATCTCATGTTTGGTTAAGATTTTGGAGAAACTAATGCTACCATTGTGTCCAAAACATGCAAAGCCCCAAGATCGACTATCTATTTGCTCAGTTCTAATATCCGAAGGTCTTCTTTCGAGTTGATGACATCATCAACTTGTAACCTCCCTTGAACCACCCTTGGAAAAACTATAAAAGGAGGGGTTGATCACATTCATTCTCAGTCTTGCCAATACCAGTCTTGGGAGCTCAAGGAGTCACGATCTCCAAGTAAGTACTTTCCAAGTTCCAGTTCCAATTCTTGTATTGATCCTTGTTCTAGTCTTGTCTAGTCTAGTTCTTGCACATCGTATCTTGTCCCCTTGTAATCTTGTAGTACGAGGTCTTTTCAAGTTATTTCTTGTATCTAGTTCATCTCTTTGAAGGGAATTCTTGTAATCGAGATATCTTGTTCCATAGCTATGATCTCGGGTTGTGTGATCTTCTATATTGTCTCTAGTCTAGTTATTCATACCTATCAGCCTGGGGTTGTGGGACATCTTATATCAATCACATATTTTTGTATTATTTTCACTACATGGTTGTTCTTGCAATCAAAATTATAATTCTGAAATCTTGTCTAGTGTAGTTAGAGAGCACAATCTAGTGCTCCCCTGACAGCCATCTTTGAGGTCGTAGGAAGGTTTCAACACACGTTTTTTGCAACTTGGGCACATAATCTCCAGTAGTGGTATCATACATCATCTCGAAGCATTGGAGACATCAAGAGGGATCCTTGAAGTTGGAGGAAGACCAAGTTTTAAGTAACAACCAAACAAGCTTGGAAGAAGTATTGAAGGAAGGGGGAGCTTCTAGCATCATCAAAGAATCAGGTCAACACATGGCTCTAGAGAAGAGGTAAAACATCAATCATTTTCACTCCTATTACATTAAAGGAGGCATTAGACTTCACGCAATGAACAACCATGCGATTTTAAAATCTCTAATTTCCTTATGGGAAAATGTCGTTGTGGGTTGCTTAGTGGCATCGAGTTTACGCCATTCCTTGATCCTCATACAACCCGTGAGAATCAGAAAAGAGCTATGAGAGAATTGGAGAAAATGGATAGAAGATTTATCTTTACATGATCTAACATATTAGCAGCTCTATGGAAGGTCATATCGAAGACCTAGACACATCAAAGAAAGTATCTCAGTGTTTAGAGAGATTATAATCTACCTCTACAAAGGTTAGGAACATCTAGCTGAAACATGAGTTTAATAACCTTAGTAAGTCATCAAACCAAATTACAAATGGCTTCATTCTTAGCCAAGATATGCATGAGCTACCAAGCATGAAGCAAAAACCACTAGTGGACACACGAGTGTCATAGATGATGATGATTTAATTTCCAATGCTTTCAATGGGCTCAGAGAAGATGAAAAATGGAAGGGCTTCACCACGTTTGTCAATGTAAGGGATTCATTACAAGATTTTGAGAAACTTGCATCTCTTATGGTGACTAGAGAACTCAAGCATTGAGGCAACAATTCAAAGGGGAGAGAAGATCAACTCTTTTATGCAAGAAAAGGAGAAAGAGGAAATGGCAATAGAACTGGATCAAGAGGGAGAGGTAGAAGAAATTACCAAAAAGGAAACCAAAGCAATCAAGGGAGCTCATCCAACCAGCCTTGAGAGAACGAGGAAGAGGTAGAGGTAGGGGAAGAAGTTATGGAGGTAGAAACAACTACAACTCTAAAGGGTGCTACAATTGTGGGAAGCAGAGGCATTATGCCAAGGAGTACTATTAAAAGCAAGGAGTGAATAACTACAGAGGTCAAGGTAACTATTCTAAATCATCGAACCCATCAAAGAATGAGCAATTGTTAGGTATGAGCCATAGTAATGAAGCTACATCACATGATGAAGTTTAGATAGTGGATATAGTAACCAAATGTCTGGAAGGGAAGAGTTCTTTAGCAACCTCCAAGCACCCAAAAAAAAGAGGCTATGTGAAGATAGGTGACAACTTAGAGCATGAGATTCAACAAATACAAGATTTCAAGCTTGAAATCAATCACCACAAAGCAAGGAGCTTATCTTAGGTAATAGATGTTCCAACCATCACCTCTATTGGGAAGATGGTAGAAAGAGGTTATCAAGTAAAGTTCAATGACAATGTATAATTCATAAAATATCCAAGGAATATCTATGAGTTAATAGCCAACAGTAAGAAGGAAGAAAGAATGTTTAAACTTGGTATAGGTAAAGGACAAAGAAATAAAGCTATGTTCATCACTTATGGGGACAAGAAGAATGGAGATTTGGATCTGTGGCATAAGAGGTGTGGGCACATCAAGATTAAAAGGCTCAAGGATATGGAGAGGAAGAAATTGGTAAGAGGAATACCCCGTTTCGCATCACAAATGTTACATGAAATATTTAGATCTTGCCACTTGGCGATTCAACTAGGCAACCATTCAAGAAGAGTAGATACATCACACATGAAGTGCTAGACCTTGTGCATATAGATGCATGGGGGAAAAAAAAAAGGAGACCTCCCTTGTAGATAGTAGATACTTTGTGACATTTATAGATGAATACTCAAGGAAGGTAAGGTTGTATTGCATCAAAAAAAATTCACATGTGTTTGACATGTTTAGAAGGTGTAAGGCTCAAGTAGAAAAGGAATCATGATGCTACATCAAAAACCTAAGGTTAGATGGAGGGGAGAGTATTTCTCCAATTACTTTTGTGTTTTCTTGCATGAACAAGGTATCAAAAAGAAGTTGATATGTATCTAGAGAAAGGAGATAAGGAAGAGAGCTCTCACACACAAAAAGAGAAGCACACAGAGATTGAGGCAAGGAAAGATAGTCTTCTTCTACTTCTTCTATTACATAAAGAGAATATACAAGAATTACCTCAAACAACAATAAAACTAGTACAATATATAAAGAACAACACATAAAGAAAATCTTAATGTTCGTAAATGAGTGAGTTGGGAACATGTCACCTGTTGAGTTTCATGGATGGTTTGAAGTAGAGGAGAAGGCAAAGGTGATATAGTAGGGATGGGAGGGGATACTGGTGAGAAGGTCATCAATGGAGAGAAGGGGAAAAGATGTCGTGAAGGACGGAAAAATGAATTAAAGGATGGGGTAAATGGAATCAAGTTTTATGTACTAGGGGTTAATGTTTGGGGGTATTGCGTAGGTGACTGGAGGTGATATGGCTTCTACTACAACACTGACTATGAATGAGGATACTGGAGGTGATCTGGGATGTACAAGGGAAGTTGAATATACAGGAGAAGGAATAATTTTGCTGGAAGTGGAGGTTATTTCAATGGTGGTGGCCTGTATGGAGGTTTCTAGTTAAGGCGGGGAGTCGATGATGATTGTAGCTTCTGCTATAGGTGATTCAGGTGGGTGTCCAGGTATCAATCGTTCTTCTTTTGGCTAGAGGGAGGACTGGGCATTGATGGGCACGTGGATGTATTGGCCTAGTTTGGACATCAGATGGATTCATCAAGGGTCAAACTGTGGTAAAGGTTTCCTCTTCAGAAAATGAAGCGCTTTGATAGTTCAGGGACTTGACTAGTCCCTTAAAACCCTGAATGAAGGAGTCTTCAAATCCTCCACTAGCGAGTTCTTGTTCTAGTATTTCTTGACTTTGCTCTTTTGATAATTGTCGGCACACCCACACGGCTTGCATCTTGCAATGTAGTTTCTAAATGGCCAATGTATAGGTGGCGGCTTTGAATGTGTCATCTTCGTAGGTGCTTGTATCTCCTTGAGCTTCCATTTGTTGTTGTGGTTGTTCCTAGTGGTCATCTTCTTGTGAGTCAAGACTAGTTTGACTAGCTTCATCATCGCCTTCTTCATCATCAATCACTGTCCGATCTTCAGCGTCTGAGTTCGACACTACATGTTCTTGTTGTTGGTTGTTACCATTAGTGTCCATCTGAAAGGCCAAATGGCGACCGGACACTTCTTTGTATATGTTCTTTAATAAAACATATAGTGGCCTGGTCAGTCACAGACTGTAAGTTCGACCGCATTTGCAAGACCTAAGAAGTCTGTCGTCGTGCTCCCTGTGTACTGTGTTTTCTGTGTATTCTACAACCTCTGTGCGGAGTACTGTGTGCGGAGTCAGGAGCTCGATTTCTACTCCGAGCATATCGTCGTGGAGCTCTCGAGAAGGAGAGTGCAGTACGGTGCATCGCCATCGAAATACTTCATTGGTCAGGGGATGTAGTAGGATAGCTTGGTCGTTCATATCCTTGAGAGAAAAACTTCCCTTCTAAAAATTGAAATTCACTAGAAAATGCATCATGCATTTCGAAATCAAATGTAGTGTTAGTGGGATCTGCCTCGAGATTAGGTATGGGAACAGTAAATGCATATGCACCATTGGAGGTGGGAATCTCTTTAGCTTCCGTAGTAGCTACTGAAGTGGAGGCCTCTAGGGAATCACTACACTGGTGGTGCCTTAGGTTATTATAGGGCATGAGAGGCGAATGCGTATCGGTGGTACTAGTATAGGAGGTTTCGTCAGAGATTGTTGAGGGGATGGTTGTGCCGAGGGTGACTCTAGGATCTGGAGGCATGGAATTGAACTCCTCATGCACTTTCCTGCTCTGCTTTTGCTTGACTTCCATGCCTTTTTGGAAGGTCCTTTAAATCTTTTCAACTCCTCACTGGTCATAGCGCGTTTGATGGGTAAATCATAGGCCAAACACATGTAGACTATTCTCGTGAGTGCACAACATCCATGGACGATGTGCTTTAATTCCCATTTGTGTTGTGCTAAGTATAATTGATCTATAATCCATCTAGCAAGATCTATAGTTTGAGGGCCTCTGTTTGCTAGATATAAGCCAAACCAGTTGCGTTTCTACGGAGTAGTAAAGGGATCCTATGCAGGGAAAGCAAAATGTTGCATGTAGATTTGCAATGGTTTGGACAACTCTGGTGTAATGGCAGAAATGTATGTCCACTTCAAAACATCACCTTTTTTCATAGGCTCAAGGATTAGCCTTTCTCTTTCTATGGGCGTGTGAGTACCATGGATCTTAAGGGCAGCTTGAATGAGATCCTTCAAGAGGTAGAGTTTCTTCTAAGGGGGGTCATTCACTAGCAATGGCAAGATAATAGTTCCTAGCAAATCCTTTCGCTCTGGAGGTTCAAGAGTGGTGACCAAATAATAGCATCGATAGAAATTAGGTTTTGGAAAAGGGTCACCAAAGTACTCAGTGAAACCAGCCGTAGCCCAAATGGGTCGTAACTCCTCTAAATTCTGAAGGTCTTCAAATTCCCTCAAGAAAAACTGATATCTTCCCCATGTGTTACATAAAAACAAAGCATTGAGTCGCAGATATAGTTTGCATCGACTAGGGGTCTTGGTAAGCCTTGGAACTAGTGTGAGTTGCTGTGACCAAGGCTTACGACTAAGGCGGCGACCAAGGCATAGACCTTGGCATACCTTGTCATCCGAGTCACCGAAGTCACCGTTGGCTGCGCGCGAGGGAGGACCTCAACGATCAAGGAATATAGAGGTTCCCGGTACTTCCCGGGAGGTCACCCATCTCAATACTGTTCCCCCCAGAGCTCGCTTAACCGTGGCAATCTCTTGCCACTAAGCTACACTCTTGTGGTGTTTGAAGAAGGGGAAAAACTAAGGTTGACATTACCTTGAACAAGTTTTGGTGCCTCAAAGCTTCATTTTTGCTTTTAAAGCCTATTTCTGAAGCAATTTTGGGGTGTTTTTGGAGCCATTTTGGAGTACTTTCGCACGTAGTTCTCTTCACACAGGTCCAAGAACATCAAGAAGAGTGTTCCTTGTACTTCTCAGACAATAAATATCAACCTTTGGGGCTGTATTTTCAGCCACACTCGTAAAACTACAGGTTTCTCGAGGGGTTTTTCAGTTTTGGTGGGAGCAGTCGCTGCAAATTTATGCAGGTTTTTAAAGCCTAAAACATCAGAGTTGATAGACACTTGCAGGTGTTATTGGCTAGTTTTTGGCTGTGTATTCAAACTTTTTAGTGTCATTTTACTGCATATATTGAGCACATACACACCATGTACGCTTCTGTGGATACCGCTTATGTACGTCCATGTGGGCATTGATATAGCGGTTACGTTCTTTGCATAAAGCCTTTTACGTTTGATAAAGAGGGTCGTGGTGAGGTTTTCTTAACTGGGAGACACCCAGATGTCGGGGTCTCTTCGGTGATGCAGGTGGAAGACTTACCCAGCCTCGCCATAGGAGATGTATGATAGTTGTTCATAGGTGCTCGATAAGCCTAGTTGGCTTCTATTGGGTAACTGATTATATGCAGTGGAGTCAGTGATTCACTATGCAGGTAGACATGTCAGTACTTGCAGTTTTATGATACTTTGACACTGGTCATATGCTAATTTTGCAGAGGATACTCTGGCAAAATTTTTCCAGATTTCTGGTTTAGTCAACTATATAGTGGTCGATTTACTCCTTGATACACTTATTTGTTGGTGTTTGGACTCTTCTAGCTCCATTATCATTCTATTCAGTTCTCTACGATCATGGCATCAGAGGTCTCAGGCACATCCGGTGGATCAGGGTCTAGTGCTAGCGTTCCGAGGAGGAGCTATAACTTGCAGGGCAAAGACCATTTTGAGATCCGAAAATTTGATGGCACAAACTTTGCTCTATGGAAGAATCAGATTAAAGATGTGCTGATTCAAAGAAGGCAATGGAAGCCAGTAAATGGGATTTCAAAGAAGCCTGCTGACATGGATGAAGATGATTGGGATGAGTTAGATGAAATGGCCAGGTCTACCATTCGCTTGCACCTGGCAGATAATGTTTACTTTACAGTATTAGACTGTGAAAGTGCAGAGGAGCTTTGGAAGAAGTTATGCAATACATATGAAAAAGAGACGGCATCAAATAAAGTATATCTGATGAGAAAATTATATGACCTTCGTATGAAGGACACAGATAGTGTTGCTGCTCATCTAAATGAGTTTGATGCCATATTCTCCCAGTTACAGGCTCAGAAAATGGATATGGACAATGAAATGAAAGCAGTATTGCTGTTATGCACCCTGCCATCATCATGGGATACATTTTGCACAGCTATTAGCAATAGTGCACCAGGTGGTAAACTCGTCTATGATGACATATGTGGAGCACTCTTGAGTGAGGTGATTCGTAGAAAATCTATGGTTGGCACTCAGAGTGGAGATGCATATAATGTTCGTGATTCTTACCAAGGAAAGAATCAACAACGTGGCAGGAGCAAGAACAAGGAAAAGAATGGTCAACGGAATAAGAGCAGAAGTAAATCAAGGAAGAGGGATATTGAATGCCATTATTGTCATAAGAAAGGACACATGAAGAAAGACTGTTATGCATTAAAGAATGCTAAAGGTAAAGGACAGAATGTTGATGGGCATGTTAAACAGTTACCTGCACCATCTACTTCGACTGTGAAGATTGAAGAAATTAATGCTATTTCTGATGATGCTGATGTGTTGACACTTGATAGTACTGTGCCATCTGAGGCACTTATGGCTGATTCTCTTTCCCACACCTGGCTGCTAGATTCTGGTGCTTCTTTCCATGTGACACCTCATAGAGAATGGTTCTCTAATTATGCAGCAAAGTCTCTTGGTACCGTGAGACTTGGTGACTCTTACCAGTGTGATGTTGTGGGGATTGGAGATGTGGTTGTGCAGTTCATTGACGGTTCAAAATTTACTATGCATAATGTACGCCATGTACCTCAGTTATCACGTAGTTTGATGTCAGTTGGTCAACTTGATGACCTTGGTTACAAGGTGGTCTTCTATGCTCAGTCCTTTCGTATATCAAAGGGCAATATGGTTATTGCAAAAGGAAGGAAAGTTGGCTCACTTTACCCTTTATTTGTATCACAGAAAAAACACTTGTTAGTTGTTACTGAACAGCCTATGGCTTGTATTTGGCATGGTCGTTTGGGCCATATATCTCGTAGTGGAATGGAAAATCTTTCTCATTCTGGCTACTTACCTGTGTTATCTTTCTCTGATTTTTCATTTTGTGAGCATTGTCAATATGGAAAGCAAACCAGAAATGTGCATAAAACGCACATTGACTCTTCAATTCAGCCTTTAGATCTTGTTCATACAGATGTGTGTGGTCCTATGCCCACTAGGTCCTTAGGTGGTTCTCTTTACTTTGTCACTTTCATAGATGATGCTACTAGAAAAGTCTGGGTATATCCTATCAAATCGAAGGATGATGTATTCCCTACGTTCAGAAAATGGCTTGCTTCAGTTGATACTGAAAAAGGAACTAAGCTTAAGGCTTTACGTTCAGATAATGGGGGTGAGTATACCTCACATGAATTCAACCTTTTCTGTCAGTGTAGAGGGATTCGTAGAGAGTTTACAGCTCCTTATACCCCAGTACAGAATGGTGTAGCTGAGAGGATGAATAGAACTATTCAAGATAGAGTAGTCTCTATGTTGCATCATGCAAACCTCTCACAAGGTTTTTGGGCAGAAGCAGTATTGACTGCAGTTCATGTGATTAACCTTTCACCTAGTACTGCCAAAGGTCTGAAAGTGGCACAAGAGTTATGGACAGGGAAACCACCATATTATGATCATCTTCGAGTTTTTGGGTGTGAAGCATATGTTCATATACCCAAGAATCTTAGACAGAAGTTGGACCATAAGTCAAAGAAATGCATTTTTCTTGGATATGGTGGAGAAGGACAATTTGGATATCGCTTATGGGATCCTGAAACACAGTCAGTGATCAGAAGTAGTGATGTCATTTTTAATGAGTCTAAGATGCATAAACAGCCGATTAAGAAGGTTGAAGTGAGAAGAGTGGTGTTTGAGGATACTAGTCCTCCGGTTAGCATGCATAAAAACGCTGCACATAGGGATGTTCAAGAGAATGTCCATTCAGATCAGTCTGCACATGTTCCTGTTCAGCAACCATTGAGACGTTCTGCACGTGTCTCATATCCACCTGATAGATATGTTCCAGGTTTAGATTTTGTTATGCTAACAGATGTCGGTGAGCCCTCTTGCTACAAAGAGGCTATGCAGACAGAGGATCATGTCAAGTGGGAGCATGCCATGAAGAGTGAGTTGGATTCTATTCACAAGAATGGTACTTGGGACTTAGTACCTTTGCCAAAGGGCAGGAAAGCTTTACCATGTAAATGGGTGTATAAGCTGAAATTCACATCAGATAGTGCTTCTCCAAAATATAAAGCACGACTTGTTGCAAAGGGTTTTAAGCAACAACATGGTGTTGATTTTGAGGAAATCTTCTCTCCAGTGGTCAAGATGACTACTTTGCGCATGTTGCTTGGATTCGTTGCAATGGAGGACTTAGAGCTAGTCCAAATGGATGTGAAAACAGCTTTCTTGCATGGAGATCTTACAGATGAGATCTATATGGAACAACCAGAGGGTTATGTAGTTCCTGGCAAGGAAAGTCTAGTTTGTAAGCTCAAGAAGAGCTTGTATGGACTTAAACAGTCTCCTAGACAATGGTACCAAAAGATTGATGCTTTTATGAAGTCCCAAGGCTATTCTCGGAGCAATGAAGATCATTGTCTCTACACAAAGAGATGTTCTGATGGCAGCTTGATATGCTTGATACTTTACGTCGATGATATGTTGATTGCTGGGAAGTCCTCTTATGATTTGTCAATTCTCAAAAAGAAGTTGAGTCAGACATTTGATATGAAGGATTCGGGGGATGCCAAACATATTCTTGGCATGCGCATTACTCGTGATAGGAGTAAAAGATGCATATACTTGTCTCAAAGTGAGTACATATCCAAAGTACTTCACCGATTCAATATGCAGGGTGGAAAGGCATTGAGTACACCTTTACCCACATATGTGAAATTGAGCAAGGATGACTGCCCCAAATCAGATGAGGAAAAGGAATTCATGACCAAAATTCCCTATCAGTTTGCTGTTGGTAGTCTCATGTATGCTATGGTAGCTACGAGACCAAACATTGCATTTGCAGTGGGAGTTGTGAGCAGATATATGTCTAATCCTGGCAAGAAACATTGGGAAGCGGTCAAAATGATTTTGAGATATCTGAGTGGCACTAAGGACAAGTGTCTATGCTTAGGTAGAGGGAAAGCATCCATTATTGGTTACACAGATTCTGACTATGCTGGTTGTGTAGACAATCGAAGTCTACATCAGGGTACATTTTTCATTTTGCTGGAGGTGCTATCTCTTGGAGATCTCGTCTTCAAGAATGTACAGTTGTTTCCACCACAGAAGCAGAGTATGTTGCAGCAAGTGAGGCATGTAAGGAAGCATTGTGGCTTTCTCGTCTTGCTTGTGATATGGGTTTGCCTCAGCATGTACCTCACTTGCTCAGTGATAGTCAGAGTGCCATTGCTTTGGCTAAGAATCCGGTCTATCATGCAAAGACCAAGCACATTGAGGTGAGGTATCACTTGATTAGAGATTGCTTAGCCACTGAGAGCATTATTCTTGAGAAGGTTCACACTCGAGATAATGCTGCAGATGCTTTGACTAAAGCTCTACCACAGGATAGCTTTCGACACTGTTGTCACTTGATGGGGGTTACTTGATTCTTGATCTTACGCAATCACTTGTATACTGTGTAACATCGATAGAAATTAGGTTTTGGAAAAGGGTCACCAAAGTACTCAGTGAAACCAGCCCTAGCGCAAATGGGTCGTAACTCCTCTAAATTCTGAAGGTCTTCGAATTCCCTCGAGAAAAACTGATATCTTCCCCATGTGTTACCATCAAAACAAAGCATTGAGTTGCAGATATAGTTTGCATCGACTAGGGGTCTTGGTAAGCCTTGGAACTAGTGTGAGTTGCTGTGACCAAGGCTTACGACTAAGGCGGCGACCAAGGCATAGACCTTGGCATACCTTGTCATCCGAGTCACCGAAGTCACTGTTGGCGCCGTTGGCTGCGCACGAGGGAGGACCTCAACGATCAAGGAATATAGAGGTTCCCGGTACTTCCCGGGAGGTCACCCATCTCAGTACTGTTCCCCCCAGAGCTTGCTTAACCGTGGCAATCTCTTGCCACTAAGCTACACTCTTGTGGTGTTTGAAGAAGGGGAAAGACTAAGGTTGACATTACCTTGAACAAGTTTTGGTGCCTCAAAGCTTCATTTTTGCTTTTAAAGCCTATTTCTGAAGCAATTTTGGGGTGTTTTTGGAGCCATTTTGGAGTACTTTCGCACGTAGTTCTCTTCACACAGGTCCAAGAACATCAAGAAGAGTGTTCCTTGTACTTCTCAGACAATAAATATCAACCTTTGGGGCTGTATTTTCAGCCACACTCGTAAAACTACAGGTTTCTCGAGGGGTTTTTCAGTTTTGGTGGGAGCAGTCGCTGCAAATTTATGCAGGTTTTTAAAGCCTAAAACATCAGAGTTGACAGACACTTGCAGGTGTTATTGGCTAGTTTTTGGGCTGTGTATTCAGCCTTTTTAGTGTCATTTTACTGCATATATTGAGCACATACACACCATGTACGCTTCTGTGGATACCGCTTATGTACGTCCATGTGGGCATTGATATAGCGGTTACGTTCTTTGCATAAAGCCTTTTACGTTTGATAAAGAGGGTCGTGGTGAGGTTTTCTTAACTGGGAGACACCCAGATGTCGGGGTCTCTTCGGTGATGCAGGTGGAAGACTTACCCAGCCTCGCCATAGGAGATGTATGATAGTTGTTCATAGATGCTCGATAAGCCTAGTTGGCTTCTATTGGGTAACTGATTATATGCAGTGGAGTCAGTGATTCACTATGCAGATAGACATGTCAGTACTTGTAGTTTTATGATACTTTGACACTGGTCATATGCTAATTTTGCAGAGGATACTCTGGCAAAATGTTTCCAGATTTCTGGTTAAGTCAACTATATAGTGGTCGATTTACTCCTTGATACACTTATTTGTTGGTGTTTGGACTCTTCTAGCTCCATTATCATTCTATTCAGTTCTCTACGATCATGGCATCAGAGGTCTCAGGCACATCGGGTGGATCAGGGTCTAGTGCTAGCGTTCCGAGGAGGAGCTATAACTTGCAGGGCAAAGACCATTTTGAGATCCGAAAATTTGATGGCACAAACTTAGCTCTATGGAAGAATCAGATTAAAGATGTGTTGATTCAAAGAAGGCAATGGAAGCCAGTAAATGGGATTTCAAGAAGCCTGCTGACATGGATGAAGATGATTGGGATGAGTTAGATGAAATGGCCAGGTCTACCATTCACTTGCACCTGGCAGATAATGTTTACTTTACAATATTAGACTGTGAAAGTGCAGAGGAGCTTTGGAAGAAGTTATGCAATACATATGAAAAAGATACGGCATCAAATAAAGTATATCTGATGAGAAAATTATACGACCTTCGTATGAAGGACACAGATAGTGTTGCTGCTCATCTAAATGCGTTTGATGCCATATTCTCCCAGTTACAGGCTCAGAAAATGGATATGGACAATGAAATGAAAGCAGTATTGCTGTTATGCACCCTGCCATCATCATGGGATACATTTTGCACATCTATTAGCAATAGTGCACCAGGTGGTAAACTCGTCTATGATGACATATGTGGAGCACTCTTGAGTGAGGAGATTCGTAGAAAATCTATGGTTGGCACTCAGAGTGGAGATGCATATAATGTTCGTGATTCTTACCAAGGAAAGAATCAACAACGTGGCAAGAGCAAGAACAAGGAAAAGAATGGTCAACGGAATAAGAGCAGAAGTAAATCAAGGAAGAGGGATATTGAATGCCATTATTGTCATAAGAAAGGACACATGAAGAAAGACTGTTATGCATTAAAGAATGCTAAAGGTAAAGGACAGAATGTTGATGGGCATGTTAAACAGTTACCTGCACCATCTACTTTGACTGTGAAGATTGAAGAAATTAATGCTATTTCTGATGATGCTGATGTGTTGACACTTGATAGTATTGTGCCATCTGAGGCACTTATGGCTGATTCTCTTTCCCACACCTGGCTGCTAGATTCTGGTGCTTCTTTCCATGTGACACCACATAGAGAATGGTTCTCTAATTATGCAGCAAAGTCTCTTGGTACCCTGAGACTTGGTGACTCTTACCAGTGTGATGTTGTGGGGATTGGAGATGTGGTTGTGCAGTTTATTGACGGTTCAAAATTTACTATGCATAATGTACGCCATGTACCTCAGTTATCACGCAGTTTGATGTCAGTTGATCAACTTGATGACCTTGGTTACAAGGTGGTCTTCTATGCTCAATCCTTTCGTATATGAAAGGGCAATATGGTTATTGCAAAAGGAAGAAAAGTTGGCTCACTTTACCCTTTATTTGTATCACAGAAAGAACACTTGTTAGTTGTTACTGAACAGCCTATGGCTTGTATTTGGCATGGTCGTTTGGGCCATATATCTCGTAGTGGAATGGAAAATCTTTCTCGTTCTGGCTACTTACCTGTGTTATCTTTCTCTGATTTTTCATTTTGTGAGCATTGTCAATATGGAAAGCAAACCAGAAATGTGCATAAAACGCACATTGACTCTTCAATTCAGCCTTTAGATCTTGTTCATACAGATGTGTGTGGTCCTATGCCCACTAGGTCCTTAGGTGGTTCTCTTTACTTTGTCACTTTCATAGATGATGCTACTAGAAAAGTCTCGGTATATCCTATCAAATCGAAGGATGATGTATTCCCTAGGTTCAGAAAATGGCTTGCTTCAGTTGAGACTGAAAAAGGAACTAAGCTTAAGGCTTTACGTTCAGATAATGGGGGTGAGTATACCTCACATGAATTCAACTTTTCTGTCAGTGTAGAGGGATTCGTAGAGAGTTTACAGCTCCTTATACCCCAGTACAGAATGGTGTAGCTGAGAGGATGAATAGAACTATTCAAGACAGAGTAGTCTCTATGTTGCATCATGCAAACCTCTCACAAGGTTTTTGGGCAGAAGTAGTATTGACTGCAGTTCATGTGATTAACCTTTCACCTAGTACTGCCAAAGGTCTGAAAGTGGCACAAGAGTTATGGACAGGGAAACCACCATATTATGATCATCTTCGAGTTTTTGGGTGTGAAGCATATGTTCATATACCCAAGAATCTTAGACAGAAGTTGGACCATAAGTCAAAGAAATGCATTTTTCTTGGATATGGTGGAGAAGGACAATTTGGATATCGCTTATGGGATCCTGAAACACAGTCAGTGATCAGAATTAGTGATGTCATTTTTAATGAGTCTAAGATGCATAAACAGCCGATTAAGGAGGTTGAAGTGAGAAGAGTGGTGTTTGAGGATACTAGTCCTCCGGTTAGCATGCATAAAATTGCTGCACATAGGGATGTTCAAGAGAATGTCCATTCAGATCAGTCTGCACATGTTCCTGTTCAGCAACCATTGAGACATTCTGCACGTGTCTCATATCCACCTGATAGATATGTTCCAGGTTTAGATTTTGTTATGCTAACAGATGCCGGTGAGCCCTCTTGCTACAAAGAGGCTATGCAGACAGAGGATCATGTCAAGTGGGAGCGTGCCATGAAGAGTGAGTTGGATTCTATTCACAAGAATGGTACTTGGGACTTAGTACCTTTGCCAAAGGGCAGGAAAGCTTTACCATGTAAATGGGTGTATAAGCTGAAATTCACATCAGATAGTGCTTCTCCAAAATATAAAGCACGACTTGTTGCAAAGGGTTTTAAGCAACAACATGGTGTTGATTTTGAGGAAATCTTCTCTCCAGTGCTCAAGATGACTACTTTGCGCATGTTGCTTGGATTCGTTGCAATGGAGGACTTAGAGCTAGTCCAAATGGATGTGAAAACAGCTTTCTTGCATGGACATCTTACAGATGAGATCTATATGGAACAACCAGAGGGTTATGTAGTTCCTGGCAAGGAAAGTCTAGTTTGTAAGCTCAAGAAGAGCTTGTATGGACTTAAACAGTCTCCTAGACAATGGTACCAAAAGTTTGATGCTTTTATGAAGTCCCAAGGCTATTCTCGGAGCAATGAGGATCATTGTCTCTACACAAAGAGATGTTCTGATGGCAGCTTGATATGCTTGATACTTTACGTCGATGATATGTTGATTGCTGGGAAGTCCTCTTATGATTTGTCAATTCTCAAAAAGAAGTTGAGTCAGACATTTGATATGAAGGATTTGGGGGATGCCAAACATATTCTTGGCATGCGCATTACTCGTGATAGGAGTAAAAGATGCATATACTTGTCTCAAAGTGAGTACATATCCAAAGTACTTCACCGATTCAATATGCAGGGTGGAAAGGCATTGAGTACACCTTTACCCACATATGTGAAATTGAGCAAGGATGACTGCCCCAAATCAGATGAGGAAAAGGAATTCATGACCAAAATTCCCTATCAGTCTGCTGTTGGTAGTCTCATGTATGCTATGGTAGCTACGAGACCAGACATTGCATTTGCAGTGGGAGTTGTGAGCAGATATATGTCTAATCCTGGCAAGAAACATTGGGAAGCGGTCAAAATGATTTTGAGATATCTGAGTGGCACTAAGGACAAGTGTCTATGCTTAGGTAGAGGGAAAGCATCCATTATTGGTTACACAGATTCTGACTATGCTGGTTGTGTAGACAATCGTAAGTCTACATCAGGGTACATTTTTCATTTTGTTGGAGGTGCTATCTCTTGGAGATCTCGTCTTCAAGAATGTACAGCTGTTTCCACCACGGAAGCAGAGTATGTTGCAGCAAGTGAGGCATGTAAGGAAGCATTGTGGCTTTCTCGTCTTGCTTGTGATATGGGTTTGCCTCAGCATGTACCTCACTTGCTCAGTGATAGTCAGAGTGCCATTGCTTTGGCTAAGAATCCGGTCTATCATGCAAAGACCAAGCACATTGAGGTGAGGTATCACTTCATTAGAGATTTCTTAGCCACTGAGAGCATTATTCTTGAGAAGGTTCACACTCGAGATAATGCTACAGATGCTTTGACTAAAGCTCTACCACAGGATAGCTTTCGACACTGTTGTCACTTGATGGGGGATACTTGATTCTTGATCTTACGCAGTCACTTGTATACTGTGTAACATGCCCATCAGGTGGGAGGTATAGTTTGTATACTTACACTCAGGTATTCTTTATCATTCTTTCTTTTTTCTCCCATAGTTACTCTGGCCATATTGGCCTTTACTGGGAGATTGTTACCGTTAGTGTCCATCTGAAAGGCCAAATGGCCACCGGACACTTCTTTGTATATGTTCTTTAATAAAACATATAGTGGCCTGGTCAGTCACAGACTGTAAGTTCAACCGCATTTGCAAGACCTAAGAAGTCTGTCGTCGTGCTCCATGTGTACTGTGTTTTCTGTGTGTTCTACAGCCTCTGTGCGGAGTACTGTGTGCGGAGTCAGGAGCTCGATTTCTACTCCGAGCATATCGTCGTGGAGATCTCGAGAAGGAGAGTGCAGTACGGTGCATCGCCATCGAAATACTTCATTGCTCAGGGGATGTAGTAGGATAGCTTGGTCGTTCATATCCTTGAGAGAAAAACTTCCCTTCTAAAAATTGAAATTCACTAGAAAACGCATCATGCATTTCGAAATCAAATGTAGTGTTAGTGGGATCTGCCTCGAGATTAGGTATGGGAACAGTAAATGCATATGCACCATTGGAGGTGGGAATCTCTCTGGCTTCCGTAGTAGCTACTGAAGTGGAGACTTCTAGGGAATCACTACACTGGTGGTGCCTTAGGTTATTATAGGGCATGAGAGGCGAATGCGTATCGGTGGTACTAGTTTAGGAGGTTTGGTCAGAGATTGTTGAGGGGATGGTTGTGCCGAGGGTGACTCCAGGATCTGGAGGCATGGAATTGAACTCCTCATGCACTTTCTTGCTCTGCTTTTGCTTGACTTCCATGCCTTTTTGGAAGGTCCTTTAAATCTTTTCAACTCCTCACTGGTCATAGCGCGTTTGATGGGTAAATCATAGGCCAAACACATGTAGACTATTCTCGTGAGTGCACAACATCCATGGACGATGTGCTTTAATTCCCATTTGTGTTGTGCTAAGTATAACTGATCTATAATCCATCTAGCAAGATCTATAGTTTGAGGGCCTGTGTTTGCTAGATATAAGCCAAACCAGTTGGGTTTCTACGGAGTAGTAAAGGGATCCTATGCACGGAAAGCAAAATGTTGCATGTAGATGTGCAATGGTTTGGACAACTCTGGTGTAATGGCAGAAATGTATGCCCACTTCAAAACATCACCTTTTTTCATAGGCTCAAGGATTAGCCTTTCTCTTTCTATGGGCGTGTGAGTAACATGGATCTTAAGGGCAGCTTGAATGAGATCCTTCAAGAGGTAGAGTTTCTTCTAAGGGGGGTCATTCACTAGCAATGGCAAGATAATAGTTCCTAGCAAATCCTTTCGCTCTGGAGGTTCAAGAGTGGTGACCAAATAATAGCATCGATAGAAATTAGGTTTTGGAAAAGGGTCACCAAAGTACTCAGTGAAACCAATCGTAGCCCAAATGGGTCGTAACTCCTCTAAATTCTGAAGGTCTTCAAATTCCCTCGAGAAAAACTGATATCTTCCCCATGTGTTACCATCAAAACAAACCATTGAGTCGCAGATATAGTTTGCATCGACTAGGGGTCTTGGTAAGCCTTGGAACTAGTGTGAGTTGCTGTGACCAAGGCTTACGACTAAGGCGGCGACCAAGGCATAGACCTTGGCATACCTTGTCATCTGAGTCACCGAAGTCACCGTTGGCGACGTTGGCTGCGCGCGAGGGAGGACCTCAACGATCAAGGAATATAGAGGTTCCCGGTACTTCCCGGGAGGTCACCCATCTCAGTACTGTTCCCCCCAGAGCTCGCTTAACCGTGGCAATCTCTTGCCACTAAGCTACACTCTTGTGGTGTTTGAAGAAGGGGAAAGACTAAGGTTGACATTACCTTGAACAAGTTTTGGTGCCTCAAAGCTTCATTTTTGCTTTTAAAGCCTATTTCTGAAGCAATTTTTGGGTGTTTCATGAGCCATTTTGGAGTACTTTCGCACGTAGTTCTCTTCACACAGGTCCAAGAACATCAAGAAGAGTGTTCCTTGTACTTCTCAGACAATAAATGTCAACCTTTGGGGCTGTATTTTCAGCCACACTCGTAAAACTACAGGTTTCTCGAGGGGTTTTTCAGTTTTGGTGGGAACAGTCGCTGCAAATTTATGCAGGTTTTTAAAGCCTAAAACATCAGAGTTGACAGACACTGGTTATTGGCTAGTTTTTGGTTGTGTATTCAGCCTTTTTAGTGTCATTTTACTGCATATATTGAGCACATACACACCATGTACGCTTCTGTGGATACCGCTTATGTACGTCCATGTGGGCATTGATATAGCGGTTACGTTCTTTGCATAAAGCCTTTTATGTTTGATAAAGAGGGTCGTGGTGAGGTTTTCTTAACTGGGAGACACCCAGATGTCGGGGTCTCTTCGGTGATGCAGGTGGAAGACTTACCCAGCCTCGCCATAGGAGATGTATGATAGTTGTTCATAGGTGCTCGATAAGCCTAGTTGGCTTCTATTGGGTAACTGATTATATGCAGTGGAGTCAGTGATTCACTCTTCAGGTAGACATGTCAGTACTTGCAGTTTTATGATACTTTGACACTAGTCATATGCTAATTTTGCAGAGGATACTCTGGCAAAATTTTTCCAAATTTCTGGTTTAGTCAACTATATAGTGGTCGATTTACTCCTTGATACACTTATTTGTTGGTGTTTGGACTCTTCTAGCTCCATTATCATTCTATTCAGTTCTCTACGATCATGGCATCAGAGGTCTCAGGCACATCCGGTGGATCAGGGTCTAGTGCTAGCGTTCCGAGGAGGAGCTATAACTTGCAGGGCAAAGACCATTTTGAGATCCGAAAATTTGATGGCACAAACTTTGCTCTATGGAAGAATCAGATGAAAGATGTGCTGATTCAAAGAAGGCAATGGAAGCCAGTAAATGGGATTTCAAAGAAGCCTGCTGACATGGATGAAGATGATTGGGATGAGTTAGATGAAATGGCCAGGTCTACCATTCGCTTGCACCTGGCAGATAATGTTTACTTTACAGTATTAGACTGTGAAAGTGCAGAGGAGCTTTGGAAGAAGTTATGCAATACATATGAAAAAGAGACGGCATCAAATAAAGTATATCTGATGAGAAAATTATACGACCTTTGTATGAAGGACACAGATAGTGTTGCTGCTCATCTAAATAAGTTTGATGCCATATTCTCCCAGTTACAGGCTCAGAAAATGGATATGGACAATGAAATGAAAGCAGTATTGCTGTTATGCACCTTGCCATCATCATGGGATACATTTTGCACAGCTATTAGCAATAGTGCACCAGGTGGTAAACTCGTCTATGATGACATATGTGGAGCACTCTTGAGTGAGGAGATTCGTAGAAAATCTATGGTTGGCACTCAGAGTGGAGATGCATATAATGTTCGTGATTCTTACCAAGGAAAGAATCAACAACGTGGCAGGAGCAAGAACAAGGAAAAGAATGGTCAACGGAATAAGAGCAGAAGTAAATCAAGGAAGAGGGATATTGAATGCCATTATTGTCATAAGAAAGGACACATGAAGAAAGACTGTTATGCATTAAAGAATGCTAAAGGTAAAGGACAGAATGTTGATGGGCATGTTAAACAGTTACCTGCACCATCTACTTCGACTGTGAAGATTGAAGAAATTAATGCTATTTCTGATGATGCTGATGTGTTGACACTTGATAGTACTGTGCCATCTGAGGCACTTATGGCTGATTCTCTTTCCCACACCTGGCTGCTAGATTCTGGTGCTTCTTTCCATGTGACACCACATAGAGAATGGTTCTCTAATTATGCAGCAAAGTCTCTTGGTACCGTGAGACTTGGTGACTCTTACCAGTGTGATGTTGTGGGGATTGGAGATGTGGTTGTGCAGTTCATTGACGGTTCAAAAATTACTATGCATAATGTACGCCATGTACCTCAGTTATCACGCAGTTTGATGTCAGTTGGTCAACTTGATGACCTTGGTTACAAGGTGGTCTTCTATGCTCAGTCCTTTCGTATATCAAAGGGCAATATGGTTATTGCAAAAGGAAGGAAAGTTGGCTCACTTTACCCTTTATTTGTATCACAGAAAGAACACTTGTTAGTTGTTACTGAACAGCCTATGGCTTGTATTTGGCATGGTCGTTTGGGCCATATATCTCGTAGTGGAATGGAAAATCTTTCTCATTCTGGCTACTTACCTGTGTTATCTTTCTCTGATTTTTCATTTTGTGAGCATTGTCAATATGGAAAGCAAACCAGAAATGTGCATAAAACGCACATTGACTCTTCAATTCAGCCTTTAGGTCTTGTTCATACATATGTGTGTGGTCCTATGCCCACTAGGTCCTTAGGTGGTTCTCTTTACTTTGTCACTTTCATAGATGATGCTACTAGAAAAGTCTGGGTATATCCTATCAAATCGAAGGATGATGTATTCCCTACGTTCAGAAAATGGCTTGCTTCAGTTGAGACTGAAAAAGGAACTAAGCTTAAGGCTTTACGTTCAGATAATGGGGGTGAGTATACCTCACATGAATTCAACCTTTTCTGTCAGTGTAGAGGGATTCGTAGAGAGTTTACAGCTCCTTATACCCCAGTACAGAATGGTGTAGCTGAGAGGATGAATAGAACTATTTAAGATAGAGTAGTCTCTATGTTGCATCATGCAAACCTCTCACAAGGTTTTTGGGCAGAAGCAGTATTGACTGCAGTTCATGTGATTAACCTTTCACCTAGTACTGCCAAAGGTCTGAAAGTGGCACAAGAGTTATGGACAGGGAAACCACCATATTATGATCATCTTCGAGTTTTTGGGTGTGAAGCATATGTTCATATACCCAAGAATCTTAGACAGAAGTTGGGCCATAAGTCAAAGAAATGCATTTTTCTTGGATATGGTGGAGAAGGACAATTTGGATATCGCTTATGGGATCCTGAAACACAGTCAGTGATCAGAAGTAGTGATGTCATTTTTAATGAGTCTAAGATGCATAAACAGCCGATTAAGAAGGTTGAAGTGAGAAGAGTGGTGTTTGAGGATACTAGTCCTCCGGTTAGCATGCATAAAAATGCTGCACATAGGGATGTTCAAGAGAATGTCCATTCAGATCAGTCTGCACATGTTCCTGTTCAGCAACCATTGAGACGTTCTGCACGTGTCTCATATCCACCTGATAGATATGTTCCAGGTTTAGATTTTGTTATGCTAACAGATGCCGGTGAACCCTCTTGCTACAAAGAGGCTATGCAGACAGAGGATCATGTCAAGTGGGAGCGTCCCATGAAGAGTGAGTTGGATTCTATTCACAAGAATGGTACTTGGGACTTAGTACCTTTGCCAAAGGGCAGGAAAGCTTTACCATGTAAATGGGTGTATAAGCTGAAATTCACATCAGATAGTGCTTCTCCAAAATATAAAGCACGACTTGTTGCAAAGGGTTTTAAGCAACAACATGGTGTTGATTTTGAGGAAATCTTCTCTCCAGTGCTCAAGATTACTACTTTGCGCATGTTGCTTGGATTCGTTACAATGGAGGACTTAGAGCTAGTCCAAATGGATGTGAAAACAGCTTTCTTGCATGGAGATCTTACAGATGAGATCTATATGGAACAACCAGAGGGTTATGTAGTTCCTGGCAAGGAAAGTCTAGTTTGTAAGCTCAAGAAGAGCTTGTATGGACTTAAACAGTCTCCTAGACAATGGTACCAAAAGTTTGATGCTTTTATGAAGTCCCAAGGCTATTCTCGGAGCAATGAGGATCATTGTCTCTACACAAAGAGATGTTCTGATGGCAGCTTGATATGCTTGATACTTTACGTCGATGATATGTTGATTGTTGGGAAGTCCTCTTATGATTTGTCAATTCTCAAAAAGAAGTTGAGTCAGACATTTGATATGAAGGATTTGGGGGATGCCAAACATATTCTTGGCATGCGCATTACTCGTGATAGGAGTAAAAGATGCATATACTTGTCTCAAAGTGAGTACATATCCAAAGTACTTCACCGATTCAATATGCAGGGTGGAAAGGCATTGAGTACACCTTTACCCACATATGTGAAATTGAGCAAGGATGACTGCCCCAAATCAGATGAGGAAAAGGAATTCATGACCAAAATTCCCTATCAGTCTACTGTTGGTAGTCTCATGTATGCTATGGTAGCTACGAGACCAGACATTGCATTTGCAGTGGGAGTTGTGAGCAGATATATGTCTAATCCTGGCAAGAAACATTGGGAAGCGGTCAAAATGATTTTGAGATATCTGAGTGGCACTAAGGACAAGTGTCTATGCTTAGCTAGAGGGAAAGCATCCATTATTGGTTACACAGATTCTGACTATGCTGGTTGTGTAGACAATCGTAAGTCTACATCAGGGTACATTTTTCATTTTGCTGGAGGTGCTATCTCTTGGAGATCTCGTCTTCAAGGATGTACAGCTGTTTCCACCACAGAAGCAGAGTATGTTGCAGCAAGTGAGGCATGTAAGGAAGCATTGTGGCTTTCTCGTCTTGCTTGTGATATGGGTTTGCCTCAGCATGTACCTCACTTGCTCAGTGATAGTCAGAGTGCCATTGCTTTGGCTAAAAATCCGGTCTACCATGCAAAGACCAAACACATTGAGGTGAGGTATCACTTCATTAGAGATTGCTTAGCCACTGAGAGCATTATTCTTGAGAAGGTTCACACTCGAGATAATGCTGCAGATGCTTTGACTAAAGCTCTACCACAGGATAGCTTTCGACACTGTTGTCACTTGATGGGGGTTACTTGATTCTTGATCTTATGCAATCACTTGTATACTGTGTAACATGCCCATCGAGTGGGAGGTATAGTTTGTATACTTACACTCAGGTATTCTTTATCATTCTTTCTTTTTTCTCCCATAGTTACTCTGGCCATATTGGCCTTTAGTGGGAGATTGTTACCGTTAGTGTCCATCTGAAAGGCCAAATGGACACCGGACACTTCTTTGTATATGTTCTTTAATAAAACATATAGTGGCCTGGTCAGTCACAGATTGTAAGTTCGACCGCATTTGCAAGACCTAAGAAGTCTGTCGTCGTGCTCCCTGTGTACTGTGTTTTCTGTGTATTCTACAGCCTCTGTGCGGAGTACTGTGTGCGGAGTTAGGAGCTCGATTTCTACTCCGAGCATATCGTCGTGGAGCTGTCGAGAAGGAGAGTGCAGTACGGTGCATCGCCATCGAAATACTTCATTGGTCAGGGGATGTAGTAGGATAGCTTGGTCGTTCATATCCTTGAGAGAAAAACTTCCCTTCTAAAAATTGAAATTCACTAGAAAACGCATCATGCATTTCGAAATCAAATGTAGTGTTAGTGGGATCTGCCTCGAGATAAGGTATGGGAACAGTAAATGCATATGCACCATTGGAGGTGGGAATCTCTCTGGCTTCCGTAGTAGCTACTGAAGTTGAGGCCTCTAGGGAATCACTACACTGGTGGTGCCTTAGGTTATTATAGGGCATGAGAGGCGAATGCGTATCGGTGGTACTAGTTTAGGAGGTTTCGTCATAGATTGTTGAGGGGATGGTTGTGCCGAGGGTGACTCTAGGATCTGGAGGCATGGAATTGAACTCCTCATGCACTTTCCTGCTCTGCTTTTGCTTGACTTCCATGCCTTTTTGGAAGGTCCTTTAAATCTTTTCAACTCCTCACTGGTCATAGCGCGTTTGATGGGTAAATCATAGGCCAAACACATGTAGACTATTCTCGTGAGTGCACAACATCCATGGACGATGTGCTTTAATTCCCATTTGTGCTGTGCTAAGTATAATTGATCTATAATCCATCTAGCAAGATCTATAGTTTGAGGGCCTGTGTTTGCTAGATATAAGCCAAACCAGTTGCGTTTCTACGGAGTAGTAAAGGGATCCTATGCAGGGAAAGCAAAATGTTGCATGTAGATGTGCAATGGTTTGGACAACTCTGGTGTAATGGCAGAAATGTATGCCCACTTCAAAACATCACCTTTTTTCATAGGCTCAAGGATTAGCCTTTCTCTTTCTATGGGTGTGTGAGTAACATGGATCTTAAGGGCAGCTTGAATGAGATCCTTCAAGAGGTAGAGTTTCTTCTAAGGGGGGTCATTCACTAGCAATGGCAAGATAATAGTTCCTATCAAATCCTTTCGCTTTGGAGGTTCAAGAGTGGTGACCAAATAATAGCATCGATAGAAATTAGGTTTTGGAAAAGGGTCACCAAAGTACTCAGTGAAACCAGCCGTAGCCCAAATGGGTCGTTACTCCTCTAAATTCTGAAGGTCTTCAAATTCCCTCGAGAACAACTGATATCTTCCCCATGTGTTACCATCAAAACAAAGCATTGAGTTGCAGATATAGTTTGCATCGACTAGGGGTCTTGGTAAGCCTTGGAACTAGTGTGAGTTGCTGTGACCAAGGCTTACGACTAAGGCGGCGACCAAGGCATAGACCTTGGCATACCTTGTCATCCGAGTCACCGAAGTCACCGTTGGCGTCGTTGGCTGCGCGCGAGGGAGGACCTCAACGATCAAGGAATATAGAGGTTCCCGGTACTTCCCGGGAGGTCACCCATCTCAGTACTGTTCCCCCCAGAGCTCGCTTAACCGTGGCAATCTCTTGCCACTAAGCTACACTCTTGTGGTGTTTGAAGAAGGGGAAAGACTAAGGTTGACATTACCTTGAACAAGTTTTGGTGCCTCAAAGCTTCATTTTTGCTTTTAAAGCCTATTTCTGAAGCAATTTTGGGGTGTTTTTGGAGCCATTTTGGAGTACTTTCGCACGTAGTTCTCTTCACACAGGTCCAAGAACATCAAGAAGAGTGTTCCTTGTACTTCTCAGACAATAAATATCAACCTTTGGGGCTGTATTTTCAGCCACACTCGTAAAACTACAGGTTTCTCGAGGGGTTTTTCAGTTTTGGTGGGAGCAGTCGCTGCAAATTTATGCAGGTTTTTAAAGCCTAAAACATCAGAGTTGACAGACACTTGCAGGTGTTATTGGCTAGTTTTTGGGCTGTGTATTCAGCCTTTTTAGTGTCATTTTACTGCATATATTGAGCACATACACACCATGTACTCTTCTGTGGATACCGCTTATGTACGTCCATGTGGGCATTGATATAGCGGTTACGTTCTTTGCATAAAGCCTTTTACATTTGATAAAGAGGGTCGTGGTGAGGTTTTCTTAACTGGGAGACACCCAGCTGTCGGGGTCTCTTCGGTGATGCAGGTGGAAGACTTACCCAGCCTCACCATAGGAGATGTATGATAGTTGTTCATAGGTGCTCGATAAGCCTAGTTGGCTTCTATTGGGTAACTGATTATATGCAGTGGAGTCAGTGATTCACTATGCAGGTAGACATGTCAGTACTTGCAGTTTTATGATACTTTGACACTGGTCATATGCTAATTTTGCAGAGGATACTCTGGCAAAATGTTTCTAGATTTCTGGTTTAGTCAACTATATAGTGGTCGATTTACTCCTTGATACACTTATTTGTTGGTGTTTGGACTCTTCTAGCTCCATTATCATTCTATTCAGTTCTCTACGATCATGGCATCAGAGGTCTCAGGCACATCCGGTGGATCAGGGTCTAGTGCTAGCGTTCCGAGGAGGAGCTATAACTTGCAGGGCAAAGACCATTTTGAGATCCGAAAATTTGATGGCAAAAACTTTGCTCTATGGAAGAATCATATTAAAGATGTGCTGATTCAAAGAAGGCAATGGAAGCCAGTAAATGGGATTTCAAAGAAGCCTGCTGACATGGATGAAGATGATTGGGATGAGTTAGATGAAATGGCCAGGTCTACCATTCGCTTGGACCTGGCAGATAATGTTTACTTTACAGTATTAGACTGTGAAAGTGCAGAGGAGCTTTGGAAGAAGTTATGCAATACATATGAAAAAGAGACGGCATCAATTTAAGTATATCTGATGAGAAAATTATACGACCTTCGTATGAAGGACACAGATAGTGTTGCTGCTCATCTAAATGAGTTTGATGCCATATTCTCCCAGTTACAGGCTCAGAAAATGGATATGGACAATGAAATGAAAGCAGTATTGCTGTTATGCACCCTGCCATCATCATGGGATACATTTTGCACAGCTATTAGCAATAGTGCACCAGGTGGTAAACTCGTCTATGATGACATATGTGGAGCACTCTTGAGTGAGGAGATTCGTAGAAAATCTATGGTTGGCACTCAGAGTGGAGATGCATATAATGTTCGTGATTCTTACCAAGGAAAGAATCAACAACGTGGCAGGAGCAAGAACAAGGAAAAGAATGGTCAACGGAATAAGAGCAGAAGTAAATCAAGGAAGAGGGATATTGAATGCCATTATTGTCATAAGAAAGGACACATGAAGAAAGATTGTTATGCATTAAAGAATGCTAAAGGTAAAGGACAGAATGTTGATGGGCATGTTAAACAGTTACCTGCACCATCTACTTCGACTGTGAAGATTGAAGAAATTAATGCTATTTCTGATGATGCTGATGTGTTGACACTTGATAGTACTGTGCCATCTGAGGCACTTATGGCTGATTCTCTTTCCCACACCTGGCTGCTAGATTCTGGTGCTTCTTTCCATGTGACACCACATAGAGAATGGTTCTCTAATTATGCAGCAAAGTCTCTTGGTACCGTGAGACTTGGTGACTCTTACCAGTGTGATGTTGTGGGGATTGGAGATGTGGTTGTGCAGTTCATTGACGGTTCAAAATTTACTATGCATAATGTACGCCATGTACCTCAGTTATCACGCAGTTTGATGTCAGTTGGTCAACTTGATGACCTTGGTTACAAGGTGGTCTTCTATGCTCAGTCCTTTCGTATATCAAAGGGCAATATGGTTATTGCAAAAGGAAGGAAAGTTGGCTCACTTTACCCTTTATTTGTATCACAGAAAGAACACTTGTTAGCTGTTACTGAACAGCCTATGGCTTGTATTTGGCATGGTCGTTTGGGCCATATATCTCGTAGTGGAATGGAAAATCTTTCTCGTTCTGGCTACTTACCTGTGTTATCTTTCTCTGATTTCTCATTTTGTGAGCATTGTCAATATGGAAAGCAAACCAGAAATGTGCATAAAACGCACATTGACTCTTCAATTCAGCCTTTAGATCTTGTTCATACAGATGTGTGTGGTCCTATGCCCACTAGGTCCTTAGGTGGTTCTCTTTACTTTGTCACTTTCATAGATGATGCTACTAGAAAAGTCTGGGTATATCCTATCAAATCGAAGGATGATGTATTCCCTACTTTCAGAAAATGGCTTGCTTCAATTGAGACTGAAAAAGGAACTAAGCTTAAGGCTTTACGTTCAGATAGTGGGGGTGAGTATACCTCACATGAATTCAGCCTTTTTTGTCAGTGTAGAGGGATTCGTAGAGAGTTTACAGCTCCTTATACCCCAGTACAGAATGGTGTAGCTGAGAGGATGAATAGAACTATTCAAGATAGAGTAGTCTCTATGTTGCATCATGCAAACCTCTCACAAGGTTTTTGGGCAGAAGCAGTATTGACTGCAGTTCATGTGATTAACCTTTCACCTAGTACTGCCAAAGTTCTGAAAGTGGCACAAGAGTTATGGATAGGGAAACCACCATATTATGATCATCTTCGAGTTTTTGGGTGTGAAGCATATGTTCATATACCCAAGAATCTTAGACAGAAGTTGGACCATAAGTCAAAGAAATGCATTTTTCTTGGATATGGTCGAGAAGGACAATTTGGATATCGCTTATGGGATCCTGAAACACGTTCAGTGATCAGAAGTAGTGATGTCATTTTTAATGAGTCTAAGATGCATAAACAGCCGATTAAGGAGGTTGAAGTGAGAAGAGTGGTGTTTGAGGATATTAGTCCTCCGGTTAGCATGCATAAAAATGCTGCACATAGGGATGTTCAAGAGAATGTCCATTCAGATCAGTCTGCACATGTTCCTGTTCAGCAACCATTGAGACGTTCTGCACGTGTCTCATATCCACCTGATAGATATGTTCCAGGTTTAGATTTTGTTATGCTAACAGATGCCGGTGAGCCCTCTTGCTACAAAGAGGCTATGCAGACAGAGGATCATGTCAAGTGGGAGCGTGCCATGAAGAGTGAGTTGGATTCTATTCACAAGAATGGTACTTGGGACTTAGTACCTTTGCCAAAGGGCAGGAAAGCTTTACCATGTAAATGGGTGTATAAGCTGAAATTCACATCAGATAGTGCTTCTCCAAAATATAAAGCACGACTTGTTGCAAAGGGTTTTAAGCAACAACATGGTGTTGATTTTGAGGAAATCTTCTCTCCAGTGCTCAAGATGACTACTTTGCGCATGTTGCTTGGATTCGTTGCAATGGAGGACTTAGAGCTAGTCCAAATGGATGTGAAAACAGCTTTCTTGCATGGAGATCTTACAAATGAGATCTATATGGAACAACCAGAGGGTTATGTAGTTCCTGGCAAGGAAAGTCTAGTTTGTAAGCTCAAGAAGAGCTTGTATGGCCTTAAACAGTCTCCTAGACAATGGTACCAAAAGTTTGATGCTTTTATGAAGTCCCAAGGCTATTCTCGGAGCAATGAGGATCATTGTCTCTACACAAAGAGATGTTCTGATGGCAGCTTGATATGCTTGATACTTTACGTCGATGATATGTTGATTGTTGGGAAGTCCTCTTATGATTTGTCAATTCTCAAAAAGAAGTTGAGTCAGACATTTGATATGAAGGATTTGGGGGATGCCAAACATATTCTTGGCATGCGCATTACTCGTGATAGGAGTAAAAGATGCATATACTTGTCTCAAAGTGAGTACATATCCAAAGTACTTCACCGATTCAATATGCAGGGTGGAAAGGCATTGAGTACACCTTTACCCACATATGTGAAATTGAGCAAGGATGACTGCCCCAAATCAGATGAGGAAAAGGAATTCATGACCAAAATTCCCTATCAGTCTGCTGTTGGTAGTCTCATGTATGCTATGGTAGCTACGAGACCAGACATTGCATTTGCAGTGGGAGTTGTGAGCAGATATATGTCTAATCCTGGCAAGAAACATTGGGAAGCGCTCAAAATTATTTTGAGATATCTGAGTGGCACTAAGGACAAGTGTCTATGCTTAGGTAGAGGGAAAGCATCCATTATTGGTTACACAGATTCTGACTATGCTGGTTGTGTAGACAATCGTAAGTCTACATCAGGGTACATTTTTCATTTTGCTGGAGGTGCTATCTCTTGGAGATCTCGTCTTCAAGAATGTACAGTTGTTTCCACCACAGAAGCAGAGTATGTTGCAGCAAGTGAGGCATGTAAGGAAGCATTGTGGCTTTCTCGTCTTGCTTGTGATATGGGTTTGCCTCAGCATGTACCTCACTTGCTCAGTGATAGTCAGAGTGCCATTGCTTTGGCTAAGAATCCGGTCTATCATGCAAAGACCAAGCACATTGAGGTGAGGTATCACTTCATTAGAGATTGCTTAGCCACTGAGAGCATTATTCTTGAGAAGGTTCACACTCGAGATAATGTTGCAGATGCTTTGACTAAAGCTCTACCACAGGATAGCTTTCGACACTATTGTCACTTGATGGGGGTTACTTGATTCTTGATCTTACGCAGTCACTTGTATACTATGTAACATGCCCATCAGGTGGGAGGTATAGTTTGTATACTTACACTCAGGTATTCTTTATCATTCTTTCTTTTTTCTCCCATAGTTACTCTGACCATATTGGCCTTTAGTGGGAGATTGTTACCGTTAGTGTCCATCTGAAAGGCCAAATGGCCACCGGACACTTCTTTGTATATGTTCTTTCATAAAACATATAGTGGACTGGTTAGTCACAGACTGTAAGTTCGACCGCATTTGCAAGACCTAAGAAGTCTGTCGTCGTGCTCCCTATGTACTGTGTTTTCTGTGTATTCTACAGCCTCTGTGCAGAGTACTGTGTGCGGAGTCAGGAGCTCGATTTCTACTCCGAGCATATCGTCGTGGAGCTCTCGAGAAGGAGAGTGCAATACGGTGCATCGCCATCGAAATACTTCATTGGTCAGGGGATGTAGTAGGATAGCTTGGTCGTTCATATCCTTGAGAGAAAAACTTCCCTTCTAAAAATTGAAATTCACTAGAAAACGCATCATGCATTTCGAAATCAAATGTAGTGTTAGTGGGATTGTTGGAGAAACACTCACTTATTGGACCTATATTTGAAGGTCAAATCTTAGGAAGAAAACACCATGCCTATGTGAAGGGACAAATTCACAAGTGTATCATATTTGTAAAGTTAGTTCACTTTAGTTCTAGACGTTTTTTTTTTAAATCACGAGAATACGAAAATCTATATAATTTAGTTTGTATCAACTGACGCGGAGAGTGAGAGAATAGAGAGAAGAAGTAGAAGAAGGAGTTCATTTATACGACTGTGTATAGTCGGGATTCTCTGAGTGAGAAAGCAACTGTAAAAACTTCTGAGTTTTTTATGGTTATGAGAAAGAACTGAGTAAAGTTCTGTGTATGAGTCTCTCTCCATCATCTCCATGCTTGCCTACTGTGTGATGAATTCAAAAGTTCAAGTTTTCTGAGCAATTCGATGCCTGGCATCGAATCTTGGCTGATAAGTCATTTTTGCATTCTCTGTGTGTTAACTGTTGTTGAATCTTCTAAAAATATGAAGTTTGTGGAGCAACTCGATGCTTGGCATCGAGTTCCAGCATAAAATGGATGCCCGGCATGGACTTCTAGCATATAAGTCATCTTCTTCATGTGTGTGTAAAATAGAGTGTTTCTAGTGCAGAAAAATAGCCAAAAAAAGCCCAAAGTCGATGCCCGGCATCGACTTGGACTGAAATTCGATGCCAGGCATCGAATTTTTTATTTTTGGACACCAGGATTACTAAAACAAGAAAAAATTCCAGTTTTGGAAGGTCATACAGGGTCATCTTGTGAAGGCCATAACTTGAGTTCTAGAGGTCCGTTTGATGCATATGATAGCTTGTTGGAAAGCTCTACTCTTCTAGTTTTAGCCTATAAATAATACTTGAGCTAGGAGAAATTAGCAAAATACTGAAGGTATGTCATTTCAGTGACTAGGAATTTCTGTAGAAGCAAAGTTCTCACTTTAGGCTATCATTTCTCAAAGTTTGGAGTGGCAATGAGTTAATGGTGACCATAGAGGTGTTCTAGTGTCACCTTAATTCATTTCTTGTGGTGTTTCATACATCAACAGGGATCTGCCTCGAGATTAGGTATGGGAACAGTAAATGCATATGCACCATTGGAGGTGGGAATCTCTCTGGCTTCCGTAGTAGCTACTGAAGTGGAGGCCTCTAGGGAATCACTACACTGGTGGTGCCTTAGGTTATTATAGGGCATGAGAGGCGAATGCGTATCGGTGGTACTAGTTTAGGAGGTTTCGTCAGAGATTGTTGAGGGGATGGTTGTGCCGAGGGTGACTCCAGGATCTGGAGGCATGGAATTGAACTCCTCATGCACTTTCCTGCTCTGCTTTTGCTTGAATTCCATGCCTTTTTGGAAGTTCCTTTAAATCTTTTCAACTCCTCACTGGTCATAGCGTGTTTGATGGGTAAATCATAGGCCAAACACATGTAGACTATTCTCGTGAGTGCACAACATCCATGGACGATGTGCTTTAATTCCCATTTGTGTTGTGCTAAGTATAATTGATCTATAATCCATCTAGCAAGATCTATAGTTTGAGGGCCTATGTTTGCTAGATATAAGCCAAACCAGTTGCGTTTCTACGGAGTAGTAAAGGGATCCTATGTAGGGAAAGCAAAATGTTGCATGTAGATGTGCAATGGTTTGGACAACTCTGGTGTAATGGCAGAAATGTATGCCCACTTCAAAACATCACCTTTTTTCATAGGCTCAAGGATTAGCCTTTCTCTTTCTATGGGCGTGTGAGTACCATGGATCTTAAGGGCAGCTTGAATGAGATCCTTCAAGAGGTAGAGTTTCTTCTAAGGGGGGTCATTCACTAGCAATGGCAAGATAATAGTTCCTAGCAAATCCTTTCGCTCTGGAGGTTCAAGAGTGGTGACCAAATAATAGCATCGATAGAAATTAGGTTTTCGAAAAGGGTCACCAAAGTACTCAGTGAAACCAGCCGTAGCCCAAATGGGTCGTAACTCCTCTAAATTCTGAAGGTCTTCAAATTGCCTCGAGAAAAACTGATATCTTCCCCATGTGTTACCATCAAAACAAAGCATTGAGTCGCAGATATAGTTTGCATCGACTAGGGGTCTTGGTAAGCCTTGGAACTAGTGTGAGTTGCTGTGAGCAAGGCGGCGACTAAGGCATAGACCTTGGCATACCTTGTCATCCGAGTCACCGAAGTCACCGTTGGCGCCGTTGGCTGCGCGCGAGAGAGGACCTCAACGATCAAGGAATATAGAGGTTCCCGGTACTTCCCAGGAGGTCACCCATCTCAGTACTGTTCCCCCCAGAGCTCGCTTAACCGTGGCAATCTCTTGCCACTAAGCTACACTCTTGTGGTGTTTGAAGAAGGGGAAAGACTAAGGTTGACATTACCTTGAACAAGTTTTGGTGCCTCAAAGCTTCATTTTTGCTTTTAAAGCCTATTTCTGAAGCAATTTTGGGGTGTTTTTGGAGCCATTTTGGAGTACTTTCGCACGTAGTTCTCTTCACACAGGTCCAAGAACATCAAGAAGAGTGTTCCTTGTACTTCTCAGACAATAAATATCAACCTTTGGGGCTCTATTTTCAGCCACACTCGTAAAACTACAGGTTTCTCGAGGGGTTTTTCAGTTTTGGTGGGAGCAGTCGCTGCAAATTTATGCAGGTTTTTAAAGCCTAAAACATCAGAGTTGACAGACACTTGCAGGTGTTATTGGCTAGTTTTTGGGCTGTGTATTCAGCCTTTTTAGTGTCATTTTACTGCATATATTGAGCACATACACACCATGTACGCTTCTGTGGATACCGCTTATGTACGTCCATGTGGGCATTGATATAGCGGTTACGTTCTTTGCATAAAGCCTTTTACGCTTGATAAAGAGGGTCGTGGTGAGGTTTTCTTAACTGGGAGACACCCAGATGTCGGGGTCTCTTCGGTGATGCAGGTGGAAGACTTACCCAGCCTCGCCATAGGAGATGTATGATAGTTGTTCATAGGTGCTCGATAAGCCTAGTTGGCTTCTATTGGGTAACTGATTATATGCAGTGGAGTCAGTGATTCACTATGCAGGTAGACATGTCAGTACTTGCAGTTTTATGATACTTTGACACTGGTCATATGCTAATTTTGCAGAGGATACTCTGGCAAAAGTTTTCCAGATTTCTGGTTTAGTCAACTATATAGTGGTCGATTTACTCCTTGATACACTTATTTGTTGGTGTTTGGACTCTTCTAGCTCCATTATCATTCTATTCAGTTCTCTACGATCATGGCATCAGAGGTCTCAGGCACATCCGGTGGATCAGGGTCTAGTGCTAGCGTTCCGAGGAGGAGCTATAACTTGCAGGGCAAAGACCATTTTGAGATCCGAAAATTTGATGGCACAAACTTTGCTCTATGGAAGAATCAGATTAAAGATGTGCTGATTCAAAGAAGGCAATGGAAGCCAGTAAATGGGATTTCAAAGAAGCCTGCTGACATGGATGAAGATGATTGGGATGAGTTAGATGAAATGGCCAGGTCTACCATTCGCTTGCACCTAGCAGATAATGTTTACTTTACAGTATTAGACTGTGAAAGTGCAGAGGAGCTTTGGAAGAAGTTATGCAATACATATGAAAAAGAGACGGCATCAAATAAAGTATATCTGATGAGAAAATTATACGACCTTCGTATGAAGGACACAGATAATGTTGCTGCTCATCTAAATGAGTTTGATGCCATATTCTCCCAGTTACAGGCTCAGAAAATGGATATGGACAATGAAATGAAAGCAGTATTGCTGTTATGCACCCTGCCATCATCATGGGATACATTTTGCACAGCTATTAGCAATAGTGCACCAGGTGGTAAACTCGTCTATGATGACATATGTGGAGCACTCTTGAGTGAGAAGATTCGTAGAAAATCTATGGTTGGCACTCAGAGTGGAGATGCATATAATGTTCGTGATTCTTACCAAGGAAAGAATCAACAACGTGGCAGGAGCAAGAACAAGGAAAAGAATGGTCAACGGAATAAGAGCAGAAGTAAATCAAGGAAGAGGGATATTGAATGCCATTATTGTCATAAGAAAGGACACATGAAGAAAGACTGTTATGCATTAAAGAATGCTAAAGGTAAAGGACAGAATGTTGATGGGCATGTTAAACAGTTACCTGCACCATCTACTTCGACTGTGAAGATTGAGGAAATTAATGCTATTTCTGATGATGCTGATGTGTTGACACTTGATAGTACTGTGCCATCTGAGGCACTTATGGATGATTCTCTTTCCCACACCTGGCTGCTAGATTCTGGTGCTTCTTTCCATGTGACACCACATAGAGAATGGTTCTCTAATTATGCAGCAAAGTCTCTTGGTACCGTGAGACTTGGTGACTCTTACCAGTGTGATGTTGTGGGGATTGGAGATGTGGTTGTGCAGTTCATTGACGGTTCAAAATTTACTATGCATAATGTACGCCATGTACCTCAGTTATCACGCAGTTTGATGTCAGTTGGTCAACTTGATGACCTTGGTTACAAGGTGGTGTTCTATGCTCAGTCCTTTCGTATATCAAAGGGCAATATGGTTATTGCAAAAGGAAGGAAAGTTGGCTCACTTTACCCTTTATTTGTATCACAGAAAGAACACTTGTTAGTTGTTACTGAACAGCCTATGGCTTGTATTTGGCATGGTGGTTTGGGCCATATATCTCGTAGTGGAATGGAAAATCTTTCTCGTTCTGGCTACTTACCTGTGTTATCTTTCTCTGATTTTTCATTTTGTGAGCATTGTCAATATGGAAAGCAAACCAGAAATGTGCATAAAACGCACATTGACTCTTCAATTCAGGCTTTAGATCTTGTTCATACAGATGTGTGTGGTCCTATGCCCACTAGGTCCTTAGGTGGTTCTCTTTACTTTGTCACTTTCATAGATGATGCTACTAGAAAAGTCTGGGTATATCCTATCAAATCGAAGGATGATGTATTCCCTACTTTCAGAAAATGGCTTGCTTCAATTGAGACTGAAAAAGGAACTAAGCTTAAGGCTTTACGTTCAGATAATGGGGGTGAGTATACCTCACATGAATTCAGCCTTTTCTGTCAGTGTAGAGGGATTCGTAGAGAGTTTACAGCTCCTTATACCCCAGTACAGAATGGTGTAGCTGAGAGGATGAATAGAACTATTCAAGATAGAGTAGTCTCTATGTTGCATCATGCAAACCTCTCACAAGGTTTTTGGGCAGAAGCAGTATTGACTGCAGTTCATGTGATTAACCTTTCACCTAGTACTGCCAAAGCTCTGAAAGTGGCACAAGAGTTATGGACAGGGAAACCACCATATTATGATCATCTTCGAGTTTTTGGGTGTGAAGCATATGTTCATATACCCAAGAATCTTAGACACAAATGTGGACCATAAGTCAAAGAAATGCATTTTTCTTGGATATGGTCGAGAAGGAAACACGTTCAGTGATCAGAAGTAGTGAGGTCATTTTTAATGAGTCTAAGATGCATAAACAGCCGATTAAGGAGGTTGAAGTGAGAAGAGTGGTGTTTGAGGATACTAGTCCTCCGGTTAGCATGCATAAAAATGCTGCACATAGGGATGTTCAAGAGAATTTCCATTCAGATCAGTCTGCACATGTTCCTGTTCAGCAACCATTGAGACGTTCAACACGTGTCTCATATCCACCTGATAGATATGTTCCAGGTTTAGATTTTGTTATGCTAACAGATGCCGGTGAGCCCTCTTGCTACAAAGAGGCTATGCAGACAGAGGATCATGTCAAGTGGGAGCGTGCCATGAAGAGTGAGTTGGATTCTATTCACAAGAATGGTACTTGGGACTTAGTACCTTTGCCAAAGGGCAGGAAAGCTTTACCATGTAAATGGGTGTATAAGCTGAAATTCACATCAGATAGTGCTTCTCCAAAATATAAAGCACGACTTGTTGCAAAGGGTTTTAAGCAACAACATGGTGTTGATTTTGAGGAAATCTTATCTCGAGTGGTCAAGATGACTACTTTGCGCATGTTTCTTGGATTCGTTGCAATGGAGGACTTAGAGCTAGTCCAAATTGATGTGAAAACAGCTTTCTTGCATGGAGATCTTACAGATGAGATCTATATGGAACAACCAGAGGGTTATGTAGTTCCTAGCAAGGAAAGTCTAGTTTGTAAGCTCAAGAAGAGCTCTTGAGAAGGAGAGTGCAGTACGGTGCATCGCCATCGAAATACTTCATTGGTCAGGGGATGTAGTAGGATAGCTTGGTCGTTCATATCCTTGAGAGAAAAACTTCCCTTCTAAAAATTGAAATTCACTAGAAAATGCATCATGCATTTCGAAATCAAATGTAGTGTTAGTGGGATTGTTGGAGAAACACTCACTTATTGGACCTATATTTGAAGGTCAAATCTTAGGAAGAAAACACCATGCCTATGTGAAGGGACAAATTCACAAGTGTATCAAATTTGTAAAGTTAGTTCACTTTAGTTCTAGAAGTTTTTTTTTTAAATCACGAGAATACGAAAATCTATATAATTTAGTTTGTATCAACTGATGCGGAGAGTGAGAGAATAGAGAGAAGAAGTAGAAGAAGGAGTTCATTTATACGACTGTGTATAGTCGGGATTCTCTGAGTGAGAAAGCAACTGTAAAAACTTCTGAGTTTTTTATAGTTATGAGAAAGAACTGAGTAAAGTTCTGTGTATGAGTCTCTCTCCATCATCTCCATGCTTGCCTACTGTGTGATGAATTCAGAAGTTCAAGTTTTCTGAGCAATTCGATGCCTGGCATCGAATCTTGGCTAATAAGTCATTTTTTCATTCTCTGTGTGTTAACTATTGTTGAATCTTCTAAAAATATGAAGTTTGTGGAGCAACTCGATGCTTGGCATCGAGTTCCAGCATAAAATGGATGCATGGCATCGACTTCTAGCATATAAGTCATCTTCTTCATGTGTGTGTAAAATAGAGTGTTTCTGGTGCAGAAAAATAGCCAAAAAAAGCCCAAAGTCGATGCCCGGCATCGACTTGGACTGAAATTCGATGCCAGGCATCGAATTTTTTATTTTTGGACACCAGGATTACTAAAACAAGAAAAAATTCCAGTTTTGGAAGGTCATACAGGGTCATCTTGTGAAGGCCATAACTTGAGTTCTAGAGGTCCGTTTGATGCATATGATAGCTTGTTGGAAAGCTCTACTCTTCTAGTTTTAGCCTATAAATAATACTTGAGCTAAGAGAAATTAGCAAAATACTGAAGGTATGTCATTTCAGTGACTAGGAATTTCTGTAGAAGCAAAGTTCTCACTTTAGGCTATCATTTCTCAAAGTTTGGAGTGGCAATGAGTTAATGGTGACCATAGAGGTGTTCTAGTGTCACCTTAATTCATTTCTTGTGGTGTTTCATACATCAACAGGGATCTGCCTCGAGATTAGGTATGGGAACAGTAAATGCATATGCACCATTGGAGGTGGGAATCTCTCTGGCTTCCGTAGTAGCTACTGAAGTGGAGGCCTCTAGGGAATCACTACACTGGTGGTGCCTTAGGTTATTATAGGGCATGAGAGGCGAATGCGTATCGGTGGTACTAGTTTAGGAGGTTTCGTCAGAGATTGTTGAGGGGATGGTTGTGCCGAGGGTGACTCCAGGATCTGGAGGCATGGAATTGAACTCCTCATGCACTTTCCTCCTCTGCTTTTGCTTGACTTCCATGCCTTTTTGGAAGGTCCTTTAAATCTTTTCAACTCCTCACTGGTCATAGCGTGTTTGATGGGTAAATCATAGGCCAAACACATGTAGACTATTCTCGTGAGTGCACAACATCCATGGACGATGTGCTTTAATTCCCATTTGTGTTGTGCTAAGTATAATTGATCTATAATCCATCTAGCAAGATCTATAGTTTGAGGGCCTATGTTTGCTAGATATAAGCCAAACCAGTTGCGTTTCTACGGAGTAGTAAAGGGATCCTATGTAGGGAAAGCAAAATGTTGCATGTAGATGTGCAATGGTTTGGACAACTCTGGTGTAATGGCAGAAATGTATGCCCACTTCAAAACATCACCTTTTTTCATAGGCTCAAGGATTAGCCTTTCTCTTTCTATGGGCGTGTGAGTACCATGGATCTTAAGGGCAGCTTGAATGAGATCCTTCAAGAGGTAGAGTTTCTTCTAAGGGGGGTCATTCACTAGCAATGGCAAGATAATAGTTCCTAGCAAATCCTTTCGCTCTGGAGGTTCAAGAGTGGTGACCAAATAATAGCATCGATAGAAATTAGGTTTTGGAAAAGGGTCACCAAAGTACTCACTGAAACCAGCCGTAGCCCAAATGGGTCGTAACTCCTCTAAATTCTGAAGGTCTTCAAATTCCCTCGAGAAAAACTGATATCTTCCCCATGTGTTACCATCAAAACAAAGCATTGAGTCGCAGATATAGTTTGCATCGACTAGGGGTCTTGGTAAGCCTTGGAACTAGTGTGAGTTGATGTGACCAAGGCGGCGACTAACACATAGACCTTGGCATACCTTGTCATCCGAGTCACCGAAGTCACCGTTGGCTGCGCGCGAGGGAGGACCTCAACGATCAAGGAATATAGAGGTTCCCGGTACTTCCCGGGAGGTCACCCATCTCAGTACTGTTCCCCCCAGAGCTCGCTTAACCGTGGCAATCTCTTGCCACTAAGCTACACTCTTGTGGTGTTTGAAGAAGGGGAAAGACTAAGGTTGAGATTACCTTGAACAAGTTTTGGTGCCTCAAAGCTTCATTTTTGCTTTTAAAGCCTATTTCTGAAGCAATTTTGGGGTGTTTTTGGAGCCATTTTGGAGTACTTTCGCACGTAGTTCTCTTCACACAGGTCCAAGAACATCAAGAAGAGTGTTCCTTGTACTTCTCAGACAATAAATATCAACCTTTGGGGCTGTATTTTCAGCCACACTCGTAAAACTACAGGTTTCTCGAGGGGTTTTTCAGTTTTGGTGGGAGCAGTCGCTGCAAATTTATGCAGGTTTTTAAAGCCTAAAACATCAGAGTTGACAGACACTTGCAGGTGTTATTGGCTAGTTTTTGGGCTGTGTATTCAGCCTTTTTAGTGTCATTTTATTGCATATATTGAGCACATACACACCATGTACGCTTCTGTGGATACCGCTTATGTACATCCATGTGGGCATTGATATAGCGGTTACGTCCTTTGCATAAAGCCTTTTACGTTTGATAAAGAGGGTCGTGGTGAGGTTTTCTTAATTGGGAGACACCCAGATGTCGGGGTCTCTTCGGTGATGCAGGTGGAAGACTTACCCAGCCTCGCCATAGGAGATGTATGATAGTTGTTCATAGGTGCTCGATAAGCCTAGTTGGCTTCTATTGGGTAACTGATTATATGCAGTGGAGTCAGTGATTCACTATGCAGGTAGACATGTCAGTACTTGCAGTTTTATGATACTTTGACACTGGTCATATGCTAATTTTGCAGAGGATACTCTGGCAAAATTTTTCCAGATTTCTGGTTTAGTCAACTATATAGTGGTCGATTTACTCCTTGATACACTTATTTGTTGGTGTTTGGACTCTTCTAGCTCCATTATCATTCTATTCAGTTCTCTACGATCATGGCATCAGAGGTCTCAGGCACATCCGGTGGATCAGGGTCTAGTGCTAGCGTTCCGAGGAGGAGCTATAACTTGCAGGGCAAAGACCATTTTGAGATCCGAAAATTTGATGGCACAAACTTTGCTCTATGGAAGAATCAGATTAAAGATGTGCTGATTCAAAGAAGGCAATGGAAGCCAGTAAATGGGATTTCAAAGAAGCCTGCTGACATGGATGAAGATGATTGGGATGAGTTAGATGAAATGGCCAGGTCTACCATTCGCTTGGACCTGGCAGATAATGTTTACTTTACAGTATTAGACTGTGAAAGTGCAGAGGAGCTTTGGAAGAAGTTATGCAATACATATGAAAAAGAGACGGCATCAAATAAAGTATATCTGATGAGAAAATTATACGACCTTCGTATGAAGGACACAGATAGTGTTGCTGCTCATCTAAATGAGTTTGATGCCATATTCTCCCAGTTACAGGCTCAGAAAATGGATATGGACAATGAAATGAAAGCAGTATTGCTGTTATGCACCCTGCCATCATCATGGGATACATTTTGCACAGCTATTAGCAATAGTGCACCAGGTGGTAAACTCGTCTATGATGACATATGTGGAGCACTCTTGAGTGAGGAGATTCGTAGAAAATCTATGGTTGGCACTCAGAGTGGAGATGCATATAATGTTCCTGATTCTTACCAAGGAAAGAATCAACAACGTGGCAGGAGCAAGAACAAGGAAAAGAATGGTCAACGGAATAAGAGCAGAAGTAAATCAAGGAAGAGGGATATTGAATGCCATTATTGTCATAAGAAAGGACACATGAAGAAAGACTGTTATGCATTAAAGAATGCTAAAGGTAAAGGACAGAATCTTGATGGGCATGTTAAACAGTTACCTGCACCATCTACTTCGACTGTGAAGATTGAAGAAATTAATGCTATTTCTGATGATGCTGATGTGTTGACACTTGATAGTACTGTGCCATCTGAGGCACTTATGGCTGATTCTCTTTCCCACACCTCGCTGCTAGATTATGGTGCTTCTTTCCATGTGACACCACATAGAGAATGGTTCTCTAATTATGCAGCAAAGTCTCTTGGTACCGTGAGACTTGGTGACTCTTACCAGTGTGACGTTGTGGGGATTGGAGATGTGGTTGTGCAGTTCATTGACGGTTCAAAATTTACTATGCATAATGTACGCCATGTACCTCAGTTATCATGCAGTTTGATGTCATTTGGTCAACTTGATGACCTTGGTTACAAGGTGGTCTTCTATGCTCAGTCCTTTCGTATATCAAAGGGCAATATGGTTATTGCAAAAGGAAGGAAAGTTGGCTCACTTTACCCTTTATTTGTATCACAGAAAGAACACTTGTTAGCTGTTACTGAACAGCCTATGGCTTGTATTTGGCATGGTCGTTTGGGCCATATATCTCGTAGTGGAATGGAAAATCTTTCTCGTTCTGGCTACTTACCTGTGTTATCTTTCTCTGATTTTTCATTTTGTGAGCATTGTCAATATGGAAAGCAAACCAGAAATGTGCATAAAACGCACATTGACTCTTCAATTCAGCCTTTAGATCTTGTTCATACAGATGTGTGTGGTCCTATGCCCACTAGGTCCTTAGGTGGTTCTCTTTACTTTGTCACTTTCATAGATGATGCTACTAGAAAAGTCTGGGTATATCCTATCAAATCGAAGGATGATGTATTCCCTACTTTCAGAAAATGGCTTGCTTCAGTTGAGACTGAAAAAGGAACTAAGCTTAAGGCTTTACGTTCAGATAGTGGGGGTGAGTATACCTCACATGAATTCAGCCTTTTCTGTCAGTGTAGAGGGATTCGTAGAGAGTTTACAGCTCCTTATACCCCAGTACAGAATGGTGTAGCTGAGAGGATGAATAGAACTATTCAAGATAGAGTAGTCTCTATGTTGCATCATGCAAACCTCTCACAAGGTTTTTGGGCAGAACCAGTATTGACTGCAGTTCATGTGATTAACCTTTCACCTAGTACTGCCAAAGGTCTGAAAGTGGCACAAGAGTTATGGACAGGGAAACCACCATATTATGATCATCTTCGAGTTTTTGGGTGTGAAGCATATGTTCATATACCCAAGAATCTTAGACAGAAGTTGGACCATAAGTCAAAGAAATGCATTTTTCTTGGATATGGTCGAGAAGGACAATTTGGATATCGCTTATGGGATCCTGAAACACGTTCAGTGATCAGAAGTAGTGATGTCATTTTTAATGAGTCTAAGATGCATAAACAGCCGATTAAGGAGGTTGAAGTGAGAAGAGTGGTGTTTGAGGATACTAGTCCTCCGGTTAGCATGCATAAAAATGCTGCACATAGGGATGTTCAAGAGAATGTCCATTCAGATCAGTCTGCACATGTTCCTGTTCAGCAACCATTGAGACGTTCTGCACGTGTCTCATATCCACCTGATAGATATGTTCCAGGTTTAGATTTTGTTATGCTAACAGATGCCGGTGAGCCCTCTTGCTACAAAGAGGCTATGCAGACAGAGGATCATGTCAAGTGGGAGCGTGCCATGAAGAGTGAGTTGGATTCTATTCACAAGAATGGTACTTGGGACTTAGTACCTTTGCCAAAGGGCAGGAAAGCTTTACCATGTAAATGGGTGTATAAGCTGAAATTCACATCAGATAGTGCTTCTCCAAAATATAAAGCACGACTTGTTGCAAAGGGTTTTAAGCAACAACATGGTGTTGTTTTTGAGGAAATCTTCTCTCCAGTGGTCAAGATGACTACTTTGCGCATGTTGCTTGGATTCGTTGCAATGGAGGACTTAGAGCTAGTCCAAATGGATGTGAAAACAGCTTTCTTGCATGGAGATCTTACAGATGAGATCTATATGGAACAACCAGAGGGTTATGTAGTTCCTGGCAAGGAAAGTCTAGTTTGTAAGCTCAAGAAGCGCTTGTATGGACTTAAACAGTCTCCTAAACAATGGTACCAAAAGTTTGATGCTTTTATGAAGTCCCAAGGCTATTCTCGGAGCAATGAGGATCATTGTCTCTACACAAAGAGATGTTCTGATGGCAGCTTGATATGCTTGATACTTTACGTCGATGATATGTTGATTGTTGGGAAGTCCTCTTATGATTTGTCAATTCTCAAAAAGAAGTTGAGTCAGACATTTGATATGAAGGATTTGGGGGATGCCAAACATATTCTTGGCATGCGCATTACTCGTGATAGGAGTAAAAGATGCATATACTTGTCTCAAAGTGAGTACATATCCAAAGTACTTCACCGATTCAATATGCAGGGTGGAAAGGCATTGAGTACACCTTTACCCACATATGTGAAATTGAGCAAGGATGACTGCCCCAAATCAGATGAGGAAAAGGAATTCATGACCAAAATTCCCTATCAGTCTACTGTTGGTAGTCTCATGTATGCTATGGTAGCTACGAGACCAGACATTGCATTTGCAGTGGGAGTTGTGAGCAGATATATGTCTAATCCTGGCAAGAAACATTGGGAAGCGGTCAAAATGATTTTGAGATATCTGAGTGGCACTAAGGACAAGTGTCTATGCTTAGGTAGAGGGAAAGCATCCATTATTGGTTACACAGATTCTGACTATGCTGGTTGTGTAGACAATCGTAAGTCTACATCAGGGTACATTTTTCATTTTGCTGGAGGTGCTATCTCTTGGAGATCTCGTCTTCAAGGATGTACAGTTGTTTCCACCACAGAAGCAGAGTATGTTGCAGCAAGTGAGGCATGTAAGGAAGCATTGTGGCTTTCTCGTCTTGCTTGTGATATGGGTTTGCCTCAGCATGTACCTCACTTGCTCAGTGATAGTCAGAGTGCCATTGCTTTGGCTAAGAATCCAGTCTATCATGCAAAGACCAAGCACATTGAGGTGAGGTATCACTTCATTAGAGATTGCTTAGCCACTGAGAGCATTATTCTTGAGAAGGTTCACACTCGAGATAATGCTGCAGATGCTTTGACTAAAGCTCTACCACAGGATAGCTTTCGACACTATTGTCACTTGATGGGGGGTTACTTGATTCTTGATCTTACGCAGTCACTTGTATACTGTGTAACATGCCCATCACGTGGGAGGTATAGTTTGTATACTTACACTCAGGTATTCTTTATCATTCTTTCTTTTTTCTCCCATAGTTACTCTGGCCATATTGGCCTTTAGTGGGAGATTGTTACCGTTAGTGTCCATCTGAAAGGCCAAATGGCCACCGGAGACTTCTTTGTATATGTTCTTTAATAAAACATATAGTGGCTTGGTCAGTCACAGACTGTAAGTTCGACCGCATTTGCAAGACCTAAGAAGTCTGTCGTCGTGCTCCCTGTGTATTGTGTTTTCTGTGTATTCTACAGCCTCTGTGCGGAGTACTGTGTGCGGAGTCAGGAGCTCGATTTCTACTCCGAGCATATCGTCGTGGAGATCTTGAGAAGGAGAGTGCAGTACGGTGCATCGCCATCGAAATACTTCATTGGTCAGGGGATGTAGTAGGATAGCTTGGCCGTTCATATCCTTGAGAGAAAAACTTCCCTTCTAAAAATTGAAATTCACTAGAAAACGCATCATGCATTTCGAAATCAAATGTAGTGTTAGTGGGATCTGCCTCGAGATTAGGTATGGGAACAGTAAATACATATGCACCATTGGAGGTGGGAATCTCTCTGGCTTCCGTAGTAGCTACTGAAGTGGAGGCCTCTAGGGAATCACTACACTGGTGGTGCCTTAGGTTAATTTCAGGGCATGAGAGGCGAATGCATATCGGTGGTACTAGTTTAGGAGGTTTCGTCAGAGATTGTTGAGGGGATGGTTGTGCCGAGGGTGACTCCAGGATCTGGAGGCATGGAATTGAACTCCTCATGCACTTTCCTGCTCTGCTTTTGCTTGACTTCCATGCCTTTTTGGAAGGTCCTTTAAATCTTTTCAACTCCTCACTGGTCATAGCGTGTTTGATGGGTAAATCATAGGCCAAACACATGTAGACTATTCTCGTGAGTGCACAACATCCATGGACGATGTGCTTTAATTCCCATTTATGTTGTGCTAAGTATAATTGATCTATAATCCATCTAGCAAGATCTATAGTTTGAGGGCCTATGTTTGCTAGATATAAGCCAAACCAGTTGCGTTTCTACGGAGTAGTAAAGGGATCCTATGCAGGGAAAGCAAAATGTTGCATGTAGATGTGCAATGGTTTGGACAACTCTGGTGTAATGGCAGAAATGTATGCCCACTTCAAAACATCACCTTTTTTCATAGGCTCAAGGATTAGCCTTTCTCTTTCTATGGGCGTGTGAGTACCATGGATCTTAAGGGCAGCTTGAATGAGATCCTTCAAGAGGTAGAGTTTCTTCTAAGGGGGGTCATTCACTAGCAATGGCAAGATAATAGTTCCTAGCAAATCCTTTCGCTCTGGAGGTTCAAGAGTGGTGACCAAATAATAGCATCGATAGAAATTAGGTTTTGGAAAAGGGTCACCAAAGTACTCAGTGAAACCAGCCGTAGCCCAAATGGGTCGTAACTCCTCTAAATTCTGAAGGTCTTCAAATTCCCTCGAGAAAAACTGATATCTTCCCCATGTGTTACCATCATTTGGTAAGCCTTGGAACTAGTGTGAGTTGCTGTGACCAAGGCGGCGACTAAGGCATAGACCTTGGCATACCTTGTCATCCGAGTCACCGAAGTCACCGTTGGTGCCGTTGGCTGCGCGCGAGGGAGGACCTCAACGATCAAGGAATATAGAGGTTCCCGGTACTTCCCGGGAGGTCACCCATCTCAGTACTGTTCCCCCCAGAGCTCGCTTAACCGTGGCAATCTCTTGCCACTAAGCTACACTCTTGTGGTGTTTGAAGAACGGGAAAGACTAAGGTTGACATTACCTTGAACAAGCTTTGGTGCCTCAAAGCTTCATTTTTGCTTTTAAAGCCTATTTCTGAAGCAATTTTGGGGTGTTTTTGGAGCCATTTTGGAGTACTTTCGCACGTAGTTCTCTTCACACAGGTCCAAGAACATCAAGAAGAGTGTTCCTTGTACTTCTCAGACAAAATTTTTCCAGATTTCTGGTTTAGTAAACTATATAGTGGTCGATTTACTCCTTGATACACTTATTTGTTGGTGTTTGGACTCTTCTAGCTCCATTATCATTCTATTCAGTTCTCTACGATCATGGCATCAGAGGTCTCAGGCACATCCGGTGGATCAGGGTCTAGTGCTAGCGTTCCGAGGAGGAGCTATAACTTGCAGGGCAAAGACCATTTTGAGATCCGAAAATTTGATGGCACAAACTTTGCTCTATGGAAGAATCAGATTAAAGATGTGCGGATTCAAAGAAGGCAATGGAAGCCAATAAATGGGATTTCAAAGAAGCCTGCTCACATGGATGAAGATGATTGGGATGAGTTAGATGAAATGGCCAGGTCTACCATTCGCTTGCACCTAGCAGATAATGTTTACTTTACAGTATTAGACTGTGAAAGTGCAGAGGAGCTTTGGAAGAAGTTATGCAATACATATGAAAAAGAGACGGCATCAAATAAAGTATATCTGATGAGAAAATTATACGACCTTCGTATGAAGGACACAGATAATGTTGCTGCTCATCTAAATGAGTTTGATGCCATATTCTCCCAGTTACAGGCTCAGAAAATGGATATGGACAATGAAATGAAAGCAGTATTGCTGTTATGCACCCTACCATCATCATGGGATACATTTTGCACAGCTATTAGCAATAGTGCACCAGGTGGTAAACTCGTCTATGATGACATATGTGGAGCACTCTTGAGTGAGAAGATTCGTAGAAAATCTATGGTTGGCACTCAGAGTGGAGATGCATATAATGTTCGTGATTCTTACCAAGGAAAGAATCAACAACATGGCAGGAGCAAGAACAAGGAAAAGAATGGTCAACGGAATAAGAGCAGAAGTAAATCAAGGAAGAGGGATATTGAATGCCATTATTGTCATAAGAAAGGACACATGAAGAAAGACTGTTATGCATTAAAGAATGCTAAAGGTAAAGGACAGAATGTTGATGGGCATGTTAAACAGTTACCTGCACCATCTACTTCGACTGTGAAGATTGAAGAAATTTATGCTATTTCAGATGATGCTGATGTGTTGACACTTGATAGTACTGTGCCATCTGAGGCACTTATGGCTGATTCTCTTTCCCACACCTGGCTGCTAGATTCTGGTGCTTCTTTCCATGTGACACCACATAGAGAATGGTTCTCTAATTATGCAGCAAAGTCTCTTGGTACCGTGAGACTTGGTGACTCTTACCAGTGTGATGTTGTGGGGATTGGAGATGTGGTTGTGCAGTTCATTGACGGTTCAAAATTTACTATGCATAATGTACGCCATGTACCTCAGTTATCACGCAGTTTGATGTCAGTTGGTCAACTTGATGACCTTGGTTACAAGGTGGTGTTCTATGCTCTGTCCTTTCGTATATCAAAGGGCAATATGGTTATTGCAAAAGGAAGGAAAGTTGGCTCACTTTACCCTTTATTTGTATCACAGAAAGAACACTTGTTAGCTGTTACTGAACAGCCTATGGCTTGTATTTGGCATGGTCGTTTGGGCCATATATCTCGTAGTGGAATCGAAAATCTTTCTCGTTCTGGCTACTTACCTGTGTTATCTTTCTCTGATTTTTCATTTTGTGAGCATTGTCAATATGGAAAGCAAACCAGAAATGTGCATAAAACGCACATTGACTCTTCAATTCAGCCTTTAGATCTTGTTCATACAGATGTGTGTGGTCCTATGCCCACTAGGTCCTTAGGTGGTTCTCTTTACTTTGTCACTTTCATAGATGATGCTACTAGAAAAGTCTGGGTATATCCTATCAAATCGAAGGATGATGTATTCCCTACTTTCAGAAAATGGCTTGCTTCAGTTGAGACTGAAAAAGGAACTAAGCTTAAGGCTTTACGTTCAGATAATGGGGGTGAGTATACCTCACATGAATTCAGCCTTTTCTGTCAGTGTAGAGGGATTCGTAGAGAGTTTACAGCTCCTTATACCCCAGTACAGAATGGTGTAGCTGAGAGGATGAATAGAACTATTCAAGATAGAGTAGTCTCTATGTTGCATCATGCTGACCTCTCACAAGGTTTTTGGGCAGAAGCAGTATTGACTGCAGTTCATGTGATTAACCTTTCACCTAGTACTGCCAAAGGTCCGAAAGTGGCACAAGAGTTATGGACAGGGAAACCACCATATTATGATCATCTTCGAGTTTTTGGGTGTGAAGCATATGTTCATATACCCAAGAATCTTAGACAGAAGTTGGACCATAAGTCAAAGAAATGCATTTTTCTTGGATATGGTCGAGAAGGACAATTTGGATATCGCTTATGGGATCCTGAAACACGTTCAGTGATCAGAAGTAGTGAGGTCATTTTTAATGAGTCTAAGATGCATAAACAGCCGATTAAGGAGGTTGAAGTGAGAAGAGTGGTGTTTGAGGATACTAGTCCTCCGGTTAGCATGCATAAAAATGCTGCACATAGGGATGTTCAAGAGAATTTCCATTCAAATCAGTCTGCACATGTTCCTGTTCAGCAACCATTGAGACGTTCTGCACGTATCTCATATCCACCTGATAGATATGTTCCAGGTTTAGATTTTGTTATGCTAACAGATGCCGGTGAGCCCTCTTGCTACAAAGAGGCTATGCAGACAGAGGATCATGTCAAGTGGGAGCGTGCCATGAAGAGTGAGTTGGATTCTATTCACAAGAATGGTACTTGGGACTTAGTACCTTTGCCAAAGGGCAGGAAAGCTTTACCATGTAAATGGGTGTATAAGCTGAAATTCACATCAGATAGTGCTTCTCCAAAATATAAAGCACGACTTGTTGCAAAGGGTTTTAAGCAACAACATGGTGTTGATTTTGAGGAAATCTTCTCTCCAGTGGTCAAGATGACTACTTTGCGCATGTTGCTTGGATTCGTTGCAATGGAGGACTTAGAGCTAGTCCAAATGGATGTGAAAACAGCTTTCTTGCATGGAGATCTGACAGATGAGATCTATATGGAACAACCAGAGGGTTATGTAGTTCCTGGCAAGGAAAGTCTAGTTTGTAAGCTCAAGAAGAGCTTGTATGGACTTAAATAGTCTCCTAGACAATGGTACCAAAAGTTTGATGCTTTTATGAAGTCCCAAGGCTATTCTCGGAGCAATGAGGATCATTGTCTCTACACAAAGAGATGTTCTGATGGCAGCTTGATATGCTTGATACTTTACGTCGATGATATGTTGATTGTTGGGAAGTCCTCTTATGATTTGTCAATTCTCAAAAAGAAGTTGAGTCAGACATTTGATATGAAGGATTTGGGGGATGCCAAACATATTCTTGGCATGCGCATTACTCGTGATAGGAGTAAAAGATGCATATACTTGTCTCAAAGTGAGTACATATCCAAAGTACTTCACCGATTCAATATGCAGGGTGGAAAGGCATTGAGTACACCTTTACCCACATATGTGAAATTGAGCAAGGATGACTGCCCCAAATCAGATGAGGAAAAGGAATTCATGACCAAAATTCCCTATCAGTCTGCTGTTGGTAGTCTCATGTATGCTATGGTAGCTACGAGACCAGACATTGCATTTGCAGTGGGAGTTGTGAGCAGATATATGTCTAATCCTGGCAAGAAACATTGGGAAGCGGTCAAAATGATTTTGAGATATCTGAGTGGCACTAAGGACAAGTGTCTATGCTTAGGTAGAGGGAAAGCATCCATTATTGGTTACACAGATTCTGACTATGCTGGTTGTGTAGACAATCGTAAGTCTACATCAGGGTACATTTTTCATTTTGCTGGAGGTGCTATCTCTTGGAGATCTCGTCTTCAAGAATGTACAGTTGTTTCCACCACAGAAGCAGAGTATGTTGCAGCAAGTGAGGCATGTAAGGAAGCATTGTGGCTTTCTCGTCTTGCTTGTGATATGGGTTTGCCTCAGCATGTACCTCACTTGCTCAGTGATAGTCAGAGTGCCATTGCTTTGGCTAAGAATCCGGTCTATCATGCAAAGACCAAGCACATTGAGGTGAGGTATCACTTCATTAGAGATTGCTTAGCCACTGAGAGCATTATTCTTAAGAAGGTTCACACTCGAGATAATGCTGCAGATGCTTTGACTAAAGCTCTACCACAGGATAGCTTTCGACACTGTTGTCACTTGATGGGGGTTACTTGATTCTTGATCTTACGCAGTCACTTGTATACTATGTAACATGCCCATCAGGTGGGAGGTATAGTTTGTATACTTACACTCAGGTATTCTTTATCATTCTTTCTTTTTTCTCCCATAGTTACTCTGGCCATATAGGCCTTTAGTGGGAGATTGTTACCGTTAGTGTCCATCTGAAAGGCCAAATGGCCACCGGACACTTCTTTGTATATGTTCTTTAATAAAACATATAGTGGCCTGGTCAGTCACAGACTGTAAGTTCGACCGCATTTGCAAGACCTAAGAAGTCTGTCGTCGTGCTCCCTATGTACTGTGTTTTCTGTGTATTCTACAGCCTCTGTGCGGAGTACTGTGTGCGGAGTCAGGAGCTCGATATCTACTCCGAGCATATCGTCGTGGAGCTCTCGAGAAGGAGAGTGCAGTACGGTGCATCGCCATCGAAATACTTCATTGGTCAGGGGATGTAGTAGGATAGCTTGGTCGTTCATATCCTTGAGAGAAAAACTTCCCTTCTAAAAATTGAAATTCACTAGAAAACGCATCATGCATTTCGAAATCAAATGTAGTGTTAGTGGGATTGTTGGAGAAACACTCACTAATTGGACCTATATTTGAAGGTCAAATCTTAGGAAGAAAACACCATGCCTATGTGAAGGGACAAATTCACAAGTGTATCATATTTGTAAAGTTAGTTCACTTTAGTTCTAGAAGTTTTTTCTTTAAATCACGAGAATACGAAAATCTATATAATTTAGTTTGTATCAACTGACGCGGAGAGTGAGAGAATAGAGAGAAGAAGTAGAAGAAGGAGTTCATTTATACGACTGTGTATAGTCGGGATTCTCTGAGTGAGAAAGCAACTGTAAAAACTTCTGAGTTTTTTATAGTTATGAGAAATAACTGAGTAAAGTTCTGTGTATGAGTCTCTCTCCATCATCTCCATGCTTGCCTACTGTGTGATGAATTCAAAAGTTCAAGTTTTCTGAGCAATTCGATGCCTGGCATCGAATCTTGGCTGATAAGTCATTTTTTCATTCTCTGTGTGTTAACTGTTGTTGAATCTTCTAAAAATATGAAGTTTGTGAAGCAACTCGATGCTTGGCATCGATTTCCAGCATAAAATGGATGCCCGGCATCGACTTCTAGCATATAAGTCATCTTCTTCATGTGTGTGTAAAATAGAGTGTTTCTGGTGCAGAAAAATAGCCAAAAAAAGCCCAAAGTCGATGCCCGGCATTGACTTGGACTGAAATTCGATGCCAGGCATCAAATTTTTTATTTTTGGACACCAGGATTACTAAAACAAGAAAAAATTCCAGTTTTGGAAGGTCATACAAGGTCATCTTGTGAAGGCCATAACTTGAGTTCTAGAGGTCCGTTTGATGCATATGATAGCTTGTTGGAAAGCTCTACTCTTCTAGTTTTAGCCTATAAATAATACTTGAGCTAGGAGAAATTAGCAAAATACTGAAGGTATGTCATTTCAGTGACTAGGAATTTCTGTAGAAGCAAAGTTCTCACTTTAGGCTATCATTTCTCAAAGTTTGGAGTGGCAATGAGTTAATGGTGACCATAGAGGTGTTCTAGTGTCACCTTAATTCATTTCTTGTGGTGTTTCATACATCAACAGGGATCTGCCTCGAGATTAGGTATGGGAACAGTAAATGCATATGCACCATTGGAGGTGGGAATCTCTCTGGCTTCCGTAGTAGCTACTGAAGTGGAGGCCTCTAGGGAATCACTACACTGGTGGTGCCTTAGGTTATTATAGGGCATGAGAGGCGAATGCGTATCATTGGTACTAGTTTAGGAGGTTTCGTCAAAGATTGTTGAGGGGATGGTTGTGCCGAGGGTGACTCCAGGATCTGGAGGCATGGAATTGAACTCCTCATGCACTTTCCTGCTCTGCTTTTGCTTGACTTCCATGCCTTTTTGGAAGGTCCTTTAAATCTTTTCAACTCCTCACTGGTCATAGCGTGTTTGATGGGTAAATCATAGGCCAAACACATGTAGACTATTCTCGTGAGTGCACAACATCCATGGACGATGTGCTTTAATTCCCATTTGTGTTGTGCTAAGTATAATTGATCTATAATCCATCTAGCAAGATCTATAGTTTGAGGGCCTATGTTTGCTAGATATAAGCCAAACCAATTGCGTTTCTACTGAGTAGTAAAGGGATCCTATGCAGGGAAAGCAAAATGTTGCATGTAGATGTGCAATGGTTTGGACAACTCTGGTGTAATGGCAGAAATGTATGCCCACTTCAAAACATCACCTTTTTTCATAGGCTCAAGGATTATCCTTTCTCTTTCTATGGGCGTGTGAGTACCATGGATCTTAAGGGCAGCTTGAATGAGATCCTTCAAGAGGTAGAGTTTCTTCTAAGGGGGGTCATTCACTAGCAATGGCAAGATAATAGTTCCTAGCAAATCCTTTCGCTCTGGAGGTTCAAGAGTGGTGACCAAATAATAGCATCGATAGAAATTAGGTTTTGGAAAAGGGTCACCAAAGTACTCAGTGAAACCAGCCGTAGCCCAAATGGGTCGTAACTCCTCTAAATTCTGAAGGTCTTCAAATTCCCTCGAGAAAAACTGATATCTTCCCCATGTGTTACCATCAAAACAAAGCATTGAATCGCAGATATAGTTTGCATCGACTAGGGGTCTTGGTAAGGCTTGGAACTAGTGTGAGTTGCTGTGACCAAGGCGGCGACTAAGGCATAGACCTTGGCATACCTTGTCATCCGAGTCACCCAAGTCACCGTTTGCGCCGTTGGCTGCGCGCGAGGGAGGACCTCAACGATCAAGGAATATAGAGGTTCCCGGTACTTCCCAGGAGGTCACCCATCTCAGTACTGTTCCCCCCAGAGCTCGCTTAACCGTGGCAATCTCTTGCCACTAAGCTACACTCTTGTGGTGTTTGAAGAAGGGGAAAGACTAAGGTTGACATTACCTTGAACAAGTTTTGGTGCCTCAAAGCTTCATTTTTGCTTTTAAAGTCTATTTCTGAAGCAATTTTGGGGTGTTTTTGGAGCCATTTTGGAGTACTTTCGCACGTAGTTCTCTTCACACAGGTCCAAGAACATCAAGAAGAGTGTTCCTTGTACTTCTCAGACAATAAATATCAACCTTTGGGGCTCTATTTTCAGCCACACTCGTAAAACTACAGGTTTCTCGAGGGGTTTTTCAGTTTTGGTGGGAGCAGTCGCTGCAAATTTATGCAGGTTTTTAAAGCCTAAAACATCAGAGTTGACAGACACTTGCAGGTGTTATTGGCTAGTTTTTGGGCTGTGTATTCAGCCTTTTTAGTGTCATTTTACTACATATATTGAGCACATACACACCATGTACGCTTCTGTGGATACCGCTTATGTACGTCCATGTGGGCATTGATATAGCGGTTACGTCCTTTGCATAAAGCCTTTTACGTTTGATAAAGAGGGTCGTGGTGAGGTTTTCTTAACTGGGAGACACCCAGATGTCGGGGTCTCTTCGGTGATGCAGGTGGAAGACTTACCCAGCCTCGCCATAGGAGATGTATGATAGTTGTTCATAGGTGCTCGATAAGCTTAGTTGGCTTCTATTGGGTAACTGATTATATGCAGTGGAGTCAGTGATTCACTATGCAGGTAGACATGTCAGTACTTGCAGTTTTATGATACTTTGACACTGGTCATATGCTAATTTTGCAGAGCATACTCTGGCAAAATTTTTCCAGATCTCTGGTTTAGTCAACTATATAGTGGTCGATTTACTCCTTGATACACTTATTTGTTGGTGTTTGGACTCTTCTAGCTCCATTATCATTCTATTCAGTTCTCTACGATCATGGCATCAGAGGTCTCAGGCACATCCGGTGGATCAGGGTCTAGTGCTAGCGTTCCGAGGAGGAGCTATAACTTGCAGGGCAAAGACCATTTTGAGATCCGAAAATTTGATGGCACAAACTTTGCTCTATGGAAGAATCATATTAAAGATGTGCTGATTCAAAGAAGGCAATGGAAGCCAGTAAATGGGATTCCAAAGAAGCCTGCTGACATGGATGAAGATGATTGGGATGAGTTAGATGAAATGGCCAGGTCTACCATTCGTTTGCACCTGGCAGATAATGTTTACTTTACAGTATTAGACTGTGAAAGTGCAGAGGAGCTTTGGAAGAAGTTATGCAATACATATGAAAAAGAGACGGCGTCAAATAAAGTATATCTGATGAGAAAATTATACGACCTTCGTATGAAGGACACAGATAGTGTTGCTGCTCATCTAAATGAGTTTGATGCCATATTCTCCCAGTTACAGGCTCAGAAAATGGATATGGACAATGAAATGAAAGCAGTATTGCTGTTATGCACCCTGCCATCATCATGGGATACATTTTGCACAGCTATTAGCAATAGTGCACCAGGTGGTAAACTCATCTATGATGACATATGTGGAGCACTCTTGAGTGAGGAGATTCGTAGAAAATCTATGGTTGGCACTCAGAGTGGAGATGCATATAATGTTCGTGATTCTTACCAAGGAAAGAATCAACAATGTGGCAGGAGCAAGAACAAGGAAAAGAATGGTCAACGGAATAAGAGCAGAAGTAAATCAAGGAAGAGGGATATTGAATGCCATTATTTTCATAAGAAAGGACACATGAAGAAAGACTGTTATGCATTAAAGAATGCTAAAGGTAAAGGACAGAATGTTGATGGGCATGTTAAACAGTTACCTGCACCATCTACTTCGACTGTGAAGATTGAAGAAATTAATGCTATTTCTGATGATGCTGATGTGTTGACACTTGATAGTACTGTGCCATCTGAGGCACTTATGGCTGATTCTCTTTCCCACACCTGGCTGCTAGATTCTGGTGCTTCTTTCCATGTGACACCACATAGAGAATGGTTCTCTAATTATGCAGCAAAGTCTCTTGGTACTGTGAGACTTGGTGACTCTTACCAGTGTGATGTTGTGGGGATTGGAGATGTGGTTGTGCAGTTCATTGACGGTTCAAAATTTACTATGCAAAATGTACGCCATGTACCTCAGTTATCACGCAGTTTGATGTCAGTTGGTCAACTTGATGACCTTGGTTACAAGGTGGTCTTCTATGCTCAGTCCTTTCGTATATCAAAGGGCAATATGGTTATTGCAAAAGGAAGGAAAGTTGGCTCACTTTACCCTTTATTTGTATCACAGAAAGAACACTTGTTAGCTGTTACTGAACAGCCTATGGCTTGTATTTGGCATGGTCGTTTGGGCCATATATCTCGTAGTGGAATGGAAAATCTTTCTCGTTCTGGCTACTTACCTCTGTTATATTTCTCTGATTTTTCATTTTGTGAGCATTGTCAATATGGAAAGCAAACCTCTTGAAATGTGCATAAAACGCACATTGACTCTTCAATTCAGCCTTTAGATCTTGTTCATACAGATGTGTGTGGTCCTATGCCCACTAGGTCCTTAGGTGGTTCTCTTTACTTTGTCACTTTCATAGATGATGCTACTAGAAAAGTCTGGGTATATCCTATCAAATCGAAAAGTGGCACAAGAGTTATGGACAGGGAAACCACCATATTATGATCATCTTCGAGTTTTTGGGTGTGAAGCATATGTTCATATACCCAAGAATCTTAGATAGAAGTTGGACCATAAGTCAAAGAAATGCATTTTTCTTGGATATGGTCGAGAAGGACAATTTGGATATCGCTTATGGGATCCTGAAACACGTTCAGTGATCAGAAGTAGTGATGTCATTTTTAATGAGTCTAAGATGCATAAACAGCCGATTAAGGAGGTTGAAGTGAGAAGAGTGGTGTTTGAGGATACTAGTCCTCCGGTTAGCATGTATAAAAATGTTGCACATAGGGATGTTCAAGAGAATTTCCATTCAGATCAGTCTGCACATGTTCCTGTTCAGCAACCATTGAGACGTTCTGCAAGTGTCTCATATCCACTTGATAGATATGTTCCAGGTTTAGATTTTGTTATGCTAACAGATGCCGGTGAGCCCTCTTGCTACAAAGAGGCTATGCAGACAGAGGATCATGTCAAGTGGGAGCGTGCCATGAAGAGTGAGTTGGATTCTATTCACAAGAATGGTACTTGGGACTTAGTACCTTTGCCAAAGGGCAGGAAAGCTTTACCATGTAAATGGGTGTATAAGCTGAAATTCACATCAGATAGTGCTTCTCCAAAATATAAAGCACGACTTGTTGCAAAGGGTTTTAGGCAACAACATGGTGTTGATTTTGAGGAAATCTTCTCTCCAGTGGTCAAGATGACTACTTTGCGCATGTTGCTTGGATTCGTTGCAATGGAGGACTTAGAGCTAGTCCAAATAGATGTGAAAACAGCTTTCTTGCATGGAGATCTTACAGATGAGATCTATATGGAACAACCAGAGGGTTATGTAGTTCCTGGCAAGGAAAGTCTAGTTTGTAAGCTCAAGAAGAGCTTGTATGGACTTAAACAGTCTCCTAGACAATGGTACCAAAAGTTTGATGCTTTTATGAAGTCCCAAGGCTATTCTCGGAGCAATGAGGATCATTGTCTCTACACAAAGAGATGTTCTGATGGCAGCTTGATATGCTTGATACTTTACATCGATGATATGTTGATTGCTGGGAAGTCCTCTTATGATTTGTCAATTCTCAAAAAGAAGTTGAGTCGGACATTTGATATGAAGGATTTGGGGGATGCCAAACATATTCTTGGCATGCGCATTACTCGTGATAGGAGTAAAAGATGCATATACTTGTCTCAAAGTGAGTACATATCCAAAGTACTTCACCGATTCAATATGCAGGGTGGAAAGGCATTGAGTACACCTTTACCCACATATGTGAAATTGAGCAAGGATGACTGCCCCAAATCAGATGAGGAAAAGGAATTCATGACCAAAATTCCCTATCAGTCTGTTGTTGGTAGTCTCATGTATGCTATGGTAGCTACGAGACTAGACATTGCATTTGCAGTGGGAGTTGTGAGCAGATATATATCTAATCCTGGCAAGAAACATTGGGAAACGGTCAAAATGATTTTGAGATATCTGAGTGGCACTAAGGACAAGTGTCTATGCTTAGGTAGAGGGAAAGCATCCATTATTGGTTACACAGATTCTGACTATGCTGGTTGTGTAGACAATCGTAAGTCTACATCAGGGTACATTTTTCATTTTGCTGGAGGTGCTATCTCTTGGAGATCTCGTCTTCAAGAATGTACAGCTGTTTCCACCACAGAAGCAGAGTATGTTGAAGCAAGTGAGGCATGTAAGGAAGCATTGTGGCTTTCTTGTCTTGCTTGTGATATGGGTTTGCCTCAGCATGTACCTCACTTGCTCAGTGATAGTCAGAGTGCCATTGCTTTGGCTAAGAATCCGGTCTATCATGCAAAGACCAAGCACATTGAGGTGAGGTATCACTTCATTAGAGATTGCTTAGCCACTGAGAGCATTATTCTTGAGAAGGTTCACACTCGAGATAATGCTGCAGATGCTTTGACTAAAGCTCTACCACAGGATAGCTTTCGACACTGTTGTCACTTGATGGGGGTTACTTGATTCTTGATCTTACGCAGTCACTTGTATACTGTGTAACATGCCCATCAGGTGGGAGGTATAGTTTGTATACTTACACTCAGGTATTCTTTATCATTCTTTCTTTTTTCTCCCATAGTTACTCTGGCCATATTGGCCTTTAGTGGGAGATTGTTACCGTTAGTGTCCATCTGAAAGGCCAAATGGCCACCGGACACTTCTTTGTATATGTTCTTTAATAAAACATATAGTGGCCTGGTCAGTCACAGACTCTAAGTTCGACCGCCTTTGCAAGACCTAAGAAGTCTGTCGTCGTGCTCCCTGTGTACTGTGTTTTCTGTGTATTCTACAGCCTCTGTGCGGAGTACTGTGTGCGGAGTCAGGAGCTCGATTTCTACTCCGAGCATATCGTCGTGGAGCTCTCGAGAAGGAGAGTGCAGTACGGTGCATCGCCATCGAAATACTTCATTGGTCAGGGGATGTAATAGGATAGCTTGGTCGTTCATATCCTTGAGAGAAAAACTTCCCTTCTAAAAATTGAAATTCACTAGAAAACGCATCATGCATTTCGAAATCAAATGTAGTGTTAGTGGGATCTGCCTCGAGATTAGGTATGGGAACAGTAAATGCATATGCACCATTGGAGGTGGGAATCTCTCTGGCTTCCGTAGTAGCTACTGACGTGGAGGCCTCTAGGGAATCACTACACTGGTGGTGCCTTAGGTTATTATAGGGCATGAGAGGCGAATGCGTATCGGTGGTACTAGTTTAGGAGGTTTCGTCAGAGATTGTTGAGGGGATGGTTGTGCCGAGGGTGACTGCAGGATCTGGAGGCATGGAATTGAACTCCTCATGCACTTTCCTGCTCTGCTTTTGCTTGACTTCCATGCCTTTTTGGAAGGTCCTTTAAATCTTTTCAACTCCTCACTGGTCATAGCGTGTTTGATGGGTAAATCATAGGCCAAACACATGTAGACTATTCTCGTGAGTGCACAACATCCATGGACGATGTGCTTTAATTCCCATTTGTGTTGTGCTAAGTATAATTGATCTATAATCCATCTAGCAAGATCTATAGTTTGAGGGCCTATGTTTGCTAGATATAAGCCAAACCAGTTGCGTTTCTACGGAGTAGTAAAGGGATCCTATGTAGGGAAAGCAAAATGTTGCATGTAGATGTGCAATGGTTTGGACAACTCTGGTGTAATGGCAGAAATGTATGCCCACTTCAAAACATCACCTTTTTTCATAGGCTCAAGGATTAGCCTTTCTCTTTCTATGGGCGTGTGAGTACCATGGATCTTAAGGGCAGCTTGAATGAGATCCTTCAAGAGGTAGAGTTTCTTCTAAGGGGGGTCATTCACTAGCAATGGCAAGATAATAGTTCCTAGCAAATCCTTTCGCTCTGGAGGTTCAAGAGTGGTGACCAAATAATAGCATCGATAGAAATTAGGTTTTGGAAAAGGGTCACCAAAGTACTCAGTGAAACCAGCCGTAGCCCAAATGGGTCGTAACTCCTCTAAATTCTGAAGGTCTTCAAATTCCCTCGAGAAAAACTGATATCTTCCCCATGTGTTACCATCAAAACAAAGCATTGAGTTGCAGATATAGTTTGCATCGACTAGGGGTCTTGGTAAGCCTTGGAACTAGTGTGAGTTGCTGTGACCAAGGCGGCGACTAAGGCATAGACCTTGGCATACCTTGTCATCCGAGTCACCGAAGTTACCGTTGGCGCCGTTGGCTGCACGCGAGGGAGGACCTCAACGATCAAGGAATATAGAGGTTCCCGGTACTTCCCGGGAGGTCACCCATCTCAGTACTGTTCCCCCCAGAGCTCGCTTAACCGTGGCAATCTCTTGCCACTAAGCTACACTCTTGTGGTGTTTGAAGAAGGGGAAAGACTAAGGTTGACATTACCTTGAACAAGTTTTGGTGCCTCAAAGCTTCATTTTTGCTTTTAAAGCCTATTTCTGAAGCAATTTTGGGGTGTTTTTGGAGCCATTTTGGAGTACTTTCGCACGTAGTTCTCTTCACACAGGTCCAAGAACATCAAGAAGAGTGTTCCTTGTACTTCTCAGACAATAAATATCAACCTTTGGGGCTGTATTTTCAGCCACACTCGTAAAACTACAGGTTTCTCGAGGGGTTTTTCAATTTTGGTGGGAGCAGTCGCTGCAAATTTATGCAGGTTTTTAAAGCCTAAAACATCAGAGTTGACAGACACTTGCAGGTGTTATTGGCTAGTTTTTGGGCTGTGTATTCAGCCTTTTTAGTGTCATTTTACTACATATATTGAGCACATACACACCATGTACGCTTCTGTGGATACCGCTTATGTACGTCCATGTGGGCATTGATATAGCGGTTACGTTCTTTGCATAAAGCCTTTTACGTTTGATAAAGAGGGTCGTGGTGAGGTTTTCTTAACTGGGAGACACCCAGATGTCGGGGTCTCTTCGGTGATGCAGGTGGAAGACTTACCCAGCCTCGCCATAGGAGATGTATGATAGTTGTTCATAGGTGCTCGATAAGCCTAGTTGGCTTCTATTGGGTAACTGATTATATGCAGTGGAGTCAGTGATTCACTATGCAGGTAGACATGTCAGTACTTGCAGTTTTATGATACTTTGACACTAGTCATATGCTAATTTTGCAGAGGATACTCTGGCAAAATTTTTCCAGATTTCTGGTTTAGTCAACTATATAGTGGTCGATTTACTCCTTGATACACTTATTTGTTGGTGTTTGGACTCTTCTAGCTCCATTATCATTCTATTCAGTTCTCTACGATCATGGCATCAGAGGTCTCAGGCACATCCGGTGGATCAGGGTCTAGTGCTAGCGTTCCGAGGAGGAGCTATAACTTGCAGGGCAAAGACCATTTTGAGATCCGAAAATTTGATGGCACAAACTTTGCTCTATGGAAGAATCATATTAAAGATGTGCTGATTCAAAGAAGGCAATGGAAGCCAGTAAATGGGATTTCAAAGAAGCCTGCTGACATGGATGAAGATGTCTACCATTCGCTTGCACCTGGCAGATAATGTTTACTTTACAGTATTAGACTGTGAAAGTGCAGAGGAGCTTTGGAAGAAGTTATGCAATACATATGAAAAAGAGACGGCATCAAATAAAGTATATCTGATGAGAAAATTATATGACCTTCGTATGAAGGACACAGATAGTGTTGCTGCTCATCTAAATGAGTTTGATGCCATATTCTCCCAGTTACAGGCTCAGAAAATGGATATGGACAATGAAATGAAAGCAGTATTGCTGTTATGCACCCTGCCATCATCATGGGATACATTTTGCACAGCTATTAGCAATAGTGCACCAGGTGGTAAACTCGTCTATGATGACATATGTGGAGCACTCTTGAGTGAGGAGATTCGTAGAAAATCTATGGTTGGCACTCAGAGTGGAGATGCATATAATGTTCGTGATTCTTACCAAGGAAAGAATCAACAATGTGGCAGGAGCAAGAACAAGGAAAAGAATGGTCAACGGAATAAGAGCAGAAGTAAATCAAGGAAGAGGGATATTGAATGCCATTATTGTCATAAGAAAGGACACATGAAGAAAGACTGTTATGCATTAAAGAATGCTAAAGGTAAAGGACAGAATGTTGATGGGCATGTTAAACAGTTACCTGCACCATCTACTTCGACTGTGAAGATTGAAGAAATTAATGCTATTTCTGATGATGCTGATGTATTGACACTTGATAGTACTATGCCATCTGAGGCACTTATGGCTGATTCTCTTTCCCACACCTGGCTGCTAGATTCTGGTGCTTCTTTCCATGTGACACCACATAGAGTATGGTTCTCTAATTATGCAGCAAAGTCTCTTGGTACCGTGAGACTTGGTGACTCTTACCAGTGTGATGTTGTGGGGATTGGAGATGTGGTTGTGCAGTTCATTGACGGTTCAAAATTTACTATGCAAAATGTACGCCATGTACCTCAGTTATCACGCAGTTTGATGTCAGTTGGTCAACTTGATGACCTTGGTTACAAGGTGGTCTTCTATGCTCAGTCCTTTCGTATATCAAAGGGCAATATGGTTATTGCAAAAGGAAGGAAAGTTGGCTCACTTTACCCTTTATTTGTATCACAGAAAGAACACTTGTTAGCTGTTACTGAACAGCCTATGGCTTGTATTTGGCATGGTCGTTTGGGCCATATATCTCGTAGTGGAATGGAAAATCTTTCTCGTTCTGGCTACTTACCTGTGTTATATTTCTCTCCTTTTTCATTTTGTGAGCATTGTCAATATGGAAAGCAAACCTCTTGAAATGTGCATAAAACGCACATTGACTCTTCAATTCAGCCTTTAGATCTTGTTCATACAGATGTGTGTGGTCCTATGCCCACTAGGTCCTTAGGTGGTTCTCTTTACTTTGTCACTTTCATAGATGATGCTACTAGAAAAGTCTGGGTATATCCTATCAAATCGAAGGATGATGTATTCCCTACTTTCAGAAAATGGCTTGCTTCAGTTGAGACTGAAAAAGGAACTAAGCTTAAGGCTTTACGTTCAGATAATGGGGGTGAGTATACCTCACATGAATTCAGCCTTTTCTGTCAGTGTAGAGGGAGTCGTAGAGAGTTTACAGCTCCTTATACCCCAGTACAGAATGGTGTAGCTGAGAGGATGAATAGAACTATTCAAGATAGAGTAGTCTCTATGTTGCATCATGCAAACCTCTCACAAGGTTTTTGGGCAGAAGCAGTATTGTATGCAGTTCATGTGATTAACCTTTCACCTATTACTGCCAAAGGTCTGAAAGTGGCACAAGAGTTATGGACAGGGAAACCACCATATTATGATCATCTTTGAGTTTTTGGGTGTGAAGCATATGTTCATATACCCAAGAATCTTAGACAGAAGTTGGACCATAAGTCAAAGAAATGCATTTTTCTTGGATATGGTCGAGAAGGACAATTTGGATATCGCTTATGGGATCCTGAAACACGGTCAGTGATCAGAAGTAGTGATGTCATTTTTAATGAGTCTAAGATGCATAAACAGCCGATTAAGGAGGTTGAAGTGAGAAGAGTGGTGTTTGAGGATACTAGTCCTCCGGTTAGCATGCATAAAAATGCTGCACATAGGGATGTTCAAGAGAATGTCCATTCAGATCAGTCTGCACATGTTCCTGTTCAGCGACCATTGAGACGTTCTGCACGTGTCTCATATCCACCTGATAGATATGTTCCAGATTTAGATTTTGTTATGCTAACAGATGCCGGTGAGCCCTCTTGCTACAAAGAGGCTATGCAGACAGAGGATCATGTCAAGTGGGAGCGTGCCATGAAGAGTGAGTTGGATTCTATTCACAAGAATGGTACTTGGGACTTAGTACCTTTGCCAAAGGGCAGGAAAGCTTTACCATGTAAATGGGTGTATAAGCTGAAATTCACATCAGATAGTGCTTCTCCAAAATATAAAGCACGACTTGTTGCAAAGGGTTTTAAGCAACAACATGGTGTTGATTTTGAGGAAATCTTCTCTCTAGTGGTCAAGATGACTACTTTGCGCATGTTGCTTGGATTCGTTGCAATGGAGGACTTAGAGCTAGTCCAAATGGATGTGAAAACAGCTTTCTTGCATGGAGATCTGACAGATGAGATCTATATGGAACAACCAGAGGGTTATGTAGTTCCTGGCAAGGAAAGTCTAGTTTGTAAGCTCAAGAAGAGCTTGTATGGACTTAAACAGTCTCCTAGACAATGGTACCAAAAGTTTGATGCTTTTATGAAGTCCCAAGGCTATTCTCGGAGCAATGAGGATCATTGTCTCTACACAAAGAGATGTTCTGATGGCAGCTTGATATGCTTGATACTTTACGTCGATGATATGTTGATTGCTGGGAAGTCCTCTTATGATTTGTCAATTCTCAAAAAGAAGTTGAGTCTGACATTTGATATGAAGGATTTGGGGGATGCCAAACATATTCTTGGCATGCGCATTACTCGTGATAGGAGTAAAAGATGCATATACTTGTCTCAAAGTGAGTACATATCCAAAGTACTTCACCGATTCAATATGCAGGGTGGAAAGGCATTGAGTACACCTTTACCCACATATGTGAAATTGAGCAAGGATGACTGCCCCAAATCGGATGAGGAAAAGGAATTCATGAACAAAATTCCCTATCAGTCTGCTGTTGGTAGTCTCATGTATGCTATGGTAGCTACGAGACCAGACATTGCATTTGCAGTGGGAGTTGTGAGCAGATATATGTCTAATCCTGGCAAGAAACATTGGGAAGCGGTCAAAATTATTTTGAGATATCTGAGTGGCACTAAGGACAAGTGTCTATGCTTAGGTAGAGGGAAAGCATCCATTATTGGTTACACAGATTCTGACTATGCTGGTTGTGTAGACAATCGTAAGTCTACATCAGGGTACATTTTTCATTTTGCTGGAGGTGCTATCTCTTGGAGATCTCGTCTTCAAGAATGTACAGTTGTTTCCACCACAGAAGCAGAGTATGTTGCAGCAAGTGAGGCATGTAAGGAAGCATTGTGGCTTTCTCGTCTTGCTTGTGATATGGGTTTGCCTCAGCATGTACCTCACTTGCTCAGTGATAGTCAGAGTGCCATTGCTTTGGCTAAGAATCCGGTCTATCATGCAAAGACCAAGCACATTGAGGTGAGGTATCACTTCATTAGAGATTGCTTAGCCACTGAGAGCATTATTCTTGAGAAGGTTCACACTTGAGATAATGCTGCAGATGCTTTGACTAAAGCTCTACCACAGGATAGCTTTCGACACTGTTGTCACTTGATGGGGGTTACTTGATTCTTGATCTTACGCAGTCACTTGTATACTGTGTAACATGCCCATCAGGTGGGAGGTATAGTTTGTATACTTACACTCAGGTATTCTTTATCATTCTTTCTTTTTTCTCCCATAGTTACTCTGGTCATATTGGCCTTGAGTGGGAGATTGTTACCGTTAGTGTCCATCTGAAAGGCCAAATGGCCACCGGATACTTCTTTGTATATGTTCTTTAATAAAACATATAGTGGCCTGGTCAGTCACAGACTGTAAGTTCGACCGCATTTGCAAGACCTAAGAAGTCTGTCGTCGTGCTCCCTGTGTACTGTGTTTTCTGTGTATTCTACAGCCTCTGTGCGGAGTACTGTGTGTGGAGTCAGGAGCTCGATTTCTACTCCGAGCACATCGTCGTGGAGATCTCGAGAAGGAGAGTGCAGTACGGTGCATCGCCATCGAAATACTTCATTGGTCAGGGGATGTAGTAGGATAGCTTGGTCGTTCATATCCTTGAGATAAAAACTTCCCTTCTAAAAATTGAAATTCACTAGAAAACGCATCATGCATTTCGAAATCAAATGTAGTGTTAGTGGGATCTGCCTCGAGATTAGGTATGGGAACAGTAAATGCATATGCACCATTGGAGATGGGAATCTCTCTGGCTTCCGTAGTAGCTACTGAAGTGGAGGCCTCTAGGGAATCACTACACTGGTGGTGCCTTAGGTTATTATAGGGCATGAGAGGCGAATGCGTATCGGTGGTACTAGTTTAGGAGGTTTCGTCAGAGATTGTTGAGGGGATGGTTGTGCCGAGGGTGACTGCAGGATCTGGAGGCATGGAATTGAACTCGTCATGCACTTTCCTGCTCTGCTTTTGCTTGACTTCCATGCCTTTTTGGAAGGACCTTTAAATCTTTTCAACTCCTCACTGGTCATAGCGCGTTTGATGGGTAAATCATAGGCCAAACACATGTAGACTATTCTTGTGAGTGCACAACATCCATGGTCGATGTGCTTTAATTCCCATTTGTGTTGTGCTAAGTATAATTGATCTATAATCCATCTAGCAAGATCTATAGTTTGAGGGCCTATGTTTGCTAGATATAAGCCAAACCAGTTGCGTTTCTACGGAGTAGTAAAGGGATCCTATGCAGGGAAAGCAAAATGTTGCATGTAGATGTGCAATGGTTTGGACAACTCTGGTGTAATGGCAGAAATGTATGCCCACTTCAAAACATCACCTTTTTTAATAGGCTCAAGGATTAGCCTTTCTCTTTCTATGGGCGTGTGAGTACCATGGATCTTAAGGGCAGCTTGAATGAGATCCTTCAAGAGGTAGAGTTTCTTCTAAGGGGAGTCATTCACTAGCAATGGCAAGATAATAGTTCCTAGCAAATCCTTTTGCTCTGGAGGTTCAAGAGTGGTAAATAATAATAATAGTTCCAAATAATAGCATCGATAGAAATTAGGTTTTGGAAAAGGGTCACCAAAGTACTCAGTGAAACCAGCCGTAGCCCAAATGGGTCGTAACTCCTCTAAATTCTGAAGGTCTTCAAATTCCCTCGAGAAAAACTGATATCTTCCCCATGTGTTACCATCAAAACAAAGCATTGAGTCGCAGATATAGTTTGCATCGACTAGGGGTCTTGGTAAGCCTTGGAACTAGTGTGAGTTGCTGTGAAACTTTTTTAGTGCGTCCCAGAGGAGGATCATTGATGGCCATCAGTCCCATGAATCCTTGAAATTTTGGTGGTTGCGATGTAGGATAAGACTCAGCTAACAAATTACCAAAATTAACCACTAGCATGCTGCGGCCAGCCTCGGAAGTTCCTTCAACTTGCATGATGATCGAAATGAGTATGTAGATGATCTGCTAAAAAAGGATAACACATTAGTATGGAAATTAATTAGGATCCCAATAAAGTGAGACCGCAATCCCTTTCCATAGTCGATGTGTAACCCGTGTAGACAAGTGTCGTGAGGTGATTTATGGACTGATTTCTCGTAAACTAATGCAGGTCATTAGACACCCACATGCTTTAGATACTGCATACATTGGTTGATGAGATTTGATTACAAGTGACGGTGGGTTATGTGGGTGAATTTATACAAAAGGTTCAATCATGGATGAATTATTACAAGGGTTAGTCGGGATAGATGTTTTGTCATACAAAGGATCCTGTGGAGGTTTTTGGACACATTTTGGTATCCATTTTCCTAAGAGTTGATGGTTGGGTTGTGTTCTTCTGCTTATGTACAAAAGGTGAATCGGGCAGTAGTGGTGTCGATGGGTGAAGTGATGTCGAAGGGATGTATATTAAATGGCTTGGGTTTTGAGCTAAACCACAATTCTTTGGTACCCAAATCTACATGGGTGTGGGTCAATTTGTTAATTACTTCTTGGAAATCCAAATCTATCTGGTCCTCGTCGATGGAGAAGAAATTCAAGGGGATTTTGAATGTTGATTCTAATTCTGCCTTGAATTCTTCTTATCATTGTGTGTGCTGTTGGAAACTATTACTACTTTTCGACCTTTTGGCACCCATACTTGTTTTGTGCCAGTTGCCTTGGTTTGCTGATACACCTTCCACTTTTGGGTCGTCTGGTATAGTCATTAATTTGGGTTCCTTAGTCATTGTTGACTTCTTGGAGGTCATGGTTGAGAGGTCTGATTGATGCTTTGCTTTGGAAAAGAAGGGAGGTCCAACACTTGCATGACCTGCCCATCAAGAAGTGAGGCATTCTGTACAATTGATCTAAGTTGGTGCATGGGAAGTGTGGAGGATGGGACACAGGAGGCAATAGTGCCAATTTGGCTACTGATGTAACCCACCTGATCATTGATTTAATCCCCTTCCTGTGTAAAGGAAGACCAAGGTAAGATCTCCTGACATCCTCCTGAGTGGCAACTATCCATCACCAAGCCCTCGTGGCTTGACATTAAATGGATGTGGCTTATCTGATGGATTTGTCCAAAAATCTTTAGATCCTCCTTCGAAGTCATTCCATATGGTCTGAGGTTACATTCCTTAGGCGGGGTATTGTTAGGGAAGTCAAGCGGTATCACTTGCTGCTGCTCTAAGGTCCTAATCTGTAGATAGCCTTGTCTAATATTTAGGTCCACTGGGTGATCGTATAACCAATCATGGCCAAGGATTAATCCCCACTTAGAGAATGCACGTCCTCCCATCATGCGTTTCAGTGGCATTTCATCTCTATAAGTAGGAAATTGCGTTCTTTGACACACATCACATCTCTTAACATAGGTATGAGCATCCATGTGAAGAGTGGGCCACCATAATCCTGCAAATAGTATGACTTTGATTATCCTATCGGGGCCAAATTCTTTTCCTCATTTGTATAGGTTATCACCAATGGGAGCATAGTCTTGAACTTCCTACATGAGATTATGTTGTCCTGCTAAAGTCATTCCATGAGGGAATGTTTTAGTCCTCAAGTATGTCACTATCGGTTCACTCCATTCTGGTGTGAGAGACACATGATACAAAATGGCATGTTCTAGAGGTGGTCTTTCACAATTGACAGGACATTCTTTACATAGCCTATAGACATCTGTTTCCATAGAAGGCCAATACACTCCTAGTTTGTGCAGAGTAGCCTATAGACATCTGCTTCCATAGAAGGCCAATACACTCCTAGTTTGTGCAGAGTCTGCAATGTGTGACGTTTTGAATGATGTTGCTTCAATGCACCTACATGTGCTAATTCCAACCAATTATGGTGTTCTGATTCATCTACACAACAAGCAAGAATTTTCTGATTATCTTGTTTATATGCTCTTCCTGCTAGTATCTGGTATCTTTGTGACTTGGTGATTTCTCCTTCTCTAATTCTTATGCTAGGATTCTTGGGTCCAAATTTGAGAATAGGGACAATGGTCTTGGCCCATTCAGGTACTACCTAAAGGTTAAATAAGTATGCATCTGGTAGCTCATCCGCTATCCCTTGAGGCGCTTCTCCCATAGTTAATCATGAAAGGTGATCGCCTCTAAGCTGGGTCTTTCCCTTCTTGACTACTACCTCAAAGTCGTATTCCATTAGTAGTAGAAGCCAACGTATCAATCGTCCCATGTTACAAGGCTTATTGACTAAGTATAATAATGCCTGATGATCTGTGAAGAACTTGAACTTGTTTGCCAATAAGTAATGCTTGAATTTCTTTATTGCATAAATCATTCCTAATCCATCGTGCTCCGTGGTGGTGTAATTTCTTTTTGTTGCGTTTAATTTCCTACTTGCATAAGCTATGGGAAGATCCATGCTACCTTCATTCATAGGTTGTGCCAACACACAGCCTATGGCATAGTTGGATTCATCGACATGTACATGGAATGGCTTACTCCAATCTGGTGTCGTTAATATGGGTGTTGAACACAAGTGTCGTTTAAGTTCATTGAATGAATTCTCACATTCATCTGTCCATTCAAACTTAGTCAAAAGAGAGTACAAAGGCGTTGCTATGATCGCATACATGTGTATAAATTGTTGATAATAACCAATGACCCATGAAAGCTTGTACTTCCATTATATTTTTTGGCCTAGATAGGTCTGCAATTACTTTCACTTTAGAGATAAATAATTTTTGAAACATGACAAAACTTCATCTTTATGCTTCATAAAATATAAGATAGTCCATCTCCTACAAACATCTATGAATGACACATAGTACCTTGATCTAGAGATTGAAGGTTCTTTGCTTGGTCCCCATTCATCTGTGTGGACCAAGTCCAATAGATCTCCATGTATGTAGCCTTTCTTGGTGAATGGTTGCCTGTGTGACTTACCAAATTGACAAGCACTACATTTATATGTCATATGTTGTTTGGATATATTTGGTGGGCCAAGTACACTCTGATCCCTATTGATTTGTTTGAGATATCTTTCTTCTACGTGAGCTACTCTCTTGTGCCAAATCTCTAGCTCTTATAGAGTTTGGGTCCCATAATTGAACAATGCAATGTTCTTGGTTTCTTGGAGCTCAAAGGTGAACAATCTACCTGTCTTTTCTCCTCTTTCTATCTTCTTGAATCCATGATGTTGGTCTTCAAAAAATGCTCCATGCTTGGTAAATCTAACTTGCAATCCTTTCTCAACAATTTGACCTACACTAATGAGGTTCTTGGTAATAGTAGGCACATAGAGTACTCTTCTTAATAAATTCATTTTACCATTTGGATTCTTCACATTATCAATCTTCTCAACTAGATGCTTTGTGTTATCTCTTATTTCGACTTCGTGTCTATTCCTTTGGGTCTTCCAAATATGGGAGTAGAGCTACATTGCTTGCTACATGATTTGAGAATCTTGAGTCTATATAAAACACATGCTCATCTACCTTACCTTCCTTCATAGTCATGTTCATGAGAAGAAGTGAATCTTCTTGAGCTTGATCATCTCTATAGTTGTTGTAGGAGAGTGGTTAGACCACATATAGCATAGGCTAATGAGTTTTGATATGTCTTCCTACCTTTTACCTCCTCTACCTCTTCCTCTTGAGCTTCTACATGTCCGTGCAAGTTGGCTTGAGAGGTACTTCCTTCATCATTAGACTTCTTTCCCTTGCCTTTCTTATCCTTGCTTTTATTCATATCTATATAGAGAGTAGAAGGCTTGATTACCTTTTTTATTGTCTCCATTCTTCATAAGCTTTCCTTCATATGTGAACAATTGTCCCACGAGTGTGTTGAAGTCTAGAACTTGCATGTCCATGTAAAGGTCCATAACTATGGTGAAGGTTCCTGTTTGTCATCGCCTTTTATCCCATTGATGACTTGCCTTACTATTTTTTTCTAAATCAATGACTTCTCAAATGCTTCCAAGCTGGTCTAGAATGTCCTTAATCTTGGTGAAAAAAGTAGTCCAACTTTTCTTGGGCATCTTCTTGAGTGTTGTAAACTCCATCCATAGTCTATTCTTCCTAGCCTTGGTGCTTGATGAGAAGAATGCTTCCATAGAATTACATGTCTCTTGTGCTGCCTTTCAATCCTAATATGAGGGAGTAAAAAAGTAGAGATAGATTTGAGAATGTATAACCTTGCGAAAGCATGCTTTGACCACCATGCATTTAACTTTTCTTGCTCCTCTTGTGTTCATTGGCTCTTGCTTCTAAGTACTGGCATCATCGCATCTCTAGATTTGTAACCAAAAAGATTCATTCCTTGTAGATATGCCTCTGTTCTAAATGACTATGCTGAGTAATTACCTTGATCCAATTTATCAATATATGAGGGGAATTCATCACCCATGATGCTTAGATTTCAGCTTTACTCTGTTACCAATATGAAGAGGTGATGGGGTATATACAGAAATGAGTGAGTGTTAGCAAAAGCCTACTCAATACCAGACAATATAGATTCTAGAATGCCTAAAATACTTGTTTAGCTTTCAAAGTATGCAAAGAGAACCATTAACTCCTTTAGAACGTCACTCTCAAATGATTGCATCAAAACAAATAACATTGTTCTTCACAAAACTTAGAAAACCTTCTATTTTGGAAAGTGATGATCATAGTAAAAGGCTCAAAGCTCACAACTTGGTTCAAATTGACAAGAGAACTTATGCACACATTCAATTAGAGTGTCAAGCTAACTTAATCAAGTCATCTCATGAATTTAGCCTCACTATACAAGGAGCAATAAGTATAACAAGTCTGGGATTGACCTCGACTTTTCAGGAAGAAGGTGAAGGGCAGTCGTAATCACACTTAAGACTTCATAGCTTGAAATCTACTCATCCAAAGTTGATGAACGTTTGTACATAGATTCAAAACAAGTGAAAGTTTGGAAATTGGATACACACACATAGAGAAATGAACCACACAAGTTGATTGTGTGCCTCAAGGTAATGTAAATACTCAAGATATATGAAACATAATGTGTATTGATATTGCACATATGATACAATAGAGATATGGAGTGTTAGCTGGAAAATTGTTAAAGATTATGCACTAACATGTTCTATTTCGGAGATTTTTTATTTGAATGTAGGTGTTTTGCAAGGAGAATTGATGGTTGGTAGTGAGAAAACCCAATCAAATGTAGAGGTGTCTCAAAGCTTGTTGTGCCATGATGTGTCACATCTATTGGAAGAGGGCATAGTCTCGTTGCTTTCTATGCTGCCAATAATGTTGTACCTTTACCAAGTGGTCACCGCTTTCCAATGGAAAAGAAATTCTCTTGGTACATGAAGAAAGATATTTACATAGCATTCTGAATGGCAGCTTGGACAAAAAGGAGCAGAATAATATTGGGTTTCCATGGAGCCCTGAGTTTGTTGATAGGACAATGGGCTTCAATGGGGACCTGTGGAAGTGCTTCAACCAGCTAACAAAGGTCAAACACATTGAGTCGGTGGCAAAACTAAAGAAGGAGCTAAGAAGGTGATGGGGAATGCACGTGTGAAGGGCTGAGGAGCTAGAATCTTGGCATCTTATGGTCGTGACAAGGGGGGATTGAATCCGAATGCAAATGTATGTGCAGACGTCGAAGCGTCCATCAAGGACTAACTACCCCAGTATGCTTCATCACTATTCATGTACCATGGCATCAAGGAAAGATAAAAACCTCACCGATACAAAAAACAGCACTTCAGGTTGGAGCAGGGAAAATGAATCTAATCAACTAATTGTGGGGATGGATGGACTAGGGGACCACCACCTAGGATGTGGTGTTGGGCGGCACAATTTTGGATGGGACGTTCTGGATAAGGCTCTCTCTCCATTCTTCTTCGCCAAAAAAAGGGGGGATCGTTTTTTTCTGTGGTGGTTGGGGTGTGCAGGTGCGCAGCAGTAAAAGGGGAGTCTTCGTCGGCTGAGCCAGAGAGGAGGGAGTTTTGAGGAGGAGATCGCTGTCGATTGGGAGAGAGGGAGAGGAGTCACTCTGCGCCCGAATGGAGAAAAAGGTGGCACTGAAGCACTGAGCTTTAGAGGATAGTACATTCAGAGAAGAGAAGGCAGATCATCTACGAGGAGCACGCTCGTGGAGGGTAGAGAGAGATAGATAAAACCTTGTTTTTTTCTTTTTGTGCACACGGTTCGAAGACCAGAGAGAGAGAAAAACATGATGGGTGCTGACGGCTGCCATGGAAACGAGTTGAAAATAGAGTCGGCTATTGTAGGAGGGAGGAAGTGAAAAGGATCGACTGACAGAATTGCTAAGTGAAGGGAGAAGAAATAGCAAAACAAATGCGCGCTTTGCTTCATCAATAAGGAAGAGAAAAAGAGTTGCTGGCATAAGTGGAAGAAAGACATGGTAGAGCAACAATTTGTGGTTGCTGCACGTCAACACATAAAGGAAATGAGTGATGACCTTCGATCAATGGAGGGTGCTTAAAAGGATTTGTTGCTATATGTCCCTACGCTGAAGTGTTTAGCAGGTAAGCTCCAAATTTTTTCTGTGATGATTTCTTAAACACCCGATCATGAAGATAGATCAAAACTCTCATTTCGATAAAAATGTATGGTCGCTTATGAGCATTCAAATGCAAGGACATGATTTCATTCCAGAGTTCTCGTGAAGATGTGTTGTTGATATAAAGGTACAGAAAAATGGACTCTAGGTTGTTCCTAAGTTTGTGGCAGTACTCCTCCAAGTTTAAATGTATGAACTCGCAAGTTAATATGTGCAAACCTGAAACAATTGCAAGCAAGATAATGTGAGAATAATCAAAAGTTATTTTTTAAGAGAATGCTTACAAGTAGCAGCGATGAACTGAGTGACAATGCATCAGTTTGATATTGTTGTTAAAAGTCACTTGATTTTAATTTCAATGTTTTTATCCTCTACTGTATGAAATTAAGTAGACTACTGATTTTGAAACGTCGATCTTAGTAAGCAAAAAACGTTTCTTATCCTCAGTGTTGACTCATTTTAATGTGAAGGGTAGAAGTCTTTCAAGTATTGCTTAGGATTTATAAGGAGTATCTGTATGGAACCAACAAGATCTCGATTGATTCAGATGAATAGAGTCTTTTGAGTACTGATAAATTGAAGGTTATTTCGTCTTTATAACGGTTGTAAAAGGACATCATGATCAGGGATTTTCATTAGGTAGCGACACGGAGTTTACATGAGCAATTTCAGAAACTGAGGGAAAAGCTTAGTAGATATTCAATCCATGAATCAAGCATGTCATATGGTCGTGTCGAACCTTATAACAAAAACCATAGTTTTGATTTTGCGATTCAATTCAGAGTCTGAGTCTACGGATTTCTCTAAGCAGAAAAGGTTTCTTGTCCTTGTGTTGAAGAAGTATAAAAAACGTTGTTTTTAAAAAAAAAAACAACGTATTCCATCTCTTTATGTCCTTTTTTGTTATGGTTGTAGAGGTACAATAAATATTTTCTGTTTACTGCACTACAGGCATTGCTCCAAGTAAATTCGCAGTTGTTTACTATGAATGGAACACTAGAAAGAAAATGTGCATAAGAAAACAAGTTCCTCATGTTTTTCTTTAATGTAAATATGATTGGGTTTAGTGGGTTCAAGAGAATCTACAAAAAGATCTGAGTGTCTGCGCTAAAACCTACGTATCACAAACTAGTAAATGCGAAAATAGCAAATATGTTAAAAAAGGAACGTTGTGCTTCATTAATGAAATAAATTTCTACTGTATACATGTCACGAGAAACTCCATGATCTTGCAGTCATCAGAAATGAAATACGTTGCATATGTAACTGGTAACACATGTAATGAGTAATCAAGAAATACCAGCATTTATTCTATATGTGCCTGCATGTGTGAAAGAGACGTAGGGAGCCGTAAAAAATGTTTGCATTATAGAGAAATGTTTTCTGTCGCATAAGTTTAAAGTAACCTGTGTTTTGTTCTTGTTACCTCTACGATAAGGCAAAGATTCCTTTTGAAACTTCATGAGGTATCCTCGCAAACATTAAAATAAACTTCATAAATTCTATGCTTGTTAGAATGGAAGTGTTTGGAAATAGGTTTTCGCTTCTCCAAATAAACGAAGCCTCAAACATGAAGTCAACATTCTCAGCCTACTTGGAAATCCACATCAAAGCTTGTGAACCTTAAGTACTTGGATCAATTTACAAGTTCTTTATTAAATATGAAGAATAGTGTTAATCCTTCCCTCTCTCTCTTTTCTTGGCACCCTGTGTGCACCCCTAAGCGCGCTTGAACCCGACCACAGTGTGTGAGAGGGTGTATAAGTGTTGGTGTGTGCATGTGTGTAAGAGGGAACAGAAAGGAACAGAGGGAAAGGGGAAGTAAGAGTGCATGAGAGTGCATGAAAGCATAGGTATGTGTGAGAGTGAGAGAAGAGAGTTTGCTAAAAGGTACCACTAGAGTTGAAGGGCCCTTAGTGCAGGTATTTGCCCATATTTTCCCGCGGTACATCAGAGTGTAATTGTGGATTTAGGGCGATAAAAACTAACCTAGCATCAGAAAGTTTCCATTGTGTGTGTGCACTTTCCCTTGGACTAGGAGAGGAAACATTTTGGTGCGTTTTCCGCGAAAATCTTGGCACGTCTCTATAAGAGAGTGCCATAGGTTTTCCTAGCGCCACATGTTGGCCGAGCTTGCGGACTCCAGATCTAGTACATGAGCGAGGGGAGCTCATCCTCAGGAGCAACACAAACGCAAAGAGAGGAACCCGCTGAGAGAAGAGCCCTTGAAAGAGAAAGGAAGAGGTGGGAATCGCAAGGTGAGTCAACCTCGACTAGCTCGAAGAAATCTGCCAAAAACGTGTACTCCCGTAGGAGAGTCACGAATCAAGTGCGGAACTTTGAAGGAGTGATCCTGAGGCCGCGTGTGCTAAATTTCTGGGATCGAAGTGATATTGACATCACACCTCTGTTTGAAATGGCTCAGCGGATTTCGGTTCACTTGGGGTATTTCACCAAGTTCTCAGGTGCTTGGGACGAGGACCCAGATAGTTTTATCCAATTGTTTGAGGTTACGTGTGCGGCCAATGAGGTAGTAGACCAGGCTCAAAGGTTGAGGATCCTTCCGGCTACTCTTCGTGATGAGGCAGCCAACTGGTATGGGAATTTGACACCTCAAGAGTGTGGAACTTATTAGATGCTCAAGGAAGCCTTCTTGGCAAAGTTTCGATGACAAGGCTTCCAAGATAGATTGGCCCAACAGATGGATTACTTGCGACAAGGAGTCAATGAGAGCATCGATAACTACATTCAGAGAATGGAAATGTTGGTAAGAAAGATGGGCGTGAATGCCCCGAACGATGAGACATTGAAGAGAAGATTCATCGCGGCATTGAGAGATCCTACGGCACAGCAGCATATCAGCATGACAAGACCTGCAACTTTAATGGATGCTAAGGAACAAGCAAGGCTTTGGGAGGAAGTACAATTATGTCAACAAAGGAAGATGGAGCTCTTATACGAGCCAATGGGAGGCCCAGGAACCATACCGATGAAAGATCCTGGCCAAGGAAGTCCCGCATTGACGACCCCAGCTTTTGTAGCTGCCACTAGCACGCCAGGTGAGGTAAAGCCTGCGCTAACTGAAGAACGAATATTGGAGTTGGTCACACAAGCTATAAAAGCTCCCACAATGATCCAAGAAACATACACAGTAAAACCAGAGATAATCCACCAGTGACCAAGGAGTTTGTACCAGGCATAGCACCATTCCCCGAAAGATTAAGGGCTCCAAAATGTAGGAAGGAAAGACAAAGTTTGGAAGAAGTGGATATTGTAAAGTTGCTCGCTGACACAGAAGTCACGCTGGATATTGGCACATTGCTAAAATGTTCACCTGCTTATAGGAAACAATTCTACAACGAATATATTAAGAAGTCGAGGAAAGCTCGAGATAAAAAGAGACAAGATAAAGATGTCCAAGGGATCATTCAAAGCATTACGACGCAAATTCATTCGAATGCTCCAGTTGTGACAGTCGAGATTAAAGGGTATGCAGTCCCTGGTGCTCAGTTAGATAGTGGAGCCGCAGTAAACCTTATGACTGAGTTCATGATGAAAGCTTTGGGCCTCAACCACATGGAAGAAACTCCCATGTCCTTGAGAATGGCAGATCAAACACAAGTGAAGCCTGCGGGTCTTTTGAAGAATGTAAGTACAGTTGTGGGCGGTCTAGAGTTTAAAGTTGATTATCTGATAGTAAGACCAAGGACCTCAGAGGCTACCTTCTCGATCTTACTTGGACGGCCATGGCTGGTGCAAGCCCAATGTGTGCACGATTGGCGCACAAGATTTATCACAATTGGACCAAAGGTTGATCGAATACAACTTCAACTGTCTCCAAACTTGACCGGCAAGAAATCGACAACAGTTGAGGAAAGGGAGCAAAAAGCAAAGGAAAAGGTTAGACAAGAAATGGCACGCATAAGATTTGCCCTGCGCACGGAGACTTCCAAGGACCTTTTACAGGATGCATTTAATCTGCAATTGGCCAACCTCCAACATGCGAAAGTGGGCGAGTACATAGATCCTCTATGTTACAAGGATGATTCAGACCAGGAGTTGCTGGGATGGTTGACACATACAAGTGAATTTGAGTGCTACATGTTGAGTATAGACGCAAAGGAAAATAAAGCTACTCAATCCCTGGAGAAGGGAACTTCAAAAGAAGAGTTGAAACTGGAGTTAGCTCTGACAATGGAAGTACAACAGTTGAGAGAAAGGGTTAGAATGCTAGAAGAAGAGCTTCTAAGGAGAAGTTGACAATCAGACAGAGAAGCGGAAAGTAAAACTAAAGTGTCGGAAGCCATTGCAAAAGCTGAACTAAAGAAATTGGGTACGGTTGAAAAAGAACAAAACAATGATTTACTGGCGAACCATGCACGCGTGATTGGAGAGCACGTTCCAATCACAGTGTCATCAAGGAATAAGGAATATTTGCGAGAAGCTCAGGTGGAAAAATGGGAAGTTTTTCCAGAAAAGTTCTTGAGTGTGGGGTCAGAGCTACCGGATGGAGTACGAGATTGCATTAAATTGGCACTCAAAAATTTCAGCAAGGCCTTTGCATGGTCATACAGTCATCTGAGAGGAATTGATCCCCGAATCTGCCAACATTATATAGACTTGGAAGAAGGTACCCGACCAATATGTCAACGACTCAGGCGGACGAATCCAGTCTACTCGGAATTGATCAAGCTGGAATTGACTAAGTTATTGGAGGCAGGATTTATATATCCCATCGCATCCAGCGAGTGGGTATCACCAATTGTAGTTGTTCCGAAGAAAAATAAGAAAATCCGTATTTGCATAGATTATCGAAAGTTGAACGAGCGCACAAAGAAGGATCACTTCTCTTTGCCGTTTACTGATCAAATCTTGGACAGAGTGGCTGGCCATAAATTGTACTCATTTTTGGATGGTTTCAGTGGGTACAACCAGATCCAAATCCATGAAGAGGATCAATCAAAAACTACTTTCACCACAAAATGGGGTACGTATGTATATCGTGTGATGCCATTTGGATTATGCAATGCACCGGCCACATTCCAGAGAGCAATGATAGCTGCATATCAAGACTATTTGCAGGATTGGATGGAGATATTCCTCGATGATTTTGCAATCAGGGGCAATGATGAAAACATGATGGAGAGGATCGAAGCTATTTTAAGAAGAAGCATTGAAAAAGGCATCGCATTAAATCCTGAAAAGTGTACATTTGGAGTACGAAGAGGATTGCTTTTGGGACATGTTATTTCCGAAAAAGGGATCGCGGTTGACGAGGATAAAGTGGAAAAAATTGGACAACTTCCACCTCCGCAAAACTTGCAGCAACTCAGAGGATTCTTGGGGCATGCTAATTATTATCGAGGATTTATATTAAATTTTGCATCTATAGCAACACCATTGACGAATCTTTTGAGGAAAGACCAACAATACCAATGGGCTGGAGAGTGTCAAGTTGCATTCAAATTGATAAAAAATAAATTGATAAATGCACCGATTTTGGTAGCACCCGATTGGACGAAAGAATTTCATGTTCATACAGATGCTTCTCATACTGCGGTTGGAGCAGTGCTATGTCAAGCCGATGAAAGGAAGTTGGACCACCCTATTTATTACGCAAGTCGCAATTTGAATAGCACTGAGAGGAACTACACGACTATAGAGAAGGAATGCCTCTCGATGATCTTTGCGGTAAACAAGTATCGGCATTACTTGATGGGAAAACATTTCACGTTTTATGTGGATCATGAAGCCCTTAAGTATATCATTAATAAACCCGAGCTATCAGGGCGATTGATGAGGTGGATGTTACTCCTACAAGAATTTCAGTTCACAGTGGTAACCAAACCAGGCAAAGCGCACATATTGGCCGACCATTTATCTTGAATTATTAATGAGGAGCCAATCTCTGGTGTGCCCAATGATGCTCTTGATGGGCATTTATTTCAGGTTGATGCTAAAGTACCTTGGTATGCCGACTTGGTGAACTTCTTGTGCACCACTAAATATCCGCCAGGAGCAAGCAAGAGAGAGAAGCAAAAACTATTAGCACTGGCAAAACACCATAGCATCATTGGTGGGCAGATCTATCGATATTTTGTACATGAAAGCATTTATCGGAGATGTCTCGAGGAAGAAGAAGCAGCCCTAGTTTTGAGGGCATTGCATGATGAACCCTGCGGTGGGCATTTTGCTAGTGAATTGATGGCAAGAAAGATTTTATTGGCTGGGTATTGGTGGCCAACGTTGTTTAAAGACTCTCACACATACTGTAAGAAATGCGACAAATGCCAAAGAATGGGCAAACCAACATTAGCACATGCTGCTCCTCTTACGCCGGTGCTGGCTCTTAAGCCGTTTGAGAAATGGGGAATTGATTTTGTGGGGCCTATTGATCCTCCCTCAAGACGTCGGTCTAATAGGTATATTTTGGTCTGCACTGACTATGTTACCAAGTGGGTAGAGGCCAAAGCTCTGAAGACTGGCCGAGCTGTTGATGTGGCTAAATTTTTGTATGAACAAATTATCACTCGATTCGGATGCACGTTGGAGATAGTGAGTGATAGAGGAACACATTTTGTCAACGAATTGATCGAGGAGTTAATGGAATTATATAAGATTAAACATAGAAAAAGTACTCCATATTACCCGAGAGCGAATGGACAAGTGGAGGTCACCAACAAAGTTCTTGAACAGATTCTAACAAAGACAGTAGTTGTGCATAGGAGAGACTGGGATGAGAGACTTTTGGAAGCCTTGTGGGCATATCGAACATCCTACCAAGTGACGACTAAGAGCACCCCGTTCTCCCTAGTATATGGCGAGGAAGCCATCTTTTCCATCGAAAAAGAAGTGCCGACATTAAGAGTGGCCATCGAGGCTAGGCTGGGAGAGGAAGAGTCATTGAAGGAGAGGTACATACAACTGGTCAAGCTAGAAGAAAAGAGACTCATTGCACAGCAAAGTCTGGAAGCTATTCAGAGAAGACGTAAAGAGAGGCATGACAAGAATCTCAGGACCTATGCGATTCAAGAAGGGGATTTGGTGCTAGTCTATGATAGTAAATATTATAAATTCCTGGGGAAGTTACAGACAAGATGGGCAGGACCGTTTAAGGTGGTGGAACTCAACTCCAATGGTTCCATGCAAATTCAAGATTTAGGAGAAGAATGTGCTCCCGTGAAGGTTAACGCACTTCGAGTTAAACCATATTTCAAGTGACATTAGGACGGGAGAAGCCAGACAAGATCCAAGCAGAAGGACGTACTAGATTCCTTGTACATAGATGTATAGTTATATATATATATATATATATATATATATATATATATATATATATATATATATATATATATATATATATATATATATATATATATATATATATATATATATATATATATATATATATATATGTGCATATGTAAGCTATGATTTGTGTGTCATAAATATTCTTCCTTGCTAGCTCAAGAATTTTGGACTTCTAATTATTTTTCTTGTGTTTCGCAGAGACTGTTAGGAGCTAAGTAACAAAATGGCAGATCAAATAACTCAACTCTATTGTACGAGCTGAGGATATATTTCTCGGACCAAACATTCGCCCACATGGACATAGATGTCGACGACTTTGAGACGGAATATGATGTGGAGGAAGTGCACTGGCTGGTATGCTTTATAAACCAGGGTTCGGATGTTATGTTTTATATTGAGTGTTTTGAGGAATACCTGACCCGACATGTAGGATGGGCGGGGGATCGATATTACTATTTCGATCCTTCGAGGGAAATGCCTAACGAGGAAAACGATATCACTTGGGCTTGGGCAGATGTGTTAACAATAGGAAGTGATGACGGAGCTCCTGAAGTTGAGCCTGACTCGCCCTAGGGAAGTCGGGGGGGATGCGAGTATGAGGTGAGGCTACATGAGACATCCAGGAGACCCACATTCTAGATCGTCTAAGGATAGGTACAGGAGGGACTAAGGCATAGTTGGTTGTAGTTACCTAGTGAAAAGTCAAATCGATGAATACATATGTAGTGTCTGTAATTGAGAGAATGGAGTGAAGAGGTGGTTGATCTGTCAAAGGCTAGAGTGTATATGTTTGCATGCATGTGTGGGAAAAGTGGGGAAAATCTCTTTCTTCCTCTCCCTAATTCTCAGGACTTGGGTAAATTAATTAACTATAAAAAAAAAAGAGAGAAGAAAAAAAAAAGAAAAGAAAAAATTTGTGTTGTTGTGATCGTACCAATGCGCTATGGTGGGCTAGTAGGTGGGTGGATTTATCCTAGCCGGGTGGTTAGGACCACGAGCCGCAGCTAGTTTCGCCATAGGCTTGGGATGTATATGTTTATGTCTTAGCTACGCGCCATAATGGGTTGGTAGGTAGGTGGAGCCATCGTGGCTGGGTAGTCACGACCACGATCCGTATCCAGCTTTGTTATGGGCTAGTTGATATATGTTATGTGTTATCATTGTGTGTTTGTGTGTTGTGCGCTGCATTGCATTGGTAGATGGGTGGAATCAACCTGATCGGGTGGTCAGGTCCACGAATCGCATCCAATGTCAACGTAGGCCAACGTGTGATTAAAATAAAATTTACCTATGAAATTATTCCCCACTCCTGAGGGGGAGAGAGAGAGAGGAGGGGGCGACGATCGCCTGGAAGGGAACGTTATTTGCTTGTGTGATTGGTATGTGGTGGCTTGTGACAGATCATCTCACTTTGAATCAACATTCTTGAAGGCACGGAGACTCTATATGTACTTATGGATGAGGCTTTAGCGAGGTAATGCACGGTCTTGCTTTATAACTTGTGTGCTTTATCCGAGTTTTCCAGTGTGTGGGGGCACTCTCGGGTTTTTATGTAGGTCCTGACTTGTACTCGAGTCTCGATGGCTTTTGTAGGACGACGATAGGGATTCTTCAAGAGTGTCTGGTCATGGAATATGTGTACATAGCGAATAGTAGGTCAATAAAAGGAGTATGCATTTTGGGTATGTTGCATCTCCTGTTGAATTCATTTCAGTTATTGTTGTTTATTTTGGTATTTATGTTTCTGTTTGTTCGTAATGATAGTTGCATGTGTAAAACATAAAAAGGTATGAATGTGATATTTTGGTTGAGACTAATTTCATAATGGAATGCATGAGCAAATTGATGCATGGTTGAAAGGGAATTGCATATATGTGCATGCTCTGGGATCATTTTGGAAGTGACTGATTTGTATGTATTCATGAGTGATTTTTTTTTAGCACTAATAGCTTCAATGAGTGCAGGTCCACTTGGAATGATGGCTTGATGAAAAGGTATGCGAACCAATTGTAAATTGACATGTTCATTGTTGTTTGGATTTTATTGCAGCAAGAATGGCTTGTCGAGGACGACTTCGCAAATAAGAAGAGGGGAGTATGTTAGCTGGAAAATTGTTAAAGATTATGCACTAACATGTTCTATTTCGGAGATTTTTCATTTGAATGTAGGTGTTTTGCAAGGAGAATTGATGGTTGGTAGTGAGAAAACCCAATCAAATGTAGAGGTGTCTCAAAGCTTGTTGTGCCATGATGTGTCACATCTATTGGAAGAGGGCATAGTCTCGTTGCTTTCTATGTTGCCAATAATGTTGTACCTTTACCAAGTGGTCACCGCTTTCCAATGGAAAAGAAATTCTCTTGGTACATGAAGAAAGATATTTACATAGCATTCTGAATGGAAGCTTGGACAAAAAGGAGCAGAATAATATTGGGTTTCCATGGAGCCCTGAGTTTGTTGATAGGACAACGGGCTTCAATGGGGACCTGTGGAAGTGCTTCAACCAGCTGACAAAGGTCAAACACATTGAGTCGGTGGCAAAACTAAAGAAGGAGCTAAGAAGGTGATGGGGAATGCACGTGTGAAGGGCTGAGGAGCTAGAATCTTGGCATCTTATGGTCGTGACAAGGGGGGATTGAATCCGAATGCAAATGTATGTGCAGACGTCGAAGCGTCCATGAAGGACTAACTACCCTAGTATGCTTCATCACTATTCATGTACCATGGCATCAAGGAAAGATAAAAACCTCACCGATACAAAAAACAACACTTCAGGTTGGAGGAGGGAAAATGAATCTAATCAACTAATTGTGGGGATGGATGGACTAGGCGACCACCACCTAGGATGTGGTGTTGGGCGGCACAATTTTGGATGGGACGTTCTGGATAAGGCTCTCTCTCCATTCTTCTTCGCCAAAAAAAGGGGGGATCGTTTTTTTCTGTGGTGGTTGGGGTGTGCAGGTGCGCAGCAGTAAAAGGGGAGTCTTCGTCGGCTGAGCCAGAGAGGAGGGAGTTTTGAGGAGCAGATCGCTATCGACTGGGAGAGAGGGAGAGGAGTCACTCTACGCCCGAATGGAGAAAAAGGTGGCACTGAAGCGCTGAGCTTTAGAGGATAGTACATTCAGAGAAGAGAAGGCAGATCATCTACGAGGAGCACGCTCGTGGAGGGTAGAGAGAGATAGATAAAACCTTGTTTTTTTCTTTTTGTGCACACGGTTTGAAGACCAGGGAGAGAGAAAAACATGATGGGTGCTAACGGCTGCCATGGAAACGAGTTGAAAATAGAGCCGGCTATTGTAGGAGGGAGGAAGTGAAAAGGATCGACTGACAGAATTGCTAAGTGAAGGGAGAAGAAATAGCAGAACAAATGCGCGCTTTGCTTCATCAATAAGGAAGAGAAAAAGAGTTGCTGGCGTAAGTGGAAGAAAGACATGGTAGAGCAACAATTTGTGGCTGCTGCACGTCAACACATAAAGGAAATGAGTGATGACCTTCGATCAATGGAGGGTGCTTAAAAGGATTTGTTGCTATATGTCCCTACGCTGAAGGTAAGCTCCAATTTTTTTCTATGATGATTTCTTAAACACCCGATCATGAAGATAGATAAAAACTCTCGTTTCGATAAAAATGTATGGTCGCTTATGAGCATTCAAATGCAAGGACATGATTTCATTCCAGAGTTCTCGTGAAGATGTGTTGTTGATATAAAGGTATAGAAAAATGGACTCTAGGTTGTTCCTAAGTTTGTGGCAGTACTCCTCCAAGTTTAAATGTATGAACTCGCAAGTTAATATGTGCAAACCTGAAACAATTGCAAGCAAGATAATGTGAGAATAATCAAAATATATTTTTTAAGAGAATGCTTACAAGTAGCAGCGATGAACTGAGTGACAATGCATCAGTTTGATATTGTTTTTAAAAGTCACTTGATTTTAATTTCAATGTTTTTATCCTCTGCTGTATGAAATTAAGTAGACTACTGATTTTGAAACGTCGATCTTAGTAAGCAAAAAACGTTTCTTATCCTCAGTGTTGACTCATTTTAATGTGAAGGGTAGAAGTCTTTCAAGTATTGCTTAGGATTTATAAGGAGTATCTGTATGGAACCAACAAGATCTCGATTGATTCAGATGAATAGAGTCTTTTGAGTACTGATAAATTGAAGGTTATTTCGTCTTTATAACGATTGTAAAAGGACATCATGATCAGGGATTTTCATTAGGTAGCGACACGGAGATTACATGAGCAATTTCAGAAACTGAGGGAAAAGCTTAGCAGATATTCAATCCATGAATCAAGCATGTCATATGGTCGTGTCAAACCTTATAACAAAAACCATAGTTTTGATTTTGCGCTTCAATTCAGAGTCTGAGTCTACGGATTTCTCTAAGCAGAAAAGGTTTCTTGTCCTTGTGTTGAAGAAGTATAAAAAATGTTGTTTAAAAAAAAAAAACAACGTATTCCATCTCTTTATGTCCTTTTTTGTTATGGTTGTAGAGGTACAATAAATATTTTCTGTTTACTGCACTACAGGCATTGCTCCAAGTAAATTCGCAGTTGTTTACTATGAATGGAACACTAGAAAGAAAATGTGCATAAGAAAACAAGTTCCTCATATTTTTCTTTAATGTAAATATGATTGGGTTTAGTGGGTTCAAGAGAATCTACAAAAAGATCTGAGTGTCTGCGCTAAAACCTACGTATCACAAACTAGTAAATGCGAAAATAGCAAATATGTTAAAAAAGGAACGTTGTGCTTCATTAATGAAATAAATTTCTACTGTATACATGTCACAAGAAACTCCATGATCTTACAGTCATCAGAAACGAAATATGTTGCATATGTAACTGGTAACACATGTAATGAGTAATCAAGAAATACAAGCATTTATTCTATATGTGACTGCATGTGTGAAAGAGACCTAAGGAGCCGTAAAAAATGTTTGCATTACAGAGAAATGTTTTCTGTCGCATAAGTTTAAAGTAACCTGTGTTTTGTTCTTGTTACCTCTACGATAAGGCAAAGATTCCTTTTGAAACTTCATGAGGTATCCTCACAAACATTAAAATAAACTTCATAAATTCTATGCTTGTTAGAATGGAAGTGTTTGGAAATAGGTTTTCGCTTCTCCAAATAAACGAAGCCTCAAACATCAAGTCAACATTCTCAGCCTACTTGGAAATCCATATCAAAGCTTGTGAACCTTAAGTACTTGGATCAATTTACGAGTTCTTTATTAAATATGAAGAATAGTGTTAATCCTTCCCTCTCTCTTTTTTCTTGGCACCCTGTGTGCACCCCTAAGCGCGCTTGAACCCGACCACAGCGTGTGAGAGGGCGTATAAGTGTTGGTGTGTGCATGTGTGTAAGAGGAGAACGGAAAGGAACAGAGGGAAAGGGGAAGTAAGAGTGCATGAGAGTGCGTGAAAGCATAGGTATGTGTGAGAGTGAGAGAAGAGAGTTTGCCAAAAGGTAACCACTAGAGTTGAAGGCCCCTTAGTGCAGGTATTTGCCCATATTTTCCCACGGTACATCAGAGTGTAATTGTGGATTTAGGGCGATCAAAACTAACCTAGCATCAGAAAGTTTAGCCAAATACCATTGTGTGTGTGCACTTTCCCTTGGACTAGGAGAGGAAACATGGAGGACTACTTTCATTTGGAGTGAGTAAAATTTAGTCTCATAGTTGCAGCTCAAAGCTATGTGAAAAGGCTCTCTCATCATCTCACTAGAAGATGGTCATTTTATAAATGATTTTGAAGTTTGTGTATAGTTAAATCATCATCTAAAAGTAATCCTAAAACTTGTTAAGATATCAAGCTCAACCTATGATGATCGAGGATGACACATATCACTTTTTTATTTCTCTAACATGTGTAGTGGTCACACCAGTATATGTCAAGGATACTTTAGTGAGCTTTACTAGATTTATCTACCAAGAGTGATGCCACATCTATTTCTTGGCAGCTCACTCGTTTGCGAACATTAGGATTTTCTTTATGTACTATTTTTTATATATTGCACTAATTGTATTGTTGTATTAGGTCATTTTCTTGTATATTCTATTTATGTAATAAAAGAAGAAGAATAAGATCATTCTTCCTTGCCTCAAATTGTGTGTGCTCCTTTCTTTGTGTGTGAGGCTGTGTGAGACTCTCTTCCTTATGTTGTAGAGAGCTCGTGGAGAAGGTCGACAGTAAAGAGTACATGAGAAGGCATGGAGAACGTGCTTCACAAATGATCTCATATTTCTATGA
>CM035427.1:50403887-50448887 GCA_020310875.1 Ceratopteris richardii
AGTTTACAACATTCAAGAAGAAGCCAAGTCAAAGTATTAGTGATTATGTCACTAAGATGAAGGATCTAGCAGATAGTCTTGGATCCATAGATGAAGATGTTGAAGATCACAGATTGATTGCTCAACTACTTGCAGGTTTGAGAGGGGATGAAAGGTGGAAACCTTTTGTCTTATCAACAGAACTTTCATTAAATCATTATGTTCCAGATTTGAATCAATTACTTGGTTTGATGCTCACATATGAGCAAGACTTGAAGGGAGATGGAGATAAAGGTCAAAGTTCTGCAATGTACATGAAGAACAAGAAGAAAGGAGATAAAGGTAAAGCAAAGGATGAAGAGGAGCCTAGTTCTCAAGCTTATTATGCAAGAGGTAAAGGCACAGGCAGAGGAAGAGCAAGAGGTTTTGGAAGAGGTAGAGGTAATCAAAATAATAACAAGAAGGCTTGCTGGATCTGTGGATTGAGTAATCATTTGGCTCATGACTGTTGGCACAACCAACAAGGATCAAACCAGAATCAAAACAACAATAGCAGAGGTCGAGGTGGAAGATATCAAAGTAATTTCCAAAGAGGTAGACAAAATCAAAGAGGAGGCTATGGTAGAGGTGGAGGAAGAAGTTGGGGACAGAATCAATCCTACAACACCACCTACTACAACTATGCAAATGACACACAAAATGAAATTCATATATCATTGATGATGAATTCAATCAGCACATCGGATAAAGAAGATCTAAAGGTATTTTACATTGACTCTGGATGTTCTAATCATTTGTCAAGAAACATAGAATTGATGTCAGAATTGGAAAAAGGCATTTCTAGTCACACAGTTCAAACTGGTGATAATACAAGACATAGTGTACATTCAATCGGAAAAGTGAAATGCAAGAGTGGAGCAAATTTGCTAACCAATGTTTTGTATGTTCCTACAATACCTAAAAACTTGATTAGTGTGGGACAGATAGTTGAAAAAGGTTTTCAAGTCAGGTTTACAAATGAAGGAGTATTTGTGGAAGATCTAGAGAATGGATATAATCAGATTGTCTCTGATAAGAAAGAAGGTAGACTCTTTACTTTAAGAGTGCAAGGGAACATTGGTCAAGCTTTGCTTACACATGGTGAAGGAGTGATTACAGAACTTGATCTCTAGCATAAGAGATTAGGTCACTTCAATGAAAGAGGAATTAAAGCTATGGTTGCTAATCAGTTTGTACTAGGATTACCAAATGTGCAAAGTCAACAAATGGTTTATAAGTGTGAAGCATGTCAAATGGGTAAAGCACACAGGTTACCATTTCAGAAGAAATGATTCAAACATGATGGAATACTTGAGCTCATTCATACAGATGTATGGGGACCAACAAAAGAAGGATCTATCAGTGGCTCAAGGTACTATGTTCTTTTCATTGATGATGCTACAAGATGGATAACATTATATGTTTCGAAGGAAAGATCAGAAGTGTTTGGAGCTTTCAAGCATTTTCATGCATATGCAGAGAGAGTCACAGGTCAAAAGCTTAAAAGACTGAGGTCTGATGGAGGGGGAGAATACTTCTCCCAAGAGTTCAATGATTATCTTTGGAATGCAGGTATTAAGAGAGAAATAACTTGCAGGTATACACCACAACAAAATGGTGTAGAAGAAAGAAGAAACAAGACTTTGGTGGAGTTTGCCAGAGTTATGCTGAAGGAGAAGAATTGTCCAAATTATCTTTGGGCTGAGGCTGTAAATACAGCTACATATCTTGTGAATAGATTACCATGTGCAGCTCTAAATGGAATGACTCCATATGAAGCTTGGTGGGGTAAGAAACCAACACTAGATCATTGTAGAGTGTTTGGATCAATTGCATATGCTTATGTGCCATCACAACTTAGGCATAAACGTGAACCAAAGGCAGAAAAATATGTGTTCATTGGTTATGATGAAAAGCAGATGGGTTACAGATTGTGGAATCCTCTAACCAAACAATTTATTGTTTCTAGAGATGTTACATTTGATGAACAGAAAAGTTGGTATGCAGATCAAAGTCATACAGTTGAAGAATTTGAAGAAGAGGTAAGAAGATGTGAGAAAGGAAAATCAATTGTGTAGGTGAATAGAGATGAAGACTATATGCAACCAAGTACATCCAGAAGTGGATTAACAAGAAGGAATGAAGAAGCTCCTATATTTGATGAAGAGGTGTATCCAGAAACTTATGAAGAATGTGAACCAAGAAGGTCAAGCAAGACTAGAAGACAACCAGAAAGGTATTCTTATGATACTTCTTACATAACTCAGAAGAACTATGCATATATGGTCAAAGATGATGAAGAACCCCAAAACTATGATGAAGCTAAAGGTAAGAAGCAATGGGAAGAAGCAATGAAGGAAGAATTCAATGCACTAGAGGAGAACAAGACATGGGAACTTGTTCCTAAACCAAATGGTAAGAAAGTAATTGGAAATAAATGGGTTTATAAAGTGAAGAAGCTTGCAGATGGAAGTATAGCCAGATACAAAGCTAGATTGGTGGTGAAAGGCTATGCCCAGACCTATGGCATAGATTATGATGAGACATTCAGTCCCGTAGCTAAGATGTCAACTATAAGGACAATCATTGTTATTGCAGCTTCAAAAGGATGGACTCTAAGTCAATTGGATATAAAGAATGCATTCTTGAATGGATACATATCAGATGAGGTATACATGGACCAACCTCAAGGGTTTATAGGTTCCAGGTATCCAAATTTTGTTTGCAGGTTGAGAAGAGCATTGTATGGATTGAAGCAAGCTCCAAGAGCTTGGAACTATAGACTGGTGAAGTATCTCAATGATCTTGGATATCAAAGTTCAAAAGCAGATTCAAGTCTACTTATCAAAAGAACAGAGGAAGGTACAATCTACATTTGTATTTATGTAGATGACATTATAATCAAAGGTACTTCAGATGAAGGAATCAAGGAGGTAAAGAGATTACTTGAGAAAGAGTTTAAGATCAGTGACCTAGGAAAGTTTTCATACTTTCTTGGAATGGAAGTTACTTATACAGATCATGGCATATATGTGTCACAAGAACGGTATCTTCTGAACTTGTTGAAGAAGTTTGATATGGAAAATTGCAGAGAAGCTTCAACTCCACTTGAAGTTAATCACAAGCTCAGTAAATATGATGGTGCAGACTATAAAGATATGAGGAAGTATCAATCTCTTGTGGGTAGTTTGATTTATGCTACACTAACAAGACCTGATCTTAGTTATGCAGTGGGAGTTTTGTCACAATTCATGCATTGTCCAAAGGACCCACATTGGATTGTAGGTCAAAGAGTTCTCAGATATATCAAAGGAACTATAAAGGAAGGATTATATTATCCTTTTACATCAGATTTGAAGTTGAGAGCCTACAGTGACTCAGACTGGGCAGGTAATCAAGATGATAGAAGATCAACTCATGGTTACATGATATACATTGGTGATAAGCTTGTAAGTTGGTGTTCAAAGAAACAACATACAGTAGCATTATCATCAACTGAAGTAGAGTACAAAGGACTTGTGGAAGCAGCTAAGGAAGTCATATGGATGCAGACATTGTTCAAGAGCTTAGGCATTGATCAAGGTACACCTACAATACATGGAGATAGTATGAGTTCACTTTATCTTGCAGCAAATCTAGTATTTCATGCAAGGACAAAGCACATAGAGATACAATATCATTTTCTCAGAGAAAAGGTAATGGAGAAGGAGATTGAAGTGGAGTACATTTCTACTAAAGATCAGTTAGCAAACATAATGACAAAGAGCTTGGATGGTGTGAAGACCAACAGATTCAAAAGCATGGCAGGAGTAAAAGAAAAGAAGATGATATGAAGAAACAGGGAATGTCAATTAGTGATTGAGGGGGAGCTGTTGGAGAAACAATCACTAATTGAACATATATTTGAAGGTCAAATCTTAGGAAGAAAACCCCATGCCTATGTGAAGGGACAAATTCACGTGTATCATATTTGTAAAGTTTCTTCACTTTAGTTCTAGAAGTTTTTAAAAAGTCACGGGAATGAGAAAATCTATATAAGTTAGTTTGTATCAACTGACGCGGAGAGAGAGAGAGAGAGAAGAAGTGGAAGAGAGTGATAGAAAGAGAAAAGGAGTTCATTTTTTACGACTGAGTATAGTCGGGCTTCTCTGAGTGAGAAAGCATCTGTAAAACTTCTGAGTTTTCATAGCTATGAGAAAGAACTGAATAAAGTTCTGTGTATGAGTCTCTCTCCATCATCTCCAGTGTTTGTCTTCTGTGTAATGATTTGAAAGGTTGAAGTTTTCCAAGCAAGTTGATGCCTTGCATCGAATGTATGTTGAAAGGTTGAGTTTTATGCGAGAAGTCGATGCCTGGCATCGAATCCTAGCTGATAAGTCCTTATCTTCATATCTGAGTTTTATCTACTGATGAAGCTTCTTAAAATCATGAGGTTTGTGGAGCAACTCGATGCCTGGCATCGAGCTTCAGCATAAAGTCGATGCCCGGCATCGACTTCCCACATAAAGTGGTCTTATTCATGTGTGTGTAAAAGAGGCTATTTCTGGTGCAAAAAAAGAGGCAAAAAAAGCTCAAAGTCGATGCCAGGCATCGAATTTTTTATTTTTGGACACCGAAATTACTAAAGAAGGCAAGATTTCCAGTTTTGGAAGGTCATACAGGGTCATCTTGTGAGGGCCATAACTTGAGTTCTAGAGATCCATTTGATGCATATATAGCTTGTTGGAAAGCTCTACTCTTCTGGTTTTAGCCTATAAAGTTTCATGGAGAAATAATACTTGAGCAAGGAGAAATTAGCAAAATACTGAAGGTATGTCATTTCGATGACTAGGAATTTCTCTAGAAGCAAAGTTCTCACTTTAGGCTATCATTTCTCAAAGTTTGGAGTGGCAATGAGTTAGTGGTGACCATAGAGGTGTTCTAGTGTCACATTAATTCATTTCTTGTGGTGTTTCATACATCAACAATATATATATATATATATATATATATATATATATATATATATATATATATATATATATATATATATATATATATATATATATATATATATATATATATATATATATATGCTACCACTGAGTTAATTATTCTTACATATTCAAAGATATGTTAAGCTTATCAGCCAAATGCTACAAATCAAAAATTTTAAATACAAAAAAATAAATGGTATTAAAAGAATAAAAAATAAAAAATTATATCACTAGTATTCTAGATGTTATAAATTTACAAAGAAAAGATTCGTATTCAGAAGTAGGAGCGAACATGCATCACTCTATTAATTAATCTCTCTGAATTGTCTACCTATAATAATGAACATTACAAAATCAATATAACTTAAGTTCAATGCTCAAACAATTTAGAAGTACGTTCTTTTATCCAAAGTGATTTCAACGACCTTCCAATGGAGGCGACAAACAAATTGATATGTTTGAACAAGCAAACTCTATTTCAAAGTACAATATCCTAATTATATGTTTACTTCATGGAATAACTGAAATATTTTCTCTCTCCTCAAACCTGTTCAAATTCTACCTATAGCAACATAGATCGCTTAGTTAGTAGCAAATTCAAGTACAATTACTAATATTATTGTGATTGACATTACTCAGAACCATAAGATCTCTATAATCCTTTAATATATTATGAAAGGAGGGAAAAAAGCAAGGGTCTAAAAACGAGAATAGAGAGTACATTCATATCGTTATTCATATTATTCAGGTAGCCACAACTTTGTTCCATATCCTATTTTTTTAAGGTGACAAATAGATTCCAGTACTGCATATTGAGTATGTTACTCACAATTGAGTGTGCTCCCCATAGAACTCCAAATCATCAATCAACATAAATTTTACATTCAAAGCTTCTAGTATTGAAACTAATGTTCAACCCTTCAACATTTGTTGCACCAATATAGTGTAGAGAGTAACACGAGGAGGAAAAATGAAAAGAACAGTATACTCACAAAAAGAAACAGTGTGAGACTCAAAAGTGAGTATACCATAAAATGGGAAAACTCACATGAATTAGAGTGAGCTTGCCAAGAGCATGGAGTAGGCTTCTCAAGCTTCTAACCAAGTATGAATGGGGGGAGGCCCTCCTTATATAGGGTTGGAGTGGTTGTCCAAATAGTATGTCAGACATTGGTCTACACAGATCATTTCATGTGTGTATGGGACAAGGGCCAGCCATAGCCAAGGTCACAAGCTTGGGGGATATCCTAAGGTATTCAATGGTAATGGGGATGAGTGTTGTATGATGGCCACATGGTGACCAATGTCTGGTAAAGTACATCATATGTGAGATAATTCCCCTTGAAAGAGAATGAATACACAGGTAGAAGCAAATGGCAAGTGTTGCTCTAAGGGTTGCCCATAATTTTTCTCATGCTATGGCATCCTTTAGCCCTCATGAAAATACCTTCTTTTTGTAAATTAGGAGATGTCCATATGAACACTCTCCTAACCTCTTTTTGATATTTCTTTTAGTCTATGGTATTGAAGCCCTTTCCTTGAAACTCCTTTTTGCACAAGTTCAAAATTCCCACGTAGGAAACTCTCCACGCGCCCATTTCTTTAAGAGTGGGTTGTTAGAAAGAATCTAGAGAGATATGACCATGTGCTACTTTTTGACTTTTCCAAATGAGCACATGGGGAATTATGCAGAGCCTATAAATAGAGGCTCACTTCTTGTAAAAGGGGTCCCTTGGCCATGGCCTTGGCCTCCATTTTGGTAATGGAAGAAGGTGTCATTTGTTACTCTCTTGCCTCCTTGTGTGCAATGGCGTTGGTCTTGGTGTATGGATTTGCATGTGTGTGTGCATGGTTGGGAGGATGTTCCCCTTTGCTCCTTGTGACGTTGGCCATTGTTGCCATTGCTCCATGAGCGTGGGTGAACCTCTCCTCTCATTCTTTGCCCCAACTTGGCGAAACTTCTCACTTCCATGTGAGGCGGTTAGGGTCTGTTGTTCCCCTTTTCTCAACAGCAAGGTACCCAATTACAATATAAAAGGGAAATGACCTAGAAATGGAGTGTCTCCTAGATAATAAAAAGGGAGATGCACTCTCATATTCTCAACACCCTCTTTGCTTTTTGGAGAGTATGGAAGATTCTAGGGTGTGAAAGAAATGTTCACCAAGAATGTAGTATCAACAATGCAAACACAAAAAAGAAAGTATTTATGTGGAAATCCATAGCCTCCAAGTGGGATTGACTATGTGTGATTGCCAAGTACTCCATAAGATGTCCACCAGATGGATGAAGTGGATGCTCCATAGGTATATCCCCAACGAGCTACAAGAATGGAACAAGACACCACTAGATGAGATCAACTCCATGTGAGATAGATAGGATGATTCCATGTGGTATGTAGGAACCTCCAAAGCTTTGACAATACCCATCATGAGACATGTATCGCCAAGAAGTAGGTCTTGCAAGAATGAAGTGTAAAACATGAAGCATGAAATCATAATCACATGGTAGTACATCTATATGTTATAGTCCTCGACGGAATGTAGAAAGCCTTGATATGTGTTGATAGAACCATGAAGCCCCCCTCTGAACCAAGAGGATGGCTTAGAAAAGGATCCAACTAAGTGATGTATCCAAGTAGATGCAAGAGCATCATGTTGAGAATGGAAAGATGTCAGACATTGGTCCAGAGGGATCATATTGGTCCATAGGGATCATTCCACTGAGATAGTTTTCTCATAAAAGATGATGGACTCCATGAACAAAACACTCTATGCTCAGAATGTTGTTGTAGATGAGGTAAGGGAGGATCCAAATCTTGAGAGGAATCCAAAAGGGATGAACACTTGGAATATTCATCAACAATGCAATCTCTAGTTATTGTAACTGAGTGCTGCTTAGAGTCATAGAGTTTATATGCCTTTTGATGGTCAGTATAACCGATGAAAATATATTGCTTAGGCTAATCATCTTCATGACCTTGCACATAGGCATCACTACTAAAGAGTCTGAAATAGCTCACACTCAGATTCTTCTGAAAGTATACCTCAAATGGAGTTTCATTCTTCAAAATAGGTGAGAATTCTCTGTTAAGAATATGCATTGTTGTATGTAAAGCTTCACCCCAAAATTTTAGTGGAAGTTTCTTTTGATGAAGCATAGTCTTGGCCATCTAGATCACACTTAGAATTCTTTGAAAAACAATACCTTGTTGAGTATTTTTATTTGTTTGCTACATAATATCTTGTTGCCTCAAATACTTTGAGAAGTTTTGGTTGACAAAGCCACACTCTCCATCTGATGTAATGGTCCTCAAAGAACTTGGAAATTCTTCTTGAACTATCTGTGTCTACTCCTTAAACTTGGAAAGTGCATCCTCGTTATGCTTTAGTGAAAAAACCCGTGTACCTAGTGAAGTCATCTACTATCAAGAAGAAGTAAATTGACCCACTTAGAGAAGGTGTATGCATAGGTCCACAAAGATTGTCATGGACTAATGCTAAGGATTTAGACAAGGAAATGGATGCTTCTATAGGCAAAGGGCTAAATGTTTGCTTAGCACATGCTTGGCAATTCAATTCCACTTGTGCGATCCTCAGTAAACCCTTGACAAGATAACTTGAAGAGATCTTAGCTAGGTAAGAGTTGTGTACAAATTTGAAATGCCATAATCTAAAGTCGAGAATCGTATGGTTCATGTTTAGACCCATCTACAACTTCATGGAGAAGATTTGTGTACAAGTATGCATGCATGATATCTTTCCATAGATTATACTTTTGACCATCTAAGCGTTCATCCTTAGGCATAAACATGGGCATGAAGGAAGGTAAATAAATAGACAATGAACTTGCTTCTTTCTTTGACATTATAAACTTGGGGTTGATCTTAAAAGCTTGAACAATTCAGCTTGTGCTTAAAATTGGTAAAAACTAAGTGCCAAGTGTTGAAAAAACACTTGCTTGACAAGAGAGGATGCAAAGGAGTGCTAAAAAGCACATTCACCTATGCCTTCAAGTAGAGATGCCACTTGAAAATATACACAACATTGGGAAAAATGGAAGGCTTAGAGTAGGTTCTATGGGGGGAGTGCAGAGGTGGGCTTGCCCCCTCCTCTGGGTCCAAGAGGGCTATCCCTTATGTCCTTTCTATCCCTTCTATCCTTTCTATCCCTTCTATCCTTTCTATCCCTTATGTCCTTGCTATCCTTTCTATCCCTATGACCGAGACACTAGGAGTTCTAGTCATGGAGATATTGTCGGATTATATATTTTGCTGAGTTTTTTGTCTTTTCCAACTATGTTTATCTATACTGACTCCCCTTGTAAAAGCCATATAAGCATGACCCATGTGTAGCTTTATAGAGCATTGGACACTAGTAAAGCCTTCATCTAGAGTCTTTATATAAGCATGCACACACATACAAACACGTGCACACAAAGCATTGACAAAGAGATGAACAACCAATTGACTTTACTTTCAATTACAAAAGAACTTAATTACAAAGGTTTCAATCCTCTAACTAGCCAAGCTAAAAAATGAGATCTATAGCTCTTTCTATAGTTTTTCACTAAGTCTGGAAAATTAGGTTCTTGGGTTTATTTGAGGGCTCAAACAGAATTTAAAAATTATGAAAATTGACATGTAGGTACTTCTAATAGTCTTCAAGCTTGAGGACTCCTCGGCTTCAGCAAAATGGAGTTGGAATCATCAAAAAAGGTATTTACAATATTATTTAGTGACAAAAATCAATGTTGTTTGAAAAGAGACTTCTTAAAGGTTTGATCTGATTATCTTTGACTACTATGTCTGCTTGGTTTTGGTTGCTCTTGTCTTTGTTCTTCTCTTCTAAGACTCTCTTGTCTTACTGAGTCTTGATTGCTAGCCAACACAAACATGAACAAATCCTTCTTTTTTAGTTTGTCTCATAGCCGAGACTCTAAACATGGACAATTTCATATCATGATGCTCAAGTGATCTAATAAATGTGTGAAAGGAAAGTCCTATTCCACAATTGATGCAGCTTTGTACACAAAGAGTAGTCGTTGTGCATCAAATGTCCACATATATTCTATGCACAATCCTTTTTTTTCTATGGTAGAGTTATATATGCAACCATTACTCTAGTCATGCATGTAGGTACAAGGCAGAATAAAATTAAAAAAAACACCATAATAGTGTTTATAAGCACTATAAAGCATGAGATGCATTATCAATGTTTCAAGTAACTATCTAAGAATATGAAGCACATAAAATGGCCTAGAACAAAGGGTGGGAGCGTGATAAAGAGGATGGAAAGAGGGTGGATGGAGGGAAAATTTGGATGCTAGCATTCAAGCATGCTTCCAAAGCATGAAGTGGATGATGGAAAATTCTACCACTAAAAGAATGCTACCAAAAACTCCAAAGCACCACCAACATCTCCACAATGATCATTAAGATCTCCACCTAGTGCTTGATACCATGTAGAGAGTATGCATGTGGAAACAAAATGAAAAGAAGAGTGTACTGACAAAAAGAAAGAGTGTGAGACTCAAAAGCGAGTAGACTATGAAATGGGAAAACTCACATGGATTAGAGTGAGCTTGCCAAGAGCATGGAGCAGGCTCTTCAAGCTTCTAAACAAGTATAGATGGGGAGAGGCCCTCCTTATATAGAGTTGGAGTGGGCTCTCCAAAGTGCATCGTATGTGGGATAATTCTCCTTGAAGGAGAATGAATACACAGGTAGAAGCAAATGGCAAGGTACCCAAATACAATATAAAAAGGAAATGAAATGGAAATGACCTAGAAATGGAGTGTCTCCTAGATACAAAAGGGAGATGCATTCTCATATTCTCAACATATAGAACCATATTTTCTCTAAATGAAGCTAATTTTTTTGGAGACTGGATGTCCAAGACCTAGTTGCCATATTTGTGTAGCTTATCCATCAGATGATTATCTTCATATGAATGTAAGAGAATCAAAATTAGACAAACATGATATAGACATATCACAATCAACACATTCCTCCAAATATGGTTCTGAAATAGACAAGCTATTGGAGTTTGAGATATGCGAAAGCATGCAAACAACACAAGGAAGAAGACGAAGGTGTATATACAAGCTGGGGAAAAAAACCCTCTAACGAGGGAAAAAAGTGCCCCAGTGGTCCTAGAGTGTTCACACACATCACTAGCTACATATATCAAGAAATCACACCTAGGAGTGATGCGGTGAGCAAGGAGCTCGCACTCATGTACAAGGAAGTGCCAAGCTATGTGGAATCAATCCACAAAAGGAAGTAAGCCCAAATCTTTGCAAAAAGCTTCAAAGTTCTCCCTAGGCAAAGCCTTTGTGAAAAGGTCTGCAATGTTCTCACGTGTGGTCACATATGCCAAACTGATCTCTCTATGAGAGAACCTCTCCCTGACATAATGATAGTGCACCTCAATGTGCTTAGTGCAAGCAGAGAACACAGAGTTCCCCACAACTGCCAATGCACTCTCACAGTCAATGAAGTTGGTGGTGGCAGAAGACTGACCAGCACCCAAATTAGCCCTAAGGCATTTGAGCCACACACACTCAACAGTCACTATGAAAGCTTCCCTATACTCAACCTCATAACTAGAAGTGGTCACAGTAGGCTGCTTCTTGCTCATCGAAGATATGCATGAGCTACCAAGCATGAATCAAAAACCACTAGTGGACACATGAGTGTCATAACAACTAACCCAACCAGAGTAAAAAAAAGCATGTAGATCTAGCGGTAGTGATCCCCCCTTGGGATAAAACAATCCTAGTACCAGGGTATCACTCAAGTAGTGAAAGATGTGATTAACCACCTACCAATGCTTGACACCTGGGCAATGCATAAACCTGCTCATCTATGAGACAACAAACTAAATATCTGGTTGAGTAGTGCATAAGTAAATCAAGCATCCAAAATACAGCTAATAGAGAACAACATCAAATGCATCTCCAACATCATGAAGACTCAATCATAAACCTATCTCCATAGGAGTGGCAATAGGTTTGCAGTCTTCAAGGCCAAAATGCTACAATAATGTGTCAATATATTTTGTTTGACACAAGCCTATTCGGCCATCAGCTTGCATAAAATGAATGCCCAAATAATGATGCAAATGCCCCATATTTGACATCTCAAATGAGGCATGCGGATCAGCCTTAAAATCAGTAATATGCTTCTCATGAGGACCAATGAGCAGCATGTCATCAACATAGACAACAATGATTAAAAGCACATCATTTGCATGCTTAACATATAAGGTGCTCTCAGTTGGACTATTCTCAAAACCGTGTGCAATCAAATAGGCATGCATTTTTTCATACCAAGAATCTGGTGCTTGCTTTAACCATATAATGCATTTTTCAACCTGCACACCTGGTTTTCATGCCCTTTCTACACAGCCACGGGGCTAAAAAACATACACTTCTTCATGCAAGACACCATCCAAAAATGCAGTTTTAGTGTCCAACTGATGTACATTCCCAGCATGATGAGCATCTGTGCACAGATGCTATGAACAATAGTCATTCGACAAGTAGGAACAAAGGTCTCAGTGATAGTGCGTTCTGAGGTCGAAATGAGCTCATATCGCGGTTGCGACACCAGAAAGCGAAGCAGTTTTGAACTCCTAATCATATCCCAAAATTCATGCAATTTTGAGACTATAACCGGAGGGGTGTCGATGATGCCCTTGATGAAGCGGTGACCTGCTCTAATACTGATTGTTGGAGTTCGAGATCTGCGGAAGCACGTGAACAACACAAGGAAGAAGAAGAGGCTTGGAGCACAACACAGAATACTGAATGTATTACCACTAGAATGTACAAAGATAAGTGAGCCGTTAGCGTTATAGGCATATATACAAGCCGAGAAATAAAAACCTCTTAAAGAGGGAAAAAAGTACCCTGGTGGTCCTAGAGTGTTTACACACATCATTACCTAAATATATAAACTCAAGCCTTTCCGAATATGAAGAGGCTATACACAATGAATATGTCTATCAAATTACAATGGCGTTGCATATTTTCAAACTTTGTTATAGTAAACATAACCTCAGGTCCACAAACAATGTAAACAAAAGTGTAACATAAAACTAAAAGCTCCACAAACAATGTAAACAAAAGTGTAACATAAAACTAAAAGCAGTAAAGGATATCGCAAGAAAGACAAAGATTATGACCAAAAATAAAAACATGTATGAAAATCTGCACAAACTACAACCAATCTTGGTGCTCAAAATGAGAATTTTGGACGGCCATTTTTTAAGCAGGGAGAATGTGGGTGACTAAATTTTGGCACACCTCAAGAATTCAAGCGCCTAATTTTTGGTGATTCTCATGGAGTTGGGCCACTATATCTTGAATGGCTACCACAAAGTAGGCACCTAGTAGGTACTAGGCAAGGAGGAAAGGAGCCTTCCCTTTGTTGGTGTATTTCATCCAAGCCTAGTGCTTGATCATTCATAAATCTAAACATTACTTATGCACACTCTCAATGAGAGAGTCATAGAAGCATGCTCTTGTAATTCTTGAAGAGTTATTACCTTGAAAAGTAAAAGTCATTGAAGAAACTCGTGGCCATGTTAGGCACGAATTATGAGTTGAGTTAGGAGTGATTGTTAGGTAGGTGATTCCTCAACTGTAAGGGAACTTTTAGGTACAATCCCTCCAATATTTGAATTCAAATGTCACTATAAAAATACCTATGTATAGTCGCGGTTATAGAAACACTTAGAGCTACATTCTAGAGAGATTTGGATCAAGCCATAAGTGAAGCACAAAATTGTGCTCCTCCTTGCCAAGATTCATGTCCATTCATATCATGTACAATATGTTCAATATAGATTGATTTTCTAGCTATACTTTGAAGTTGTTCTCATCTACTGCTACAGGTTCATATTCACATTTTCAGTCAACTTCAGTGGGTGATTTCTCTATGCATACTTGATCTTTTGCTGAGCTTTAAATTGGTATAGGTGACTTGATAAGTCTATTTTCATCGTACTAATTTTCATCATCATTTTTTTATTACTCTCTGAGCTACAACCATTTGAAGTTGAGTAGGAATATTGGCAGTTAACTCCTAAAATGTCGGGATGATACATGTATATTGCTAAATTGATTTCTCTCAGTATGGCTCATGAAAAGTCATCAAATTTGTTGCTTTAGATTCATTATCTATCTAACTAAAAGTGTGCAAAAGATCTCTATTCAATTTTTAGTAGGCTATGAGCTCTGAGTTAATTTCCAGAGTGCAATCCACCTCAAAATAGCAAGTTTTACTTCATTTGTTTAGTATCAACTAGTATGACTTGATGAATCAATTTTTGATTGATACTCCAAAGCACTAGGATGGTTTATATTCATCCTTAGCAAACACAAGGTGTCTACTTATCATCTCTAAACTTATCTTAGCAGGTTTTTGCAACACAATGCACATCTTTGGAGTCTCAAATTGGATCCCAAAGCAGACAAGTGTATCTTTATTGGATATGATCAAAACAAAAAAGGATACAGATTGTATAATCCCTCTAACAGAGGCTTTTCAGTTAGTAGGGATGTCTTTGATGAAAATAAATCTTGGTTTGATGATGATAGGAAAGTGAAGCTACCCTATGACTTGGAAGAAGACTTTCCATCTCTTCCAACAAAGGAACCAAAGCATCATGAAGATAGTGACTCTGAAGATGACTTGAGAGATTTAGAGAAATTGAAGCTATGGAAGAACTAAGGGAAGGCTAAGGTACATGACCTAGCTCAAGGATCAGAAAGCTCTCATCAACCACTCACAAGATCAATGAGAGAGAAGAAGAAACCATAGAGATATGGATTTGATACCTCTTCGGTCAAAAAACATTCAATTTATATGGCTAAGGACTCCAACAATGAAGAACCAACATCACAAAAAGGAATGGAGAGAAGCAATGGATGAAGAAATTGAAGCCCTCATGGACAATGACACATGGGAACTTGTTCCTAGCAAGCCATCAATGAAGGTAATTGGATCAAGGTGAATCTATGAAGTAAAAAGGAATTCAAATGGTAGTATTAATAGATACAAGGCAAGGTTAGTAGCCAAGGTGTTTGCCCAAACCCATGGCATAGACTATGAAGAGACCTTCTCACATGTTGCTAAAATGTCTACCATTAGAGTACTTGTTAGCATTGTTGCATCTAGGAATTGGAAGCTGTATCAACTAGATGTAAAGAATGCATTTCTCAATGGTTGGATTTCAGAGGAAGTTTATATGGCACAACCACCTGGCTATGAAGATGCAAATCATCCAAATTATGTGTGTAAATTGAAGAAGGCTCTGTATGGTTTGAAGCAAGCTCTAAGAGCTTGTAATCATAGATTAGTTTCCTACTTGCAGGACCAAGGATTCAAAGCTAGCAAAGCAGACACATCCTTAATCATCAAGAGGAATGGATCAAAGGTTATATATCTCTGTGTATATGTAGATGATATTATAATTACAGGGAATGATGTCAATGGGATTAAACAGGTAAAGGTTGAAATGAAGGATGAATTCATGATAAGTGATCTTGGACCTCTCACTTATTTTCTTGGGCTTGAACTTGTCTATACAGATTTTGGTATCTACATCACTCAAAGGAAGTATATACATGACATGCTTTCTAATTTTAAAATGGATAATACTAAGTGTGCAGGTACACCCATGGAGTTGAATCATAAGCTAAGTGCTTATGAGGGAGAACCTATTGAAGATATCACAAGCCATCAAAGCTTGGTAGGAAGCTTAAACTATGCAACTCTCACAAGGGTGGACATATGCTATAGTGTTAACATACTTAGTCAATTTATGCACAAGCTAAGGAGGCCACACATTAAAGCAACCAAGAGAGTGCTCAAAAACTTGAAAGGCACCATCAATGAAGGGATTTTCTACCCCTTCACCTTTAAAATTGATATCAAGCTTTACTCAGATGCAGATTGGGTTGGTTTAGAGGATGACAAGAAGAGTACTTTAGGATGTTTGTCATTTGTAGGATCAAAACTAATCTCTTGGTCTTCAAAGAAGCAACCAACTGTTTCTCTATCATCTACTAAAGTTGAATACAAAGGATTGGCAAATTCAACACAAGAAGCTATGTGGTTAAAATGCTTATACTCTGATTTGGGGTTACATACCTTAAATCCTCACATTTTTGGTGATAATACAAGTTCACTTCACTTAACAGCTCCAGTTTACCATGGTAGAACCAAGCATATTGAAGTCCATTATTATTATGTAAGAGAGAAGCTGATGAGCAAGGATAAACAGCGAGTCGTAACAAACGAGAACTATGTCGTAAAAAGAGAACACTCTCGTCAAAAATCAAGCAAATGGCAGCTTATGTTTGAGATTCCTTTATACCAGTATACATATATTACAAAAATGAGGTGAAAACATGTGATTTTTGACATTTTTTGTCATTTTCTCATAAAAAAAGAGCTCAAAATGTAGTCAAAATTTCACTATATAAGGCATTGACATGTCCCAAAATGTATATGATAAGACATTGACATGTCCAAAATCTAAATGATAGGACATTGACATGTCTAAAATCTATATAAAGAATGTAGAACTGAATAGTTCTTATACAAAAATAACATTTTAGACATATTTTTAATGGGTGGATATCTGATTGTTAGTCAAAATTGCTACAAAACATGGTTTCATTAACCAAACTACTTCGAGGCATTTACAAAAGCACTAAAAATGTCTGAGAGCTTCAATGCATCTCACAACTTTGTCGATCTACGTCTACACCCTCATCATCTGATGCACTTGATTCAGTCTCATACTGTTGAGAGCTCTCTTCTTCTTCTTCTATATCCACAAGAGCTCTGTCTTCATCCACGTACATACCAAATTCTGCAGGATCATGCACAACTCTTCTTGTTTGCCTATGATTTCCTGTACCACATACATCTGGAAGCTTTTGTTTTATCATGTTGATGGTTGCTTTCCTCAAGTGACCTGTTTTTGTCAAGGAAAAATCATAAACAAGAATATCTACATCATCCATTTTAAGAGTGGATGTGCTTCGAATATTCTTTTTCTTTTTTGAACATGTTCGTTTAGTATCACACACCATTTCTAAGTTATATTTACCTGTGAATGCATTACTACTTTTAGTGTAATACCAATGCACCATCAAAGCCTCTATTCTTCTCTGATCAATATCTTTAGTTATCTCTAAAACCTTTGCAATCCAAAATGGTCTGGTAGCCTCATCACCATCAGCAAGAACTGCAATAAGTGTTCCAACATTTATCTCTATTAAATTTCCTTGCCATCTTGCTTCTGCCTGTTTTGTCATCCTTGGGCCTACATAAATATTTCTTTCTGGTGGATGTATAAAACTTTGAAGTGCATCTGCATTACATGCTTGGGCCACATTCACGGATCTTTGTGTACAAAAATCCCATGTGAATGGAACATCAACTGGCCAGTGACCTGCAATTGTATACTGTATAATCTCTTCTTGATGATTGAAAAAGTCCTCCCACCAAGATACATCTTGATCTCCAGCATATTTTTTTGCACGCTCAATATGTCTCTTCTTTTCAATGAGTGCATGCATCCAGCTTTTACTTTGATCAACCACATTTCCACATCTTTCTGTATTGTTTTTATCTTCATATGGTGATTGTTCTGCACCATACACTGTCACAGTAGACAAATTAGGCACCTGCAATAAGAATCTGCATCCCTCTTTAGGCTCCCACCCAAGAGAAGATGAATACTGCTTTGCAAATAAAAGGGTTATTTCATCAACCCTCCTCATCAAGCATACATGGTTGAAACTAATATTGTGCAATGGAGCCAAAACCTTAGCACTGTTATCAAGGCCCATTGAGCAAAAGTGCTTAAAGTCATAAATCTGTGTGAGGTGTTGAACTTCTGGTTTTGGAGTATATGCTTCTGAAATCAACTCAGATAAAATCGGAAGAGTAAAAGCATTGTTACGTGCCAACTTCTTAGAGAAAGTATTGAACATTTGATCAATGTGATCATGAGTGTGGCCAACCAGAAGGAAATTTACCTTAACCTTCTGAAATACCTGTTTTTCAACAAGCATGCTTAAATATCCAAAGACTGTAGAATTTTTATTCTCTCTTGCAGTATTATCTAGTTGCAAATATAGAGTTGGTGGCAAAAGACCCTTCCATGATTGCAAAACACGATGAATGACAGTAACTGTAAGGTTTGGATCATTATGCACATTCGGATATGTGAAGAAAACCTTGGACATTACAGTTCCATTGTATACCAAAGCACCAACCAAATGCATTTGCACAAGGACTTCATCTCCAATGTCCTTAGGGATGCGATAAAAATGTGGCAAACAAGTTTTTTTTTAATCCATACCATCGATCAACAAACACATATAACGCTCCGGATTTCTGAGTGCTTTACTTCGATGATGAATTGCTTTCTTTCTCTCTAAAGCTTGACTCTCACGATGGTTGTTAAGAAGGTTTTTAAAACTATTCTTTTCCTGTGGTGTTGTAGCCCCTTTTGCCATGTTTTTCAAAGTGGCGCAAACTGAACATTCACCCATTCTAACTTTACGAGGAATAGAAACATTGTTAAACTCTTCCTTCCATAATCGAGTAAAGTGACGATACAACACATACTTCTCATTTCTATTTTCCATGTCTTCTCTATATATTTGAAATACCTCTCGACGAGTAAAGTTATCTGACAAGTGCAACCTTCCAGTTGTAGGCATAACCTCACAATGCAAGCTAAAATAGTTCATCATCCAATTCATTGCATGACGTCCAACAGAACCTTTGGTCCCAACATGGAACGTATCCAAAATGAGATCCCCATTCAAAAGCCCTTGTTGAACCCTATGTATTCTAAAATTTCCCACACCCATTGCAATTTTAAATGCAGCCCTACAACATCGCATCCCTTGACTAAAGAAATATTCAAAACCAACACGTGTTACTAACATGTTATCCTCAATCATTTGCATGCGAGAAACAAGGTATATATCCTGCCTTTCACTATCTAAATGGAGGAATTTTTCTCTTAGGTGCTTTAGTTTCTTCATTCCTAAATTGTACAAACATTTCAAACCACAACAATGCTTCACAATATCCAATGCAATCTGTCTATCTGAAGTAAGAAATTTAAATCTTTTTTGACTTACTTCACGAGGCCTTCTTTTAAATTGTAGATTGAGCTTGCTTTGCTTTTTCGTTGCTCCACATGCACTTGAGTCAGAAGGGAGATCAATGGTTGGATCAGATGGGAGATCAAGAGGTGCATTTGGTTGAGCAGCATTGCACTGTGAATTGGATAACTTAAATGACTCAACAGAAAACATGGAACCATCAGCACGTCCGAAATCATAGGGATCATCACTTCTGTGGAAAGGATCAACTGAGAACAATGAATCCGAAACTGTATCAATATGAGCAGAAGAAGCTGATGCCCAAGCATCCACTGAAAAGATTGAGCTCATCTTCACTGAGTTCACAGAAGACTGAAGATGAATGACCTTTTTAAATAAGTAGAAATCCGAGATCAAGTGAAGATGTCACATCAAATGTCACATCAAGAAGATATGAAATCAAAAGTTTATTAAAGTACATTAAATAACATTAAACATCAAATTACATCAAATAACTTAATTACTCAAATATACACTAATAAGGGAACCAAAGATTTGATTCACTTTTGAAATGAGAAACACAATTGATTTCTAACTAGATATGAGTCATTGAGTCTTAGCATTGTGAGTGAATCAAAGTATATCCAAGTTGAGTTCCAACTGGATTATATATTAAAATTGTTTGTAGTAGTGCCATTGAAGACTATACAAGAAGAAATTTTACCTTTGGTACTAAATAAGATTTCAAGGATTAGGTTTCATTGTAGTCTTGGCTAGATCTCAAAGAGGTAGATGAAAGTATATTAAAAAAGAATTATGTGTAAAAGAGGTACTTGGAATGTTTATTCATACATTGATTTTCCATTTCAGCAATGTGTTACAAGATAAATGTGAATATGAATTAAAGTGAGGAGGATAACACTATAAAGATGTCATTAATCTCCCATATTCAACACAACTTAGACTTGAAGTGTAATTTCCATGCAAATGTACATAAATAGTTGCAAGGTTCTTTACTTGAATGTTTATTCATACATTGATTTTCCATTTCAACAATGTGTTACAAGATAAATGTGAATATGAACTAAAGTGAAGAGGATAACACTATAAAGATGTCATTAATCTCCCATATTCAACACAACTTAGACTTGATTTTCTCCCAAGCAAGAGATTCTAAGAAAAAATTTCTACATGAGATTAGACATCCTCATGTACATACCATACTCTTGCCATTGAAGTGTAATTTCCATGCAAATGTATATAAATAGTTGCAATGTTCTATGAATATTTCATTAAAGTGGCTTTGAAACAGCCTATTTGTGTGAGTGGTATTCCCTGGTTAGATTGGTTGACAGATATAGTTAGCAACTGGACTCATTCAGTTAGATCCAATTAGTCTCTGGTTCAAGTTACCCAATTGCCTATAAATAGCAGAGGAGGAGATCATTCTCATTTTCAAAATCCACGAGCAACAGAGAGCAACAGAGCACAGACACCTATGGAGCACAGAGCTCAGCATACAAGCAAGGCAACTATGATGGAGAAGAAGAATGTTGGCAAGAGTACCAAGAGGTAGGCAAAATCATACCATAAAAAAAGATTCCTAAAAGATTCCCTTTGTATGTTTGTGTAAAGAGTCTGCTTTCTAGGTTTTTATTTTTCTTAGCTCTAAAAATACAGATCCAAAGAGGGTACAGCTCGATGCCTGGCATCGACTTTTAGGTGTAAGTCGATGCCAGGCATCGACTTGAGGCTGCAAGTCGATGCCAGGCATCGACTTGAGGCCTCAGGTCGATGCCTGGCATCGACTTGCACCTGAAAGTCGATGCCAAGCATCGACTTTGTGTGCAAGTCGATGCCAGGCATCGACTTGCAGCCTCAAGTCGATGCAAGGCATCGACTTGCCTGGCATCGAAGTTTGCCTTAAAGTCGATGCCAGGCATCGACTTTAGGGTGCAAAGTCGATGCCAGGCATCGACTTTTGGGTGGAAGTCGATGCTAGGCATCGACTTTTAGGTTCAAGTCGATGCCAGGCATCGACTTTTAAGTGCAAGTCGATGCCCGGCATCGACTTGCACACAAAGTCGATGCCTGGCATCGACTTGCACTTAAAAGTCGATGCCTGGCATTGACTTGAACCTAAAAGTCGATGCCTCGCATCGACTTGGGCCTTTGAAAACCACATTTACGTATGAGCTGATTATTCCAAGCGCCTTCAGGGATGCGGAGTCCAAGAGTGAGAGGCCCTTCAAGAAACTGAAAGTCACCATGGGCTCTGGTGATCAGCAACGTGACAAAGGCATTGGTCACCAAGCGAAACCAAAGAAACTTATTGTATCCTTATCCTCTGAGAAGGCCAGCAACCCGCTAGGAATATCCTCAGGTGGACAGAGTAGCATCAAAATTCCTGAGGATGATACAACTATGAAGGATAGGTCGAGGGACGCTGAGGTTTTAAGGACAGATCGTCCACTGCGGGACATGACAAATCTGGAGTGGTGCCTTCAGTATGTTGAAGAGAAGAATGCAGTCCTTCTTGTGTTCGCAGGGGCATATGGGAGAGGAAAGATCACGACAACACAAGGTTTTCAGTATGGCCTTGTGTACAAACTGGATTATGAAGATGAGGATTCTGAAAACCTCCTTTTCTTGGTAGAGACATCGAAAGGTTTGAGAAATGTTATATGCAAGATGGATTTCTTGTGCCCAGAGTGCTGTGTTCCAGATCGTCTAGCTGAGATATGCAGGGACTCAGTCAATCTTATCAAGGACTTGATGCCATGGATCCAGGGCAACATCATGCCAACACAACAGAAGATGACAACCCCTGTAAAGGCAAGGGGTAAGCAGAGCGTGCAGAAAAAGCTTCAAAAGAAAAAGAAGAGAATTTCAGAAGAGGAGTCTTCTGACTCAAGCTCTAGCTCTGAGGATATAATTGTTGCACCTGGTGGAGAGCTTGCCCCGGGTGTTCTTGGTACTGAGCAGAACAAGATGAGGGAGGATATAGCTAAAAGAAAAATTGTGAAGAAGGGGCAGTTGTTCCTCCTGCCAATCAATATCATCCACAGGCCACCAATAGATCCAGTCACAGGGAGGAGGCCCCTTGAGATCAGGGAGCCACACAATTTGCATGTGCAGAATCTTAAGAAGAAAATGAGAATAAATCCTCATGCTACTGTTGTGCCATTCCTTGTCATGGTGGATCCGAATGAGTGCAGCTCTGTGGAAGAGTTCAATGAGGGTTTATTTGAGGAGTATACTTATTATGTGATTGGAGGTTCACACTCTGCAGAGGCCCGTAGACAGCTAGTGAAGGAGCACCCTACCACTTTTTTCTTTAGGTATGCAGAGTGTAAGATATATGCTGGTCTTACAACTGAGGAAGCCAAGCTTCTTGCTTGGGATCACAACAATGACAATAACTACAGGCAAAAAATGTCCTCCATAGAGAGAATTCGGTTCTTCCACCATGAATATGAAGACTGTCTTGTTAAGGAAGCTGGAAGAATACATCCCAATCTACGAAAGCAATGCCTTATTGAGGTTGGAATTGCACTGGATGAGAATAGAAAGTCTGATGCCTTGAGGAAATATGATCCATGGTTTCAACTGGCATTCAGAACAGGTGAGATCTGGGATCTACAGGATAAAATTTTCACAATGTGGGAGAACAAGGAGGTCAAGGGCCAGAAGCAACGAAAGTCGAGGCCAGACCCACAGGTTGATCTGAAGGGAAAGGGAAGGAAAGCTGACCTCTCAATTGAAGAGGCTCCCGAGGACATGAAGCTGACACCATGGAGGGCCCTTCAAGGAATCAAGGATGATACATTGATCATATCAACTTTGTCAAGGGTAATCTCCAAGGACTTAAGCCTGGAGGAGATGGTGAATGAGCTCAATAAGTATGTATGTTATTCTCAGATCCTATTTCCCTCCTCCCGTGTTTCTGGTCTAACCTAGTCTCTTTTTAATTTCTGTGACTGTAGTCATAAAGTTTACATGAAGATTCAGGAGGTCATGATGAAGAGGCTGGGTTGCTTTTCTTGGACAGAGGTCCAAAGAGACTATCCAACCACATCATCCTACAAAGCTTTATCAGAATATTTCATCCTTTTCCGTGATTGGGTAGGTTCTCTTCTGAGGCTGTGCCTGGTTTGCCATTAGGTTAGATGCCTTGATTCACCAAACCAATTTAATGCCAGGATTTTAGTACGAATTCGATGCCTGGCATCGACTTACGGCTAAAGTTGATGCCTGGCATCGACCTGCAGCCAAAAGTCGATGCCTGGCATCGACTTGGGGGCATAAGTCGATGCCCGACATCGACCTGCAGCATAAGTCGATGCCTGGCATCGACCTCGTGGCATATGTCGATGCCAGGCATCGACTTATGTCCCAAAGTCGATGCCAGGCATCGACTTTCAGTAGAAAGTCGATGCCTGGCATCTACCCCCACATGAAATCGATGCCATTCATCGCTTCCTTATGTTCTGCTTGCTGTATTGAAGAGCTCATTTAGTTGTCTTTCCACATTTTTCTGCAGAAACCAAAGAAAAGTAAGTCTGCGGAGCTACTAGATGATTGCCCCCCTGCATTCCTGGCTCACATTCAAAGAGCAAGGCATGAGAAATCTAGGTTGAAAGCCAAGGAGATGGATTTTGATGATGAACCTGATCTGAAATGTTTCTCCAATCCCCTAGACCCCCTTAGGCCTGTATATTACAATGTATTCTGTAGTGATGTAAATAATATTTGTTCTGTTGTGCCTAGAAAACATTTCTCCCTTCTCATAGCGGACATACCCTATGGATTTAGGATGTTGGGATCAGTTAATGATGATGAACCCTTCAAACACCCTCAGATTCGGAAGATGGTCACTGATTTTGCAGAGTTGACTATGTCTCCTCTTTGGAGGATAGTAATTTTCCATAGCAGAGACCAGTCCTTCTCTGTTTCAACTGCTCTGAAGGCAAGATGTCATGCTGTGGAGTGCCTCACGTGGTAAGTAATCTTCTTTCTATCTCCGTGGCTTTAATGATGCTCTCTGTGACTCATAGTTCTTGTTTGCAGGGTGAAGACAAATGTAAATCACACTCCTTTGCATAGGTTTGTGAGCTCCACTGAATGCATTACAGTTGGCTATTATGATGAAGTAAGCAAAAGGAGAGTCAGGGAGCATTGCAATGAGAATGGGATATCAAATGTGCTCATGTTCCCAGCCGTTACCAAGAAACTTCGTCATGTAGCTGGGGACATGACATTGGTTAACCCCTATCAGAAGCCACAAAAACTCATAATGAGATTGCTTCAGCTATTCTCCAATGATGATGACTGGGTCCTAGACCTTTTTTCGGGCACAGGTAATTTCAATTTTCACAATTTTCATTAGTCATGGTTGATTGACACCTGTAAGTGGTTTTCTGCTGTTTCAGGAACGACTCTGGCTTGCTCCTTAAAGATGTTCAGGCACTGCATAGCTGTGGAGAAGGATGATGCTCAAGTGAGCTTTATTAGAATGAGAATCAATGGGCTGAATGAATGCCCAGATGAAGACCAAGAGGTTGGAAGGAAGCACATTGCAGACACGGAGAGATTCCAACCGGCTTCAAGGGAGCCTGTTCCCCCACTTGCAGATGAACCGAGGGACATGGCTGACCTTGAAGAGCCAATCTTGGAGCAAGAGAGGCAGGATATGTGTTCTAATGTTCCAGAGGATCCCAATATCCTTGAGCCTGAGGAAAGCTATGATTAGCTTCTATTGTAGATTCATATTACTCTTGTACTTACACAGGAAATGTAAAACATCATTTTAATATAAATATAATGTCGAGTTCTGCTTCCACTTTGTGTTCAACTTGATTTATCTTGAGCATTTCTCTGATCATGTGTGAATGTTTCTTAGTATAATTTTGTTGATTATTATCTTCTCTTGGGAATGCTTTTGTGAAATGTATTTCATATTCTGTGAATATGGCCATGCATTCAATGAGGATCTTAACCATACAAAGGGGATGATCTTAATTGCCTTGTTAAAATGTTCCGATTTTTGCAACACATGTACTCTAATTTTCGAGTAACTTTTAATCAGCTATAATCTGTGCTTGTTGAGGTTATGGATGTAAGGAAGGAGCTTCCCGAACTCTTACTTGTACCTTAAACACTAATCTATTGTCAAAGATCATGATGTGGGATTCTTGATCGACTGAACAACTAGTTTTCATGGCAACAAGAATTTTATTATATCTATCTTGACTACTTGGGATATGAGATCAAGGTTCTAGTGACAATATTTACAAGCAAGAACAAGTGATGCTTTCTAGATATTGTAAAATGCTCACTTTATTGCTTGATATAATGGTCTTTAGGTAAAAAGGAAAAGAGAACATGTCTTTGTTCTCCTTTGTTGTGACTCATTGTTGATATTCAATTGTCCTATGTTTCCACTAATCTTCAATGTGCAAATATGTTGACTAAGTCATTGGATGGTATCAAGCTAAACATGTTCAGAAGCATGATTGGATTGCTAGACTCAAGCATACTAGGCTTGAGGGGAAGCTGTTGGTGTATTTCATCCAAACCTAGTGCTTGATCATTCATAAATGTAAACATTACTTATGCACACTCTCAATGAAAGAGTCATAGAAACATGCTCTTGTAATTCTTGAAGAGTTATTAACTTGAAAAGTAAAAGTCATTGAAGAAACTCGTGGCCATGTTAGACATGAATTATGAGCTAAGTTAGGAGTGATTATTAGCTAGGTGATTCCTCAACTTTAGGGGAACTTTTAGGTACAATCCCTCCAAGATTTGAACTCAAATGTCACTATATAAACACCTATGTATAGTCACAATTATAGCAGCACTTAGAGATACATTCTGGAGAGATCTTAATAAGGCACAAAGCCAGAAGTGAAGCACACATTGTGCTCTTCCTTCCCAAGCTTAATGTCCATTCATATCATGTACAATATTTTCAATATGGATTGATTTACTAGCTATAGTTTGAAGTTGTTCTCATCTATTGCTACAGGTTCATATTCACATTTTCAGTCAACTTCAGTAAGAGAGTTCTCTCTGCATACTTGATCTTTTGCTGAGATTTAAATTGTTATAGGTAATTTGATAAGTCTATTTCATCATACTAATTTTGATCATCATTTGTTTATTAATCTGTGGGCTACAATCATTTGAAGCTGACTAGGAACTCGGGATGATACCTGTATATTGATAAATTGATTTCTCTCAGTATGATTCATCAAACGTCATCAAATTTGTTGCGTTAGATCATTATCTATCTAATTAAAAATGTGCAAAAGATCTATGTTCAATTTTTAGCAGGCTGTGAGCTCTGAGTTAATTTCTAGAGTGCAATCCACCCCAAAATAGCAAGTTTTACTTCATCTGTTTAGTATCAACTAGTTTGTCTTGATGAATCAATTTTTGATTGATACTCCAAAGCACTAGGATGGTTCATATGCATTCTTAGCAAGCATAAGGTGTCTACTTATCATCTGTGAAGTTATCTTGGCAGGTGTAGAGTAGGTTTTTGCAGCACTAGGCACATCTTTGGAGCGTATCAGCCATCTCTCTTCACATCCTTGAACAAAATGGGTCAAGTTTCTCTATAGAACTAACTCCTCCTATAAAGCAAGGTGGAGAAGCTTATTTTTTGCAAGCACCTCCTGGGAGGCAAACACCTCCAATTGGGCTACTTAACCAAAGTGGCCAAATTTTATCAAAAGGCACTACTAGACTATTACGCAAGGAGGAAACAATTAATCATGATGAATTTGATAGTTTTATGGAATGTGTGAATGCATTCATCTCGTTAGATAAATTCATCAATGTGTGAATGCGTGTATGTGTGTATATGTGAATGCATTCATCTCGTTAGATAAATTTGATACTCCACCCGAAGGTGACCACAAACGATCCATGGTGCTATAAGTTGTTAGGCCCCCATTATGAGGAGAAGCCATTGTGAGAGCCCTAGCATTTGTGGAACTCTAACTCCCAAGTTAGATGAGGTCTATTTATGATCGTTGATGGTAATAGATGATCTTTGTGAGCCAAACCATTAGGTTAGGTAGGGCATAAAGTTTCGGGCCATTGGGTTGCCATTCAAGGCGAAAATAAAGGCCTTGTGGTGCCACATCATTTCCCCATAGGACCTTAATGGGGAAATGGACCATTAAATAAAGGCCTTGTGGTGCCACATCATTTCCCCTTGGACCTTCTATGGGGTCCAAGGGGGCTATCCCTTCTATCCATAGGGCCGAGACAGTAGGAGTTCTAGTCATGGAGATATTGTTGGATTATATATTTTGGTGACTATTTTGTCTCTTCCGACTGTCTTTATCTATACCGACTCCCCTTGTAAAAGCTATATAAGCATGACCCATGTGTAGCTTTACAGACCATTCCACACTAGTAAGGCCTTCATCTAGAGTCTTTCTAGATCGTCATTTGAGCTCCATATTGGAAGCGCACAGGTGGACAACATCATCTTTTTAGCTACATTAATCTTGGCAATTTGAGAATTTGAGTTCTCTATCTTTGAATCTATGTCTCTTTTTGTGTGAGATAATCATATCCCACAAAGCATGGATTAAGATTGCCTAAAAGTGATACAATGATGACAGCCTAAAAACGTTAAAGAAATTAGGCTTGGACTAATCTCAGAGTCAATACATATCCATCGTAGCTACTAAAGGTTGAACACCACCCCACCTCAAAAAACAAGAGCTCAAACCAGTTGAAAATTGAAATAACACACTTCTACAAAAGTAAAATCTAGTATGGGACAAGAAAGAAAAAAAATCATGAGATCAAGTCCTGAGATCAAGTCTTGGCTGGACATAAGATGGGTGCCTCTACCTTACAAGGTTGGGTGTGTAAGTGTGTTTATCAATTCGTTGCACTCTAAAAAAAAAAGCGAAAGAAAAAAAATTAAATATCTACTGATCATTTCTGGCGGGTACTCCACACAGAGCTCCAAAACTAGTATGGTGCAGAAAAGAAGAAAAAACATTTAATATCTACTGATCATTTCGGAGGGGGGTACGCAGTACGCTAACGCTATACAGAGCTCACTCGTCGAGTGGGTGTGCATGTATGCAGGAGCTAGATTTTGACTTAAAGGAAGTTTGACAGAGAATGGGTTGGAGTCAACAGTTCTGCCAATTTCATGTTCCTCTTGTGCTTCTTCTTCTCGGGATCTTTGTCAGTGAAACATCATCAACACCACTAAAGAAACTTTCAGGTCTGCTTGTACTGTTCGTTATGCATCTATATTTCGATGTATGTATCTATGTGTCCGCGGGCATGCGCGCACGCACACGCTCGGGCACGCTTCCACAGAACTCACGCTTTCACGAAAGCACGTTCATCAGCAGATATGGGAATAACGTGGCATATGTTGGATGGTTGAAGCGAATGGAGATCAAAGTCTGCAAAGCGTTGCAATGCCTCCTGGTGCCTGCATTTGGCACGAGAATGCAGGCCATTCTCGTGCCCCTTGCGATTTCGAGGTACGAAGCAGTCGATTTTCTTTTTTCATACTTCTCACCTAGTGAGTTTTTCTATGGTTCCTTTCCTGTGATTCGCCGTCTTTCTCCTCTTGGCAGGTCCTTGATGCAGAGTTTTTGGATGTGCTGGGAAAGGCGCCAAAACTGGAATTCATAACGAATGCCCCAGCCCGTGAAGGTGGTGTCTACTTCCCTGACAAAGAGGAATATTACTTTTCAAGTCCATGGAATTCCAATGAGCTCCCAGAAAAGCCTGTCAATGTATGTACATCCGATTCTCATCAGTTGAAATGCTAGAAAAGAGTCGTCCTTTCACTGCATCTGAGGGTGTTTCTTGTTGATTTGCAGCTGATGAAGATGTCTCTGGTAACAGGAGAAGTGTCTTTCGTAATGAAGACAAACATGGCCAATGGCATGACCCTCGATAACAGCGGCAAGCTTGTGGTTTGTGAGCAAGGACTGTTTGAAAAGCGTGGCTTTATTCAGAAAATCGACCTCCACAGTATGGCATCAAGCATCGTTGCAGATAACTGGAAAGGACTGTCTTTCAACAGTCCGAACGATGTTGTAGTAAAGAGTGACAACTCTATCTGGTTCACAGATCCTGACTATGGCCAGTATGTATGTGAGCAATATTGACGTAGGCTCGTAGTTCACGCACACATACACACACGTGTGCCTGCGCGCGCTCACACATACACACACAGTTTTCAAACGTTTGTTATAAGGTCTCCTTCAGCTCCATGTTGTCTTTTTAGTAAGCTCTTGAAATAATGCAGATACTGACTAGGGTTCTGCGTATGCATTAGAAAAGAGCACTTCAAAGGGCCATCACAGATTGGGAAAAACCAAGTATATCGTGTGAGTGTAACCGGGGAAGTGACAGCAGTTGCAGACGGTTTCACAAAGCCCAATGGCCTCGCATTCTCACCGGATGAAAAGCTCCTTTACATCACTGACACCGGCACATCAGTCGGGTATTTGTCTTGTGTGCTCTCAGCCATCAGAAACCATCACACCTGATGAATGAAGCAACAGGAATAGCTGATTATTACCTCTGTATTCCTTTTGTTCAGGGATGGGACTGTCGATCTCAGCAAACCTCATGACATCAATGTATTTGATGTCGAAGGTACCACCCTCTCAAATAGAAGAGTGTTTGCATCGGTTGCTGTGCTTGATGGTAGCCTTCCAAGCATTGGAGTACCAGATGGAATCAAAGTTGACACACAAGGTCGTGTATATACAGCCAATCAAGATGGAATACAAGGTGATCTTTTCTGTTCTTTTTTCGCAGTCGAACGTCCTAGTGAAAACGTTGTGAATACTTGTTAATGCGAATGAATGCATTCTGTTCCGTTTCCATCTTGTTGTACTCGAGTTTCTTTAAGGCAGTGTCAGAGGTTTAGCTATGTCTGATTCCAGAAGAACATGATTGACTAGGAACATAGACTATGGATTGGGTCACATGTAGCTGTTTCTCTATTTGCCCACATGGAGACAAGGGAATGGCGCTCGAATGGCATGAGAAAAGGGCATCTTACGGACTACAAGGCCCATAATTTGGGTGCTTTAGATTGCTATCCTAGAGGGGTTGATCTTAAGTCAGTTTTCTCAGCTTCCTTCCAGTATCCAGATCAAGAATTTCCTCCCCCAACCACATCCAGCTGGCTATGTGGTGCCTCTTCAATAGACGATTGTATAGCTCTATCAGACGCTTTTTACGTGCATTATCTGCTATGTGCTCTTGATTTTCCATTGAATCGTAACAGAACCAACTTCATGGCACTCGCTGCATGTAGCGCTAATGCGTTTGGGATTACTTTGAAACATGAAGACCGGATGAGGTTATCCTTCGTACTCAGATGCATTTTTAACCTTGGTGTAAATCCTTTACAGTGGAGAAATCTCATTGAGATCCTTACAGATTACAGAAACGACGTAATTACTTGGGCAGGAAATGCCAACTGAAATGATTAGAATTTGGGATCCCAGTGAAGATAGTGAAAGCATTGATTTCTCGAAAAGAAAGGTCATATCTTGTGGACACATTCTAGGGGAGGGATTGCAAATAAAAGGTTTAAATCTTCAAACCTACTGATCAGTATTGGCTTTCCATCCAGTGTTGTTCTATGTCCTGCAAGCGTATTCTTCACACATTCAATGTGAAGACCTCTTTGCTAAGTCTTCCTTCACGAAACTGAACTTCATCTGAGTTCTTGTTGTTATGTATTCTGTTAACCATAACCTGTTTGTTTTGCTTACAGTGTTCAGCCCCAAGGGCAAGCTTCTTGGACTCATACGTGTGCAAGGTGCAATAAACATGGGATTTGTGGGACCTCGCCTGGATCGGATGATTGTCACTAATTATTCAGCCATTCATTCTGTGCAGCTGAATGTCCAAGCTGCAGGCCTCCTGTATGCCGAAGCCTTGCATCATCATCTATAAGACTTTGCAGGGCTATCTTTTGATAATAAACATAATTGGGCTCTGATATCTCGGAGCTTTGAACTATACATCGTTTGTCCTCCTCATTGAAGTATATATAGATGCTTTCGAATTTCATTGCAAATTTCAAATGGGCCTGTGTGAATGTGTACACATGCATGCATTCTTCAAGGTAAAGGTCTAGTTTTTTTTCCGTGACGTTATTTATTTACGTGGGATAAGTGAACGAACTTATTATGAAATCATTCAATCCTAGGGGACATATATGAAGGTCAGTCAGTTGCAAGAGGTCATTTCGCACAACGCAGTGGTGCCTGGCTCTTGTTCACATTTACCGTGCAGGTATAGAACATAAGAAACTCAAGCAAAAGAGGTCTCCACGAAGACTTCTGACGGGGTTCTTTCATGTCTGTTAATCTCTCATCTAGGCCATATACGTTTTCATGGCGATAACCGCAAGGCGGGTGGATCGCATATGCATGCTACAATCGTTTCGCAGAGCTGTCCAGTCATAAGCTCTGTACAATCACATGGGCTCTAATGACAGTGTATGCTTTTTCCAACACATGGCCGAGAGCTTATCTACTTTTCTAGTCCGGCTGACCAATTCTGTTCTCCAAGGGAGGGCATTACAAGCTCATGATATCTAACCTACCATGGAACTGTTGTGCTTCAATGAGGGGACAATGAGGTGACGTCTTCCATGCGCACATGTTCCTCTTGTTTCTTTCAAATGTAGATAGTCTAAATGTTCCCTTCAACCCGAGCTTGTCCTTTTCAATATTACAGGAGAAATTTTGTGTAGGTTGTACACATCACCAAAAAAACGTGTCAATAACTGTGGCATGACCTATCCGGAATCACATTATAATATCTTCAAGGTGACATGGAATGAATGTTGTGGTTTATTGAAATCCGTCAAGGCTTAGCAAAGTATTAAAAGTGTTATGAACTGACCCAATTATTTCAATGAGGAGAAAAACGTATAGAAATGGATTTTTAGGGCGTTTGAATCCAATCATAATGTATGGATGGTTGAAGCGTCTAAAGGAGAGAGCTGGCATTAAAGTCTTTATCATGGCAAACTTTCATCTGAATTCAAAGGAGGCACCTCCACATCACATATCTCTAAATGTAAGCCGGATCATGCCTTGTGTCTAGGGAGATTTGGCTATTCGATGTAGAGAATTGGAAATAACACATCTCAACATTCAAATGAATATTGTATCCTAAAATTTTTACTCCAAACATATAGTCATTGTACACACTTTATTAAGACTAATCTTGTACAGAGTGCACAATCTGGATCTAGAATGGATGGCATAACGCAAGATCATTGGATATGATTATAGATACACCAAAGGAATGAGCAAATGACACTTATAAAAAATATCCAGCTAACGAGACACAATATTTGATGTATATGTGTTTGACATATTTTTAAAATGTAGCATGAGATGAATTCTAGGTCTTTGTTAAAAAGATTGTCAACCATATGGAACATTGTATGCATTGTACTCCAACTAATTGAATGCAGTGAACAGTATTGAGTACAACAATTGAGTTTAGAGTTATCTCTGAGAACTTTTAAAGTCTAGAGGCTCTTCTAGAACTTTGTCATTTATGAGAAGGGATGTACACACCACAAGTTGAAACTAGTCTCCTCATCTGGCCTTAGGGTCGCCCTTACCTAGTTAGTGAGCCTTCGGGCTTTGTCATTCCTAGTAGGTCCTAGGCATTCAACCCTTTCTTGTGTGGGATTCATGAGTCCCATGGGTTCTATGCCCTTCATTGTTGTATTTTCAATCAATTGAAGCTATCAAAAAGAGTACTTCGCAAGATCAAACTTTCTTAAACAATAATAATAGAGAAAAAAACAATTGAATTTAAAGTGAAGACAAGCAACAAACAACACACTATATAGACCAACTAATTAACATAACAATTCTCTAATTAAAAATCCAAATGGATAGACAAAGAATCATAAGGATCATTCCACAACAAAAGGGATAGAAAAATAATCATAGGGATCATTTCATTTGTCAAGTTGACAACAAATTCTAAAACTTCAAACTTATGTTAGGAACTTTTTCATTCAATTACATTCACTATTTATCTATTCTCCTCACTTACGAATGGTCTTTTTTTGCTTATGTGCATTGATTTTAGTTGGGAAGAGAAAGTGTTTGAATGAACAACGGAAAGCTTGTCAAGTAATCATAGGTTTTCTACATGACTTTTTAGATTCTAACACTCACATATTTGAGACAAGATGGAAGCATTTATAAACTATGTAATCTAGGCAAGCAAATGAAGCTAGGGGGTGTTATTTTTATGACTAATATGTAATTTAGGTTTTAAGTATTACTTGCATTACTTTGTACATTTGAGAATACCATTGAAGCTAGCATTCTTAGATAACTTTGCTTATTAGATTTCTCATTAGGGGAAAAAATGAACCCTACATGGGCCTCGTAAGGATTCTTAATTTTTAGGGATTAACCTTAATCTTGTATTTTGTTAAGGGAACAAAGTCCATTTAATAGAGCACTTTTTAGGCAGTTCAAGTAGGTTTTAGGTTGATCTAGGATAATCTCTCTCTTCTGTACAAAGAAAGAGAGAAATGTCACTTTCCACATCAACAAATCCATCCATCTATGTGAATAAAAAAATGAATTTCTTTAAAACGTCTCTTTTTTAGCTATTCTTTATTCAAAATGACCCATACTTTTATGCATATTTCAAAAACTACTTTTTTTTAGTCCATTTTTATAAAATACACTTTTAAAATATACTTTTGAAAATCCCTCCAAAATTTGTGCCACATCATCAAAATCATAACTTTAGCTGCCCCAAAATATGAATTTTTGAAAAAAACCCTACTTTCAATCGTAAACACTAGAAAACGTCATTTTGACCTATCCATATATCAAAACACACTTTTTTCTTTGAACAAAACTACTCTACAAGACATTCTAGCCATCTATGTGCTTCTTTATATTATGGTGCTCGTGTTTTTCAACATCATGGTACTCACATGTGTGATGAGCATGACATCAACACCTACACATGCTTCTCATTCAAGAAGTGTACATGTTTGTGTTCCAACAGAATTTGCACCAACAACTAGAGATGGCAATGACAAAGATTCTCAAAATGAACAAGTTGTGGATGTAGATTAGAATATTGATCTTTGGGTCCATGGTGCATTGTATCCCTTAGATCCAATGTCTAATTTTCATCCTACATTCCATAGTATCTCCATGTTTGTACAATTCTGGTACTGTTGAAGCTAGACTGCTAGGTTATTGCAAGCAATTGTCTAGCCATTCAACATCTACTGCAAATTATTGGATGCACCTATGTCATCACAACCATTTGAAGATACCCACTTTAGAAACTCTTGTCAAATCTCTAGAAGAGTGCAATGATATACTCCAACAAGATATGGAAGAAAAGGAGAGCATAATTACAAAGTTAAATGCCAATCTGACACAACTAAAAGAGACTCCACTTGGTATGAGATATAGGAAACGAGTAATATCATCCTTTGAAGCTCTTTCAATTGATGGTGGAGCACGAAAGCGACATGTTTATGCAATTAGGTTCGTGTTTCACTTGTTTATTTATGTTACAAGACTTTTAGATTGAGTTTCTTATTGTGCAGGTCATTTGTTGAAGATGTCAGTGCTTCACCAACAATAGACGATCATTTTAAGTTACTAAATTCTTGTTTGAGGAACAAACATGTGCTTACAATTTTATAGTCACCAATAGGAAATCACATAAAGACACAAGTGATTATAGATTTCGCAGGCAACTTAGAAGATATTATTACTCCTAGGGAGATACATATGGTATGTGATGAAACAAGTATTAGTACTAGAGAATACATTGCATTATTTAATTTTTTGAGGTAGGCACTACAAAACAAAGGTCTTTTGCAAAGTATTTTTTCATGCCTTTACAAGGTATCTCTAAAGAAGAAGACGACCAATGAAGATGTAGCTAATACTCTTGGCCATTACTTGCATACAGAAGATGTTGTGCCTGCATCCATTTATCATTTTGGTGCATCAAAGAAAGCGTTGAAAAACTCATCTAGAAAGGGACTCATCTACACAAACTCCAACAACATATTTGTCAATTTGGAGAGGCTTCAAAGGGAAATGGTTCAATTTTACAAATCTACAATTCAACATATAACCATTGTTGTGAAAGTGATATTCATGGTATTTTTATTAATATAACATTTGTTATTTGATGTAGATTGTGGTTCCAAACTCAAGTTTATATTGAAACTAGATGAATTTCAAATCATAAAGGGACAATGTATGGACAAAATTAGTGTGACATTCATGAATGAAACTATGGCCCATGCCATTATTGATGAAAGTGAAAACTCTACCCATTACTTTACATATCGTGTTCAATGTGAGAAAGATATATGGTGGTTAGGTGTTATTGAAGTACCTGAAGAATATAATGATGTTCTTTCAAAGAGGTGACAACTTCTCAAATTCATGGTGAAAAATTCAATGTAGAAGGCCTATGTGATTTTGAGGTAGAGTGGCCCTTGGATGGAGACTTAAAGACTATCAAATGCATGTTAGGCTACAAAGAAGGTGCATTTGTGGAGAAATTTGACTCCAATACATTCCAATACATGCAGTGAAAGTTAGAGAACCTCTTCTAGAATCTGCCCTGTAAGACACATGCTTACTAAAACCTGATTCCATCACAAGTCAGAGATCCAATGCCTCTGAAAATTCTTTCACACATAGTAGTTTCTTGTAGCTTTCTAACAAAGTAAAGAACACTCCAGTTGGAGTTCATTTGACCAGGCAACTAACTGTTCAAAGATAGACTACCTATCATCCCACGTTATGCAGAAAACTGAGGTTCACAAGAAATGCTCCCAGTAACTTCTAGAGAATTATTTCACCAAGATATTTGAGATACAAAGAATATGAGAGACAAGCTTTCCAACAAGACATCATATGCAGTAAATGGATAAGAACATGGAGAGATATTACCTTCACAAGGTGGTTGTGTATAGAAAAGGTATGCGGCTGGAATACCTTTGTGCCTTGTAGCATCCAAATGAGGTACCTTCTGATATCCATTGGTGAGAGAATGACCAACGTATGCTTTTACACCATCTCCTTTTCATCTCCACAAAGATTCATTTTCAAATGAGCTCTTTATATAGAGCTATGGGCATAGGACTTTTCACCTACCCTTGCATCTTCTCTCACCTCTTGACCTTTCACTTCATGGCCTTTGTCCTTCCATTGACTTGGGTGGATTTTGGTGCTCCATATCACTCTATGGATAAGGTCACGACTTTTTGGAGTATTCCATCTCTCTATTTATATTTTGTCTTTTATCCAAGCCATAAATACATTTTCCCTTTTTAATTTAACACTACTCTAAGGTTAAGAGTGTAGGCTTTATATTTTCAAGGCTTAGCATCATTTAGGGCTTACAACAAATGCATAAATGATGAAGAGGTAATAAATGAGAGGTGTGTATGTGCCAAGCCTCACAATTGGAGCTTGCACATGTTCCATAATTTTCAACAACATCTACTCTCTATCCTTGTTCATATTGCACATGAGGTTATAAAACAAAAAAGAGAAAACAAAACAACATAGATGATTCAGATGATGACAAAAATGCATCTCCATCTACTGAGTGGGATATACCTTTAATAAGGTGTCCCATGTTAGATACACCTAATTGTGACATGTCAGATAAGGATTGGAATCCTATTATTCCATTTCCTTTAGTTAGTGTTCACTTTTGCACCTTGCATGCCTTCATGAGAATTTATTATAGACTTTGAAGCTCCATATAGAGTATGCATTTACCGTAAGGCCAATTGATAAATTTTTACAAGCTATAAAATAAGTGGAGGAAGTCCTTAATTCAATTGGTTGTTATGGTGGAAACATAATGCTAGTTGTTAAGAAATTTGGGAAATCTCAAGATAGTTCACAACGTAACAATGAGAGGGAATAAGGCAAGGCATTTAAAAAAAAAAAAGAGGTACTGAGTTGTGGAAAGACCTATGCATGATCACAACAAGCAATGATTCTCAAGTTGATCTTTGCAATAATAGAAAGAAGGTTTGGTGATGCTTAGATAAGTCGATAGGTTTAATTGGTCTTAGTAGCTCCAATGATATTCAACATCAATTGTTTCAAGATACATAAGTGGATTTCATGAAGTGTTTCATCCAATCTTGGGGGGATAGCAATATTTCACACTAAATTGTAATTATAGTTGATCTTTCAAATTTTTCATTGTACTTATTTTTTTCCAATGTACTTAACAATTTTTAGCATATTTTAGTTGCACATGGAGCATTTTTCATGCATCGAGATGGATCATTGGAGATTTTCAGTACCCAAGGAATGGAGAAGTCACACTACAAGGCTAGAGGAGTGTACTTCAAAAACACGTGACATGGTGGTGGTCCAATGCAATCAAACTATATGGAAGATATATTTAATTGGTTTTACTGCATTACGTTCTCAAGAAAGATTGTTGTAGAACGAGCTAGGAAGTCACATTTGGAAAAAGTTGCAAAAAGGATACAACTCGTCATTATTAATGATAAATAAAAGTCATCATTAAGACCTCTACATCATGCTCAGTATCATGCTAAAAGACTATGAGATGTTTCAGCTTGGAAGTAAAACGAATTCATTATATTTCATCATCTGTTAAATCATAAGGTTATATATAATCTTGGTTTCAATGTGTTATTCTTTGTATTGTTATATTCGGTATGTTTCTAAACTACTTTTTGTCCATTCTAGTGTGAACAAATAGTTTTAAAAGAAACTCTATATATAGAGAGAACTCACTCCATTTCACGCTTTACAACTTGAGAGAATGTCATGCACCAAGTAGACTGCAAGGAAAGACCGTATGGTCTATCCTAGCCATGTTCAAGGAACTCAGTGCCGACCATGGCTGCAACCCCAGAAGAGACCTGAAGTGGTTCCCACACCACTTCTAGGCGTCTCTCACATGATGGCATATCCTCTGTGAACAATCCATCATGAGAACACAAAGTGAAAAATCAACAAAGGGATTGGTCTCAAGGATATCCAAATATAGAGTCTGATGATGAGCCACCACAAAAGATGCCCATCAAGGCAAGGGCCAAACATGTGGTGAGGAGCAGGGTTATATTGGATAGTGACCCAGATCCAAAACCATCAAGTAATTAAGAATACTACACTCAAGCACCATGGAATGAGATGCAAATTCCAATGAGCCATAGGGTAACACATGGAGGCAAGACATCTCTGCAAGGACAAGGCCAAATACCAATAGAGGAGGAAAGGGAGCAAAGACACCTCAACGACAACCTAACATTCCTCGAAATGCAAGAGCTCCACAAAGACGATGGAGGCACTGTAGATCATTTGCAAAGATACAACACTATTAAAAATCAGTTGAAATCCTAATACCACGAAGAACATTTGCAAGAGTGGTAAAGGAAGAACTACAAAGCTATTGTGCATGTCTAGAATATAGGGGATAACACTTGATGCACTTCAAGAGGCAGCAAAGGCCTACCTCATCTCCATGCTTGAAGATTCTAACCTATGTGCTATCCATGCCAAGAGAATAACCATACAAGCCCTTAGATATTAAGCTAGCTAGAAGAATAAGAGGAAATAACCCATGATCTTTGTAATTTGTAGCTTTTGAGAAACATATTTTGCAATTTAATTCAATGATGAATGAAACATTTTGTCCTACATATATTGTCTATTTGTTTCTCTCTCAGTTTAACACACATACACACACACACACTCTCTCTCTCTCCCCTAATTATCGTGTACCTAAGTCTTGAAAAGAGAAGTTAATTTTATCATTTTATTTTACGTACTATCTTTCAAATTTGATAGTGTATGGTCCAGTAAGCCTCTCCATGGCTTAATAAAGCTTCTATAAGCAAAGGAAAGGCGAGATATGTAGTTATAGGTAGCTTCTCATGCTTCCAACAATTTTAGGCTTCCATAAGTTTTGAGGGTCTACATGTAGAGTGCTTAGGGTCTATACCAGTACTTGTTGACTTCATTCCCTTTGAGTATGGACAATTATTGAGCATTCAATCCTTTCCTAGGCTTCAAAGTGCCAAAAATACCCCAACCATAGAAATGCAAGGATTGGATCTACAAAAGCTTTACAACCTCGAATTTTGCATTTTTGTGGCTGGGGTTTTTTTAGCCTTTGTAAGCTTAAGAAAGGCTAGATTTGTAGTTACATGAAGCTAAACCAAGATTTCAACAAGCCTAAGCTTACACTAGTAATAAGGGTTTATATATAGACAACCTAGGGTTTATATGAGTACTTTTTGGCCTCGTTCTCTTTATGTATGAACTATAATTAGCCTATAACCCTTGGTTAGTCTTCAAATTGCAAAAAAAGCCCGAGTCAAAGAAACACATGATTCAACCTTGCAAAATCTTTGTAGGCATGAATCCCACGTTTTTATGGATGGGGTTATTTTGGCACATAGGCTGGATTTAAGAAAGATCTCATTTACATACAAAGTGTGGTGGCTTCCATAGAGCTAAAGCAAGATTGCAACAAGCTATGACTTACATTAGTAATAAGGGTTCACAAATAGACTACCTAAGGTCTATATAGGTACTTGTTTGCCTCATTCTGTTTACATATGGACTATTAATGATCCTAAAACCCTTGGATAATATTTAGAATGCCAAAAAATCCCTAGACACAAAAAAAACAAGATTCATCCGTGTTATATCTTTGCATGCCTAAATCCCATGTTTCTATGGCTGGGGCTGTTTTAGCATTTATAGGCCTTGTGGGGGCATAAAAATGGATTTAAGAAAGCTCTCATTTACATACAAAGTGTGTTGTCTTGCATAAGTGAACAGAGTCTAAACATATGTTAGTAATATGACAGAAGCGATTCGCAAAGTCCTCATGGTCACAAGAAACAGATTTTGCATTTTTCAAACACTACCAAACTCAGAATGGATTACACCATATGAAAAAGACATATTTATTGATTAAAAAGCTTACATCAGTTCTCAAGTGCCTTCAATTTCTCAACAATTTTCTTTCTCCTTTGGAGAGATTGTGGCAACTGGTAGGTTAATACATATTTAGAAATAACATCAGGGACTTGCAATCCAAGACCCATGCTAATAACTATTTGTCCTAGTACCTTTCCTCTAAAGTAAACTCTGAGAGTAGTTACAACTAGAGATTTTCTAACCAAAATGGCACAATTACTGCCTTGGGTAATTGTAGAAAAACACAAAACTTTGCTCAAGGCCTTCAAGCACTAGGTCATGAAGTACCCATTGGGACTATAATCTTTATGAATGATGACAAAATCATCCTTTTGCAAATTTCCAATCTAGTTTGTCAAGGATGAGCCACTTCCATGAGAATAACCATCCCTACTGGAACTTGCAGTGAAATTGTCCACTTCAATGGATTCCTCTAAAGAAGACAATGATAACTTCGAATTCCAATCTTATTAAATTAAGTTATTGGACTCCTTAATATCATGTACATCATGAAGTCTATCTTGTTCTTTCCCTCTTCCAAGGGCATCAAGATCTATGCTCGAGTGGACCATCCCACTCAGCTCTTCTACTAGGGATGTAGGTACCTTATTCTTCATTATTCTCTCTTGCATTGCACTGTACTCTTCTTTCATAGTGTAATTGTTATCATCTTTCAAAATATCTTCACACACATTCACTATGGTGTCTGCCATGAATCACCCAGTGGGATATATTTCTTTTCAAGAAGATCATATGTATTATCAAAGAACATATTACATTGTGGAGAAAAGACTTATCCATTCATCAAGATGGACTCCAAATGCCTTCTCAATATCATGAAAAAAAAAAAAATCTCCATCCATAAGTATGATGAAGAGATATTCAATTGAGAGACAAGCTTGAAATGAAATGCAACACAAGGTCCTTCAAAACATGGTATTTGACATCAAGGAAAAGTTCTTCAAGGATCAAATGGGAAAAATTGTTGTCACGAGGAAGGAGATAAGGAAGAGCGCTCACACACACACACACTCACAATCAAAGAGGAGGACACACACAAATTGAGGCAAGAAAGAATGATTTTCTTCTTCTTCTTCTTCTATTACATTAAAAGGAATGTACAAGGATGACCTAAAACAATAATACAACAAGTGCAATATATAAAGAATACTACATAAGGAAAATCCTAATGTTCGCAAATGAGTGAGCTGGCAAGAAACAAATGTGCCATCACTCTCAATAGATAAATCTAGCAAAGCTCCATGAAGTATCCCTGACATATATCAGTGTGACCACTATACATGTCAGAAAAATGAAAAAGTGATATGTGTCATCTTGGATCATCACATGTTGAGCCCGATATCTCAAAAATTCCCCTAAGGTTCAGCACCTCTATACTCAGCCTATGTACTCTAACAAAGCAACAGTGGGTTGCTTCTTAGTGAGAATAGAAAGCCACTAGTAGATCTTCTATCTAGAATGCTACCAGCCCAATTTGCATCCATCTATCCATGAACCTTGAAATCTACACTAGCTTCATAAAACAATGCTTAATCCAAACGTAGAGTGCACCTCAAAGCATCTAGATGTTGCTTCCTCGAAACCTGCATAAATTGAATTTCAAGTCCAATAGTGAAGCTTAGATGAGGGCTTGTAACTGTGAGATATATCAAACTTCCTGTAATTTTCCTGTACATAGTAGCATTTTCCAATGCTTCACCTGATGTAGTATCCAACTTCAAGATCTGATCTAATGGCATAGAAATTGGCTTACAATCAGGCATACCATACTTTTGGAGCATACTCAAGGCATATTGGATTTGTGACATCCATATACTTCTTTCTGTATGTATAAACTCAATGCCCAAGAAGTAGCATATCACACCAAGATCTTTCATGTCGAATTCTTGCATAAGGAGTTGCTTTACCCCTTTCATGCTTGCTTTATTGTCATCTCCTACAATCAAGTCATCAACATAAATAGCCACAATCGTGATGCCATCATCACCCGTCCTTGCATATAATGAATGATCTACATCACACATAGAAAATCCAATTGTGGTCAAATAATCAGCAATCCTTACATGCCAAGCACGAGGGGCTTGTTTAAGTGCATACAAATCCTTTTGCAACTTGCAAACATATTCTAGGTGCTTTGAATCTTCATATATTTGTGGCTAGTCCATATATACATCTTCCTGTAACTCACCATGTAGGTAAGCATTCTTCACATCCATCTGATGCAAAGTCCATCCTTTTACTGTAGCTACTACAACAAGTTTTCCGATAGTAGACATTTTAGCTATAGGGCTAAACTTTTCCTCATAATCAATGGAATATGTCTATGCATATCCTTTTGCTACCAATCATGCTTTGTACCTACTTATGCCAAACATATTCTAGGTGCTTTGAATCTTCATATACTTGTGGCTAGTCCATATATACTTCTTCCTGTAACTCACCATGTAGGAAAGCATTCTTCACATCCATCTGATGCAAAGTCCATCCTTTTACTATAGTTACTACAACAAGTGTTCTGCTAGTAGACACTTTAGCTATAGGGCTAAACTTTTCCTCATAATTAATGGCATATGTCTGTGCATATCCTTTTGCTACCAATCGTGCTTTGTACCTACTTATGCTACCATCAACATTGTGCTTTACCTTGTAAACCCACTTGCAGCCTATGGGTTTCTTTCCTTGCGGCAATGGAAATAGCTTCCATGTATTGTTTCCATAAAGTGTAGACATCCCCTCATCCATAGTTTTTTTTTCTAATCTACATTTCCAATTGCATCTTCAAAACAAGAAGGTTTAGCATCTTGTATTACCTTTGTCATCTAGGCACAATGACGAGCCATGTAACTGTCTAATGTCAATTGTTGCACTGAATTCTACATCCCCCAAATCTTCTTGGTCGTGGGTCGCTTCTCCTTGTATCATCTTCATGTGCCTTTCTTACTCTTGGAGTGTTCATAGAGGGCAGTCCAAGTTCCTCATCAAAATTCTTTTTTGAATTTCTTGAATCTCCATTAATGCCTTCAAAACATGTAGATGCTTTAGTACCAATAGAAAGCTTTTCTTTACCTTTCTTGGATGTATTTGATGAATTTGTTGGACTAAAATTTCCACACAATCTTCCACTCCATGGATTTGAGTTGGAAGTATTGCTTGGTGATGCATCTAGTCCACTCAAAACTTGAGATTTTGCACTTGATTTTTCAGCATTTTCTTTATCATTTGGTTCAAGATTAAGTCCATCTTTGGCATCTGAATAGAAGCTTGACATTTCATCAAACACCACATCTCTACTTACCATCACCTATCGTGTGAGTGGGTTATAACATTTATATCCCTTTTGCTCAAGGGAGTACACCAAATTATGTATTAATACAAGGTTCAAAAGTCATCTCATGTATATCCAAGAAGCAATCCAAAATTTCTCTTTGTTCTACAAAATCTAATTATGGAGTTTTAGCCCTTGCTACACGTGAGATCATGTGGATTATAAATTTTCTTAAAGACTTGGATGTGCAAGTTGAAAGATTTACGTTATATGAAGAATATATCTCTAGCATCTACCTTTCAAAGAACCCAATGCTTTATGCAAGAACCAAGCACATAGAAGTCCACTATCACTTCATCAGAGAGAACATCTTAGATAAAGAGTTGGATATCAATTACATCAACATTGAAAAGCAGGTGATGGTGACTATGACCAAGTTCATGGATACATTGAAATTGGAAAAGTTCAAAGAAGTCATGAAGGTAAAGGAGATCAATGGGGGCTAGCTCACTTGAACTTGCAAGGGGAGATGATTTGCGAGCTCAAATATGTGAATGGGATTCGACAATGATTAATGCATCATCATGCAGTTTCAAAAGACTCAAAAGCATTCACGGGATGAGTCACAATGAAATTAAAGATCACCTAACTTTGGAGGATAAAATCAAGGATACTTTTAGTTGGTAAATGGAGCTCAATCAACCACTTATGTCCATCACTTATAGATATGGTTATTCACACATAACCAAGGATTCTTCCATTTGCTTTTAGCTCGTCTATTATTATTTCATATAAGCTATCCCCTTTCTATATTAAGCTACCCCTTTGTTAGCTTAAGCTACATAAAACTTGTTTATCTATGCACATAGATAGAGAAATTTACATACACATATTGCTTTGTAGGAGGCTTGAATTGAGAGACTATTTTCTTCATCATATTTGTAATGATTAGAGGACCATTTCTATAGTATAGTGTCTACTTTTACATCTCATGTATATAGAGCATCATTGCTCTTGGTTTCATTCTCTACAACACCTATGTGCAAGTGAACTTGTGTGTGTACATACACCCCTAGATCCTCTGTAGATAGTAGATAACTATCCTATCTGGAATGGTTAGTAAACATTCCAAAAAATTATGAAGTGATTCAAAGCTTATTAGAAGGCATACATAATCTAATTTATGTTTGCGATATTTCTAAAGCAGTTCTTGAGTGACATATATTGGCTCAGTAGGATCTTAATATTGGCATATATATTTTAGTATCTAGTATAAATTTGGAATTCTAACAATCATACAATACATCAATTTTCTTTTTCATAGTATAGAAGCATAATTTTTTATGTTCATCAATGAATGTTATGTAAAACATATATCATCCCATTGAAACGGACTTTGTAGGATCCAATCATCTCTATGTTGTATTAAGACATTCTCATTAGTATGTTTGGCATGTGCAAACGATTATCTTGATTGCTTACTAAATCGATAATTTAGATATCCTCTACACAATGACTATCAATGTTGGG
>CM035427.1:50453887-50501387 GCA_020310875.1 Ceratopteris richardii
GGAGGAAGAGATCATTGTCCGAGAAGAAGAGGTCCTTGAAGAAGACCACATACATGATGAAGCAACAAATGATGATCAAGAAGAAGCTAGCATACCAAGAGATTAGAAGTCGCCAATATAGAGATAGATATTCTTTGTGCATCGGATCTCCAAGAGGATGCTAGAATAGAAGAGTTTTGAATCAAACACTTCTATGTACTAATTTTTGCTTATTTTTTGGCTATGTTTTTTTGTACACTACCATTTCTCTATATTGCCTTTATTATCATATGCTAATTATTTGAGTTCTTTTGTTATAGAGCACCATGCGAGACAATACTCCAATCACTCCACATTCCATGATAGATGAGCAGTTCTTAGAGTTCATATCTCAGGTACTTCCCCCATATATGGCCGCTACATCAGTACTGGATTGCTCGTGGTAGCACTCCCCCTGGATCACTCCTGCCGACCTCACTCCCATCGGTGTCACTCTTGGTGGCATCACTCCTACTGACGGTGCTACTCCCACTGGAGGTATGTATCCTAGATTTATGACTCCACCACGACCATCTGCTCAGCCATCCCCTAGTGGCACTAGTAGTAGACGTGTGCATTCGATACCTCCGCGTGATACACATGCTGGCCCATCACATAGGTTGAGGTCACGCTCTAGAGCAGGAAGTTCTAAGAGTGGATCTATAGGTAGCTTTGGAGGAGGCGGCTATTGTGGAGGTAGTGCGACGAACATTGTGTCACCCGCTTCTACTCCTAGAGTGAGTACCTTAGATGTAAGGTACATGTTTGCGCACTTATAACCGATAGATTGACAACACACAATATACAGGTTCATGAATGGGATTTACGAATATGAATACTCGTAAAAACATGCATTTTTGTTCCTCTACTTCAATGTAAATGAATACAGATAGAACAATTTATAAACACAATGTATTCAGAATCTTAACTTCACAATTAATAAGTTCTGAATTCGGAAGAGATCATCATTTACATTACAGTATCATAGTTACAATCAGACTTCCATTCCCAGACTTTGATCTTCACTGCTCTATGTATTTGTTCGTTCCGTATCCGTTGCTTTCGGAATCCGCTTTCGCATAACATAACACCATACTTTGTAGGAAAGGGGTAAGGGTTCCGAAAACTCATGATATCTCCATTATTACAATTACAATTTCCTTTTCGGAAACTCATGATATCTCCATTATTACAATTACAATTTCCTTTTCGGAAACTCATGATATCTCCATTATTACCTATGAATGATGATTACAAAATACTTCAACCGCACCAGCTGCTAACACTAGCATGCACGGTGGATCCGAACCCACAAATTACAAATATAAGGAGTTACAAATCATCATCTTGATTCTGCAATTCTGGAAACATAATCCTTTCTACATCATAGCGCAACTCATTGAACATTTCTCTAAGATTTTCTTCAGCTAATAATATTTTGGCTTCAAAAAATTCCTTGGGGTCTAATAGTTGCTGACCATCACTCCTATAACTAACATCAGAAGCTTCTAATTCAGTAATTCGCTATTGAAAAACCTCTAATAATTTATCAAAAGCTAAATTTTCATCTGATAATTTAGTAATACATTCCATAGTAGTTTTCATCATTTCTTCTAACTTAGTCTGACAGGTAAGTTCCAGAATTGAAGCAACTTTCCGAAGCTTATCCACTTCTGCCTCTTTATCTGCCAATACCAAGTTTGCATCTGCGCAATGCTGCTTCCATTGCTCTACCTGTCTCTTCAACCCAGGTATTCCTGCAACCTGTGCCTGTATTGTACCTAAGTTTTCCTGAACAGTCCGGAGCCTTTCTTCCAATTTCATAAACTTTGAATTCTGAACTGCCAGTCTTTCTTCCACTTCCGTAGTTGAAATACTCTGCCTCTTCATTTCACCACTCTGATCTTTAACTTTGATTTTTAATTTTTCTACTTCATGCTCAACTTTCTACAGCTTCGTAGTTAACTCTTTATTTCCTTTCTTTAGCTTCTGATTGGATTTCTGCACTTGACCGATCTCTGCTTGCAATCGAGCTATGATTTTTACTTTTTCCTCCATAGTGACTTTTAGAGTGTTGCTCTCTGTCAATGTCTCATTTAACTCATCAACTAGTTCTTCATTAACTGGACTGACTCGATCCGTATTCTCAGCTTTGGCAGCTTCTATTTCTTCTTGTAGCTAGGTGATATGGCTTGTCATTTGCTCCTGCTTTGCAATCCATTTATCTTTTTCCATTACCATGGCATTATATTTATGCTAGAAATCCTCCAGTTTCACCGAACTCCATGCTAGCCCACGAGCCAAGTCTCCAAGTAGTTCTGGTTTGATAGTTTCCTTACTATACATCCATGGATATATCACATCGATAGACCATAGGGTAACTTCACTCTGCCCTTGGGATTTTTCCATTTATCCACTAGACCACATTCCTGAAATGTATATAACACTGGTATTTTGCTCGAAGACTCACCGGAATGACCACCTTGATCTTGTTGTTGCTTTCTCGACCTCTCTTCTTCTTCCTCCTTTCGTGCTGCCTCTTCCTCGTTTTGCACTACCTCTTCCTCATTTCGTGTTGCCTCTTACATACACACACATATACACACCTACATATACACACACATACATACACACACATATACACACACATATACACATATGCATACATACACACACATACACATATACACACATACACATATACGCACATGCATACATACACATACATACACATACACACACATACATACACACACACATGTACACACATGCACATACACACACATGTACACACATGCATACATACACACACATATACACACATGCATACATATATGTATGTGTATATGCATACATACATACACACATATACACACATGCAAATTAAATATATGAAAATAAGATTAGGGTTTTTATGCTGTTTACACATCCATACACATGCATACGTACACACACACATATACACACATGCATATAAAATTAGGATTTTAAGGTTTTTTCTTCACATCAATTATATAAAAATAGGATAAGGATTTTTACACTATTTACACATGCATACACATACACTCATACACACATATATATATACACATATACACATACACACACACACACACACACATATATATATATATATATATATATATATATATATATATATATATATATATATATATATATATATATATATATATATATATATATATATATATATATATACATACACATATATATACACATACACATATAATACACACATACATACATACACACACATATATATATATATATACACACACACATGCATACACACATATACATATTTTAGGTCTAGGTCTTTAGGATTAGGGTTTTAGGGTTTTTACATACATATAATTCAATTAAATTTATATAAGGAAAAAATAAAGGAAAAAAATCAAGATGAGCTGCTATAGTGCCTGAAATAGAGAAATCATCCAAAAAAGTCTGCATAAATGAAGTAAGATAGGGGAAAAGATTTGTTGCATGAAGCATTGGAAAGTAATTGGCCACTAAATCCATCAAGGAATGAATACATTTCCCGTCAATGCAACCTCATCAAGCATGCTATCCAAAAATGGTAGGGGAAACGGACCTGGTACAGTGGCTACATTGAGCTTCCTGTAATCCACAAAAATTTCTAACAGTTTATTTTTCTTCAGATGAATCACGATGGGGGACAACCATTCCAGATTCTCAATCAGAACAATGTAACCAACTTTTATCAATGTGTCCACCTCATGCTTGACATGTTCTGCAAAACTTAGGTTCATTCTGTACCGTTGTTGCATCACTGGAGTGGCATCTGGTTTAAGCAACATTCGATGATGATACAACTTAGGATCCAGACCTTTCATGTTGGAATATGTCCATGCGAAAACATCCCTATACTGTTGTAACAGTGAAATCAAGGCCATCCAGAATTTTGGAGCAAGCTCCAAACAAATTCGGACTGGTTTAGGTTCCTCTGGAGTTCCCAAATTGACCACCTCTAAGGAATCCTCTTCCACGCGTATTCGGCCATCCTCCATAGGATCTTTGAGTACCGACTCAATGCACTCCTCTTCTTGCAATTTCGAGGTTACGTACGCACCACTGCTGCTAGACTCTCCCATTCGGAACTAATGATGGAATTCACATCCACGACCCCAAATGAGAGTAGATCTCTATTGGCTTCCAAGAGCTGTTGTTCATCATCTTCATTGAGACCATCCAACATATGCAGAGGTTTTGCTAGCACTGGTTTCTGCTCCGAAAGACAATGATGCTCGTCATCCAATGGAATGGAAAACTTTGCATTCCCTCTTCGGAAAGTAATTGTCTTTTCATCCCAGTTTTGACGAACTTTAGCATCATGCAACCAGGGCCGGCCCAATAGTAAGTTATAATCTAAATTGTTCCCCTTCAACTCCAGTACAACAAAGGTAATTTTAAAGAGAACTCGTGCAATCCGAATAGGGATATCTTTAATCAACCCTACTGGTTGGAACCGTGATTGGTCTACCATCCAAACAAAGAAGGGAGCGGGGTCAATACTATTCCCAATCAATCAAAACTTTTGGAATAATGCTATTTTTATAATGCACTGTAATCTATGGTACCACATAATCCACAATTCGGGTCGACACATTCCGTACCATTGAAACTGAAGGTTGCTATTTGTCAAAAGGTATATATTTGTTCTGCAGTTGTTGTAACAACTTTTTTCGAAATGCAGGGACTAATTCCAGCAATGCCCCTAAAGATAATTTTATGTGTGATTCTCGTAGAATTTCACAATACTCCGCATTTATTGATGATTTGTAATTATATGCGAGATCTGTATGCAGGCCAATCCCAGTTGATGGCTCTTGCGAGCTCTCTTCTGCTTCTGTATCAATTGTACTTCTCATACGATCCTTTCCAGAAGATTCCCCTGGAAACAATGGAGGGTTCACATAGTGTGATGGGTACTCCGTAACCCACTATACTGCCTTCGTCAAAATATGTTCTTGTTCTATAGGAGGTAAATAATCTATTTTTGGTCCACTGGCATACTCTTTCTACGATCGGGTGACTACTGACGCTTTCGGCTCCAAACATTCCAAAGTCACCACATTGGCCATAGGTGCCTTGAGCTTCGCCTCTTGCTTTCGCTGATCGTATTCCTTAGTTTCCTCACATTCGCATTGTCGATGACCATATTCGAGACAAAAATGACACTGAATTGGATGATTCCCAAGGTTATCGGGTCCAGGTTGTTGGAATCGCCGTCCTCTGCCAAAGTCTTGCCTATTTTAGCGGAAGCCACACCATTGCTCTGGAAATTGCTACGAATCCGAATATTGAGAAGGTCCTCCTAGTCTAACATCCTGATTGTTCGACCATTGTCTGTTAGCAACTTGGGGCTTATACCCATTACTGTTAGCTTGCCAAGATTGTTCTTCTACTTGCGTAGTGACCACCAAAGTATTCTGTGCATTAAAGCGGCATTCCTCCAAATTGTGGTTAGTTTTGTTACAAATAGGACAAAAGACCTGATTAAGTGCACAATCAGTCATAATATGGCCCACATTCTGGCACCATAGGCAATATAGCTATTTTTTTGGATTTACACCCTTCCTGAATACCAAATTAGTCTTCTCCGAGCCCAAATTGGCAAATTGCATCTTCCAATCCATACGGATTGCTAAATTGATTATCTAATCTAATGTAAGAGATTGTTCAAGCATGTACATATAGATCTTCTCTTTAATGGGTGGCTGCAATCCGTCCACAAAGAATTATGTTAGCATTTCCTCTGTAGGACACTTATCTACTAGAAAGTGATGCAATGTAGATCTAAAATCTGATGCATACTGCTCAACCGTCCCTTTCTACAATATATACTGAAGTGAAGAATGTAAGTATGAAATACTCTTCGCAGTCCGAAACCGTTCCAAGAACGCCGCCTTCAACTCATCATATGTGGAAAAATAATTGAGAGGATATTCAATAAGCCATTTGATTGCATCGCCGACTAACATGGCTTGAAACACCTGAAATTTGTGCCGATTATCATGCAGATTACGATGATTACATAAGTACTAATTCTCAAATGTCCGTATGTGCACATCTGGATCTTCATCCACTCACCCGTAAAAATGAGTATAATTTAGCACTGGTAGTGGGTGCCTGTTCGCCATCGAGTCACCAAGCGTCCGTAAGGTAGTATTTTGAGGTAAGGGTATTAAAGCTAAATTAGGAGCAACTCAAGCTCAAGTCCCTTCCAATTTGTAGTATTAGGCCCGAGCTAAGATTTGAAGATTTTGTTATCAACAAGAGAAGAAACTACCTGGAGAAGCTTGAATATCAATGTCTAGTCATTTTTTAAGATATTTAAATAACATGAAACATTCAAAAGACGTAGAGTTGGGAAACATAGAATTGTCCCAAAATCATGAATAAGTCCCATTTTTCTTGAATAGGCGTTATTTAGGATAAGTTGGATGGTACCAATTACCCATTATGGGCATATATGATGCATCATGTATATTGGTTGCAAATGAATTATTGAAAATTTGTGTAGGGTATTGAAAAATGACCTACTACACCTGCAAACATAGTTATTGAAGGTGATGCAGATGGTGTTGAATATGATGATCTTTAAATTCCTGTTTGTGTTGTGGTTTTTGTTGTACCTAGTGAAGAGCAACTTCATTAAGATGGCAACGATGCTCAGGTACATGCATTGATAGGTTTTTTTGTCAAATGTGCCATTATCTTGCACATGTCACTCTTGCAAAACAACTAAGGATGCTTGGGATACACTTACCACTTTATACAAGGCAAGAAATGAGACTCGTGTTGCTTACCTCCAAAAATATTTGGGGAATATGCACATGAATGAAAGAGATTCCATGGATTTTTTTTTTGACAAAGATCAAAGATTTGAAGGAGCAATTGATTCTCGTTGATGAAGTCTTTCAAGACAATTCACTTGTAGAGATTGTTGTGAACGGTCTTCTAGATTCATATTCGAGAGTTTCTTCTACTCTTCAATTGATGATGAAAGGCAATCCAAATGCCTTAACATTTGAGGAGTTATTCTCTATTTTATTGGGGGAAGATCAGTCAAGGTAGATTAGGTCCATTATGCATGTTGCAGATCAAGCTTACCTAGCTAGTCAGAAGGGCAAAGGTAAATGGAGCTTATCTACTAGTAAGCTGAAATCTGCTAATTCTACACAATCGAAGAAGGATAACAAAGAGGACAAGAAAATAGAAAAGTAGAAACTCTTTTGCAAATAGTGTAAAGGAAATGATCATGTCATAAAGAGTTGTCCAAGAAATGATCATGTCATAAAGAGTTGTCCAAAATTGACTGCAAAATAGGCAAAAAAGAAAGAGGCTGGTATGGTTGTTGCAGAGGCCTTTACACCTAAAACATGGTCTCCTAATCTTGTAGAGAATGAAGAATGGGCGTTTAGTATTGTTTCCACTTATGACCCATCTTCTTATGAGCTGTGTATTTGGTACTTAAATAATATATTTAATAGTGGGGAAGCCAAACATATTACTTCATAGTTGCTATCGTCTTTTTATCACTCAGCCATGGGTGGATGAAATGTTTTCACGTTCAAGAACTTGATAACAAAAGTGCACAGTTGTCGCGAGGATTAATGATAAGGGCGTCTCTCTCTCTCTCTCTCTCTCTCTCTCTCGGATAGCTGGATGATGCTTATCAGCGTCCATTGAAGCCGGTTTTATAGGCGTTAACTTATGCCTTGCTTCAGTCTTCTGCGGGAAAGCAATCGCGTTTTTATTTTTGAGTTGCCCATCGGTGTGTATTCCTTTTCTGTGCGTGAGTTGCTTTTCCATCGTTTTAATTGTGCTTTCTAATTAGGAGTTGCGCAAGTATGATTTTCGCTTCAATTCCGCTTTTCACATTATTACATCTGCTTTTCGCCTTTTTTTTTTTGTTTTTGTCATTAGATTTTTTGTGTGTTTATGGAGTGATAGCGCGCTGTTGTGCTTTTTGTTGCACTGTTTATTAAATTTGTTATAATGTATTCTGCTTTTTGGTATCGCTTTTATTTTGCTTTTACCTAATGTTATTGATATGTCTTGTTTTTAGCTATGTTTGTTTTGTATTCGTTTTATTTTTCCTGATGTTTTCTTGGTTGTTTCCGAAGTTTTTGATTGATGTTTACTTTGATTTGCGTTTTGATTGTTTAATGTTTTATTTATTATGTTTATTTTGTATGCTTAAATGGTTTTCTAATATATTCAATAGCTTTTAGAATATATTAGAAAACCATTTAAATATGAGAATTAGAACCTCCAAATTTATGTTAGCTCACCAACATATTTTTTTGTTACCATGGTAATGTACAGCTCATTTTCAAAAACAAATAATCATACTATTTAAAAGAAATCAAAGGAAATTAATACTAGAGAATAGATTTCAGGATATTCCCACAACCCTTGAAAGTGCCCAAGACCCACCTCTTAAAGCTTGTACATAACTTCAAAATTCAAGACATTCGTCTTGAAATTTAAATTATTTTTAAATTAAATAAGACGTTTTTATTTGTATTTGTAAGTATGAAAACATAAGTATTCCAAACGCAAAAATCACAATCTTTCAACCTTAAAGAGTTTTAGTTGTCTCGTGGGTATACAAGAGATGTTTTGGAAGAATCATCGCTTATAAAGATTGGTGTCATTTTTTGTGAGAAAACAATCTTCCCCTTGTTGATATATTAGGTAGTGATGTGTGTGGACACACTAGAACAGTCATGGCACTTTTTTCCTCTTTAGGAGGTTTTATTTCCCTCGGCTTGTATATATGCCTATAACCCTAATGGTTCATTTATCTTTGTACATTCTAGGAGTAATACATTCAGTATTGTGTGTTGCACTCCAAGCTTCTTCTTCTTCCTTGTGTTGTTTGTGTGCTTCCACATACCTCAAACTCCATCAATTGGTATGAGAGCAGGTCTCCACTTCATCGGGCATCATTGACACCCCTCCGATCATAATGTCAGAATTGCATGAAATTTGGTGACCATACTGAGGGCGATTAGGAGTTCAAAGCAACTCCGCTCTATGGTGCCCAAATCGCGATCTGAGCTCGTTTTGGCCTCCGAACGAACTATCATATGCTTGTGTAAGCAATTTAGTCTTTTTGTACCAAAGATATATACAAGTTTTGATTCGGCAGTATATGAGTCTCGAAGTCTACTATAGGTTAATTAGCAGAACTCCACAATGTAAATCTATTCAACTTTTTGAGATACAATCATTTTTCTGTATGAGGGTATTTTGGTCAGTGACCATGGCTGAAAGCAATGATGTATTCTGTATGTTGGTTGTTGAGGATAAGTTGGATGGCACCAAGGGCTTATATGATGTGTCATGTATTGGTTGCAAAAGGACTGTGGAATATTGTGTAGGGTGTTGAAAAACATCCTATTTCACCTGCAAACACAACTGCTCAAGGTGATGAAGATGGCGTTGAAGATGGCGATATTCTTCATGTTCCTGTTCGTGTTGCGGTTCGTATTGCACTTACTACAAAGCAAATTTGTTGGGATGGTAGAGATGCTCAGGCACATGCATTGATAGCCTTACCTGTCAAACATGCCATTATTCCTCACATTTGCTCTTGTAGAATAGCTAAGGATGCTTGGGATACACTTACCACTCCAAGCGAGGAATGAGGCTCCTGTTGCTTACCTCTGAAAACAGTTGGAGAGTGAGCACATGAATGAAGGAGATTCCATGGATAGTTTTTTGACAAAGATCAAAGATTTGAAGGAATGGTTGATTTCTACTGATGAAGTCTTGCTTGACAGTTCACTTGTGCAAACTGTTCTGAATGGTCTTCTCGATTAATATCAGAGTTTTGCTTCTACTCTTCACTTGATGATGAAAGGAAATCCAAATTCCTTAACATTTAAGGATTTAGTCTCTGTTTTGTTGCACGAAGATCAGTCTAGGCAGAAGGTAAATGGAGCTCTTCTACTAGTAAGCAGAAATCTGCTAATAATGCAGAATCAAAGAAGGATGACAGAGATGAGAAGAAAACAGAAAAGCAGAAATTGTTTTGCAAATATTGTAAAGGAAATGATCATGTCATAAAGAGTCGTCCAAAATTTGCTACTAAAGAGGCAACGAAGAAAGAGGTTGGGATGGTTGTTGCAGAGGCCTCTACACTCAAAATAGAGTCTGCTAATCTTGTGCGGAATGAAGAATGGGCATTTACCATTATTTGTAGTTATGACCCATCTTCTCATGAATAGTGTATGTGTGCAATAGACTCAAATGTTTGGTACTTTGATAGTGGGGTAACCAAACATATTACCTCGCACCACTGTTTCTTCACTTCATTCGAGCCAACCCCTATAGGGAATACTGTCACATGCACCAACAACTCCTCTTATTTTATCATGGGAGTTGGTAAGATCATTCTGACTACTATTGATGGTAGTTCTTTTACATCGTCAGATGCTTTATTTGCGCCAGGGATAAAAAAAATATATTATTAGTTTTAGCTTTAACCAAGATTGGATTGGTTGAGGAATTTGTTGATGACACATGTACAGTTCATGATCTATCAAATGGCGATGTCATTATTGAGTTGCCCATGGGTGTATATTTGTTTTCTGTGCATTACTTGCTTTCCATCGTTTTTATTTGTGCTTTTTAATTAGAAGTTGCGCAAGTATGATTTTCGCATCAATTCCACTTTTCACATTATTACATCCGCTTTTTGCCTTTTTTTTTTGTGATTAGATTATTTGTGTGTTTATGCTGTGATCGCGCGCTGTTGTGCCTTTTTTTTATTAAATTTGTTATAATGTAGTTTTCTTTTATTTTATTGCATTAATTTTGCTTTTACCTAACGTTATTGATATGTCTTGCTTTTAGTTATGTTTGTTTTGTGTTCGTTTTATCTTTCCTAATGTTTTGTTGGTTGTTTCCGAAGCTTTTAATTGATAATTTCCTTTGATTTGCGTTTTGATTGTTTAGTGTTTTATTTATTATGTTTATTTTATATATTTAAATGGTTCTCTAATATATTCAATACCTTTTAGATTACCATGAGCCTTGGCTTCGTAAATATGAGAATTAGAACCTCCAAATTATCTTCGCTCACCAACATATTTGTTTGTTACCATGGTAATGTACAGTCCATTTTCAAAAACAAATAATCATACTATTTAAAAGAAATCAAAGGAGATTAATACTAGATAATAGATTTCAGGATATTCCCACAACCCTTGAAAATGCGCAACACGCACCTCTTTAAGCTTGTACATAACTTCAAAATTCAAGACATTCGTCTTGAAAATTAAATTATTTTTAAATTAAATAAGTTTTTATTTGCATTTGTAAGTATGAAAACATAAGTAGTCCAAACTCAAAAATCTTTCAACCTTAAAGAGTTTTAGTTGTCTTGTGGGCATACAAGAGATGTTTTTGAAGAATCATAACTTATAAATATTGGTGTCATTCTTTTGTGAGAAAACTATCTTCCCCTTATTGATATATTAGGTAGTGATGTGTGTGAACACACTAGAACCATCATGGCTTTTTTTCCCTCTTTAGGAGGTTTTTTTTCCCTCGACTTGTATATATGCCTATAATCCTAACGGTTCATTTATCTTTGTACATTCTAGTGGTAATACATTCAGTATTGTGTGTTGCACTCCAAGCTTTTTCTTCTTCCTTGTGTTGTTTACATGCTTCCACATACCTCAAACTCCAACAATTGGTATGAGAGCAGGTCGCCACTTCATCTAGGGCGTCATCGACACCCCTCCGGTCACAATCTCAGAATGGCATGAAATTTGGTGAGCGTATTGAAGGTGATTAGGATTTCAAAACAACTCTGCTCTATGGTGCCCAAATCACGATCTCAGCTCGTTTCAGTCTCTGAACAAACTATCACAGTTCTTGTGCAAGCAATTTTGTCTTTTTGTACCCAAGATATATACAAGTTTTAGTTTGCTAGTATAAGCATCGCGAAGTCTGCTACAATCTCAACAAAACTCAACAGGGTAGTTCTATTCAAGATTTTGAGATACAATCATTTTTTTCCATCAAGGTATTTTAGTCAATGACCATGGCTAAAAGCAATGATGTTTTCCATATGTTGGCTGTTGAGGATACGTTGGATGGTACCAATTACCCATTATGGGCTTATATGGTGCGTCATGTATTGGTTGCAAAAGGACTTGGAATATTATGAAGGGTGTTGTAAAACATCATATTTGACCTACAAACACAACTGCTGAAGGTGATGAAAATGGTATTCAAGATGGCGATATTCTTCATGTTCTTGTTCATGTCACGGTTCCTACTGCACCTACTACAAATAAAATTTGTTGGAATGGTAGAGATGCTCAGGCACATGCATTGATAGCTTTGTTTGTCAAACGTGCCATTATTCCTCATATTCACTCTTGCAAAATAGCTAAGGGTGCTTGTGATACACTTACCACTTTATATCAAGTAAGGAATGAGGCTCGTGTTGCTTATCCTTGAAAAGGGTTGGAGAGTGAGCACATGAATGAAGGAGATTCCATGGATAGTTTTCTAAGAAAGATCAAAGATTTGAAGGAACGGTTGATACTCATGAAGTCTTGCCTGACAGTTCACCTGCGCAGACTATTCTAAATGATCTTTCCGATTAATATCAGAGTTTTTCTCTACTCTTCACCTGATGATAAAAGGCAATCCAGATTCCTTAACATTTGAGGAGTTAGTTTCTGTTCTGTTGCATGAAGATCATTCTAGGTAGAAGCTAAATGGAGCTCTTCTACTAGTAAGCATAAATCTGCTAATAATGCACAATCAAAGAAGGATGATAGAGACAAGAAGAAAACCAAAAAGCAAAAATTGTTTTGCAAATAGTTTAGAGGAACTGATCATGTCCTGAAGAGTTGTCCAAAAACTGGCCGCTAAAGAGGCAAGGAAGAAAGAGGCTTGGATGGTTGTTGTAGAGGCCTCTACACCCAAAATAGAGTCTGCTAATCTTGTGCAGAATGAGGAATGTGTATTTACCATTGTTTGCAATTATGACCAATCTTCTCATGAATAATGTATGTCTGCAATAGACTCAGATGTTTGGTACTTTGATAGTGGGGCAACCAAACATATTACATCACACCATAATTTCTTCACTTCATTCGAGCTAGCCCCTACAGGGAATACTATCACATGCACCAACAACTCCTCTTATTTTATCATGGGAGTTGGTAAGATCATTCTGACTACTGCTGATGGTAGTTCTTTTACATCATGAGATGCTTTATTTGTGCCAGGGATCAAGAAGAATCTATTATTAGTTTCACTTTTAGCCAAGATTGGCTTGGTCGTGAAATTTGTTGATGATAGATATACAGTTCATGATCTGTTCAATGGCGATGTCATTATTGCTTCTGGCATTTTATTTCGTGGGCTATATAAGCTCATAGACTATGAAAAATCTGTGAATGATTCAACATGTGGAGTATAGGATTCTTAGGCTATGTGAGATGCAAAGCTTTGTCATGCATGCTTTGGTCATCTGAATTTCGCTAGTTTTCTACTCTTGTAGAAATCTAAAATGGTGTTCTCTTTGCTCAAACTTGAGGCACCTGGTAAACATGTTTGTGAAGGTTGAATTTTGGGCAAAATGAAGCATTCCTCGTTCCCAAAAGATGGTTCAGTTTGATCTAGTCAGAAATTGTAGCTTGTTCATAGTGATATCTGTGGTCCTATGCAAACACCCTCTTTTGGGAACTATCTTTACTTCGTGACCCTCATCAATTATTTTTCCAGCCATGCATGGGTATATCCATTGAAATTAAAGTCTGACGTGTTTATCTGCTTCAAACAATTTCTACTTTTGGTTGAAAATTTGACGACATTTAAAATGGGCACCCTCCATTCTGATGGAGGGGCGGGATATATGTCTTCTGATTTTAATGCATTTTTGGTTGAACGAGGGATAAAACATCAGTGTACAGTGCCATATACACCTCAGTCGAATGGAGTTGCTGAATGGAAGAATAGCTCACTCAGGGAGATGGCGAGGTGTATGGTCAAGAGTCAGGCTTTACCACATAGTTTTTGGCTTGAGGCTATTATGTGTGCAACATATGTACTTAACAGGTATCCCACTAAAGCACTGCAATCTATTAATCCATATGAGGCTTGGCATGGTTGTAAGCCATATGTTGCTCACCTGCGTGTTTTTGGTTGTTTGGCATATGCATTAGTGCCTGAACAACAATGCAAGAAATTGGATGATAAAGCAGTGAAATGTATTTTTGTTGGGTACGGTTTTGAAAGCAAAGGCTATCGTCTGTATCATCCACAGACTAAACACATTTTGGTTAGCCATGCTGTTGTTTTTGTGGAAGATGCTATTCATCCATTACTTTCATGTACTAAGGATACATTAGTTAGCTCCAAAGACATGTATGACACTTTGCTACCTCTTTTTACAAGTGGACAGTCTAGTGCTAGTCGTAATGAGGCAACTTCTCAACTCTTACAAGTTTCATGTGATGATGCAGATCATTTGATTTCTCATACAGATTTACATGATGCACTTGTTGATAAGAGAGATGATATTGAGGAGGCACAAACTATGCCAAAATGGCTGGCACATACTTTGCACGACAACAAATTAAATGTGCCTCTCTCATATCATGCTTGTTCTGGCTCTCATAGTGCTTCTTTTGCATCAAATTGCTATGCTATGGCTACCTCTAGTCTCTATGATAAGAATGAGCATGTTTCCTTTGATGAAGCACAAAATTCAAAAAATTGGTTGGATGCTATGCAATCTAAATGTGATTCTATAATGAAGAATGGTACCTGGTCTTTATGTGACTTGCCTCCTGGCAAGAAGGCCATTGGCACTAAGTGGGTATATGAGCTGAAGCATAAACTTGATGGAACAGTTGACAGGTATAAGGCTAGGCTTGTTGCAAAGGGTTATGTTCAAGAAAGAGGCATTTATTTCGATGAGACCTTTGCTCCTACCTGCCAAATGACTACTATTCGTAGCGTCTGTGCACTTGCATTTCATCATGGTTGGAATGTACATCAGCTGGCCATAAAAAATGCAGTTATGAATGGTGACTTACATGAAGAAGTGTATGTTTTTCAGCTTCATGGATTTCTGTAGAAAGGGCATGAAGACCAAGTGTGCACATTGAAAAAGGCATTATATGGTTTGAAGTAAGCACCATGTGCTTGGTATGAAAAGATACATGGCTATCTGATTGCACATGGTTTTGAGTACATTCCAACTAAAAGCACCTTATATGTTAAGAGTGCAAATGATGTGCTTTTGATCATTGTTGTCTATGTTGATGACATGCTGCTCACTGGTCCTCATGTGAAGCATATTTCTGATTTTAATGCTGATTTTCATGCCTCATTTGAGATTTCTAATTTGGGGCATTTGCATCATTATTTGGGCATTTAGTTTATGCAAGTTGATAGTGGAATAGTTTTGTGTCAAACCAAATACGTTGACATATTATTGTAGCATTTTGGCCTTGAAGACTGCAAACCTATTGCCACTCCTATGGAGACAAGTTTATGATTGAGTCTTGATGAAGTTGGAGATGCATTTGATGATGTTCTCTATCGACAGGCTGTTGGATGTTTGATTTACTTATGCATTACTCGGCCATATATTCAATTTTTCGTCTCATCAATGAGCATGTTTATACATTGCCTAGTTTTGAAGCATTGGCAGGAGGTTAAGCGCATCTTTTGCTACTTGAGTGGTACTCGACTACTTGGATTGCTTTATCCCAAGGGGGATCACTACCGCTAGATTTACATTTTCTTCTGACTCAGATTGGGCTGGTTGCTATGACACTTGTGTGTCCACCAGTGGTTTTTGCTTCATGCTTGGTAGCTCATGCATATCTTAGTTGAGCAAGAAGTAGCCTACGATGGCCACTTCTAATTGTGAGGTTGTTTATAGGGCAGCTTTCACAACAATTGAGATTTCACAACAAACTTTGAGTGTGTGTGGCTCAGATGCCTTATGCATGATTTGGGTGTTGGTTAGTGTTGTAGAGGAAAGAAGCAAAGAAAATTAGGCCTGATTTTTTTTTTCAAATTTAGGCATAATTTTTCTTCTTCAAATTTTTATGAAATACATCATGAGCCATGTAAATGCACTAGAGGAGTCCTCTAGATGCATACATATGAAATGTTGTAACATAATCCTTGTAACATAGGAGGAATTTAGTGTTTTTCAACAAAAGTGCTGGTTTCTTGTGTGAAAGGACCATTTTTAGGGCACATGTATATAAGCCACTTGATGAACCTTTGTAAGAACATTTTGTCACTGTGTGTAAGCAAGCTGAAATTTCAAATTTGCCTCTTCTCTACTGAGTATCTTCTTCTCCAAAAGCTTGTGTGTGTCTGTTTGATGCTCAAAATGTGTTTTTCCAAGTGTTGTCTACCCCATCCCCCCTTGTTTTCATGATTGTAATGCATATGTGAAGCTTGATAGGTCATGGAGCTAAAGTAGTGTTTCCTATCGATCATTATTTTGCTCATAAGTTGAAGTACATTAGTCAGATTCAGAACTACCACTGGATGTGTCTCATCACGAGCTTTGAAATGAACCTGTTATTGACCATATTCGGAGTTTGAAGTAGAGAGAAAGGTCCGAATTTTTTCTTGGTATTGTTACAAGTATTGTGATGTGTATTTTCAGAGGATTAAGGAGTAGGAGAGGTAGTTGAATTGAGTTCCATGCATTGTGGCATTGCCACTTCACTTACCATCATGTGTGCACTCATCTTCATACACTTGATATGTCTACTTTCATGGATTGGTAATTAAACATGTATGAATCCATCATTATATGTGTTGTGTGGTGATTGAGGTATAGCCTGAGTTGATAGAAAATCCCTAAGACTCCACGACTTAGGTACACACATTTTTGGTGTCATTGCCAGGGAACTAGTCCAATCAAGGTGCCTACATGATGGTGATAGCTATGGAGTGAATGTATCATGTGATTAGAGGCAATTTTAGTTAGTGGCAAGTCTCAAAAATTGTTGCACTTGTTACTTCACACTTTAGAGGTGTCTGTAATGAGTTTGTAGGTTTAGAAGGGAAAGAGTGAGAGAGTTAGAGTGTAGGAATAGAGGGAATAAGTAGGATAAGAGTGGAGGATTTACCACATAAAAACACAAAAAATTTGTTCTTTTCAGTTTAGACTTATGGCACTTCAAAGGCTAAATTATATGACTTAGTTCAGTGGAAAATTATTTGCTTTGAACACTAGTATTGTGGAAAGCAGTGATCGATATCACTGATTGTGTATTGCCCTAGAGCTTGGTGTGTGGCTACTACTTGGTGACCAACTTTGGAAGGGTGACTAGTTGAGGTGAGGAATCCATTGCTCAATGCTCAGAAAATTAATTGAATATTCATAAATGTGATAGGACATAGTAATGGTATCAGGGGACTGAGAAAAGGGTTAATGAGTAAGATTTTTCATCCACAAGGGGTTGAAGAGGAGTGTGTAAAGAGCACTTTGCACTAAAAAAATTGAAATTTAGACCATATTTAGCTGAAGTATGATGGTCAGTTGAGTTCAGGTATCATGATACCATAATTCCCTTGTATCGCAATACTTGCCAAGTATCGTGTATCACCTCCTTGAGTATCCTGATACTAAATAAGTATCGTGTATCATCAAGTAGAGATATCGTGTATCGCATAAAACATGTATCGTGTATCGTCCCAAAAGTCATATTGTATATCGCCAGTAGGCAAGTATTGTATCGTGTAAGGTTGGTATTGTGTATCATGCACCAAAGTATAATGTATCATTCCAAAGTGGTATTGTGTATCATGAGCAAGCAGTATCATATTGCAGGAGTGGTATCGTGTATCACCCTGGCAAGGTATCGTGTATCATCTGCTCTAAGGTTTTGTGTATCACGAGCCAAGAAGTATCATATCATCTAAAAGAGGTATCGTGTATTGTGTGAGCAAGGTATCGTGTATCATGCGGAAGTGGTATTGCCCTTGAGAGGTATCGTGTATCGTGGTAACAAAAAAAGCCTTGGGAAGAAAATTGAGAGGCAACAAAAAATTAGGAGAGGCTGGGAAAGCCAATAGAGCTTAGAAAAGACCTAGGTCCTAGCTGGTGAATGAACTTGAGATTCAAATGAGTGTTAGGCATTTAAAGGAGTGTCATATCTTCTGCAAGAAGTGCAACCCAATCACGCCATCACTCTATCTACTCAGACACTTCCAATGACTTTGAGGAGGAAGACATGCATAGTTCAGTACCTAGGGAAGGTTTTATGTCCAATGTGGAGGGAGATTATCAGACCCCTTCAGTATGTGTCCACTAATTTGCAAGGAATTCCCATCTAATTTGATGGCCTCAATAGGTTAGCTGCAAGAATGATAAACACAATAGAATCTGAGATAGTCCCAAGACCATCTGTTAAATACGAAGGTGGTTTCTATATGGAGAAGATAGACCGAATCTATGTAGTGATAGAAAATCTTGATCAGATCAACGAAAGGGGAGAGTTAGAGGGACAAGGAACCTCTGAGAGAACCAATAATGGAGACATAATGACTACCCCAAGGGGGAAGTTAGTGGTCACTCGGGTGTTAAGAGGAGACTTGATACCCCAAGATGACTATCTGGTGGATGTGCACTTGGTGAATGGATCATACATACTATTACAAATCGATTCACCTACACAAGGAGAAGGCATCACCCTAGTGACTATATACGAATTGGGGGACCCTGAAGATTCATCTAGAGTTACCTACCTAGACTATAATCAAAGGAGATATTGACTAGTGGATGATGTAGATAGATCCAGGTTAAAATACTTTGGATTGCCTATATCCCTCCTTGAGAACAGGCAACTACCTCACAAAATCTGTTCAGGACCCATCAAGGTATGGAAAACATGACACCAGGAAAAACTAGCCAACGTAGTGTTCCCATCAGACCTCATGTTCAGTTCGCTATGCCAAGAATTAATCCCAATGGCCAAACTAGCCAAAGAATGAGAAATATGAATAGGCCAACCTTTAGGGTAAGACCACATCAAGGTGTAGGATTGGGAGTGGACCTTGTACGATCAACAATAATTATAATTCGATCCTAGAGCCAAGAAGGAGACTGAGACAAATCCAAGCAGCCAAATGTATGCGAAATCATTAGGACACCTCAGGAGAGCCCTATGAACACATTGTAGAGTTCAAACAAGTATTGTGAGCAAATAAGTGGATGAATTCTTTGTGCAATGTGAATCCTTTGGGCTAACCCTTAAGGGAATGGCCTTTACTTGGTTCCAACCATTAGACCCAAATCATTTCGGCAATATCAAACAATTCTTCCAAGGATTCATTGGGGAATTCACTAAAAGAGGGATTAAACACAATTCATCACCCTTAATCCATAGTTTCAAACAGCCTCCCAATGAGATGGTAAAAAATGGAGCTAGAAGATTTAATCAGTATATAGACTGATGTCCAGTGATGGAGAGACCTTCTCAGCAAAAGATGATATCCCTATTTCTAGATGGTCTAACTAATGGAACATTGAGAACCTTAGGATATGTAAATTGGTTGCAAAAACTCAGTGAGTGTCTCCAAGAGTGCATAGACTTGGAAGAAAACTTAGTGGATGACCTCAAAACCACACAAAATCCTACTAAATTTGAGGACACAAGGAGCAATGCAACTTCTAGTACGAGTAATGTAGAGGAATTGGCAGAGTTAGTAGCCAAGAAAATGGGAGTACAAGGATAGAGAAACTACCAGAACCCCCCCTTGAGAGTGCCGAAGTTAAGAAGATGTACCCACTGTGGTGGAGATCATCCATCCCATGTCTGCACAAGCAGAGGTTTGGGGTTGTCACAAGGTTATCCCTACAATAGGAAAACAACCTAGGGACCTAACATGTACTGTCATATTGAGCAAAAGTACACTAACCAAAACATTGAGAACTACCCCTTTAACAAACAACCAAGACCAACTATACCACCTCAATATAGACCTCACGCATATCCTCCTAGGGAACAAGGCAGAGAAGTTCCGAGGTATAACCCTTACCTAGGACCACATGTAGCACCTAGGCCGTATGAACATGGAGGATATGGCCAACCATAACCGATACTAGGACAACAACCACCTCATCCAAGACCGTATGAACATGGAGGATATGGCCAACCATAATCAATACTAGGACAACAACCACCTCATCCACAGAATGTAGTACTAGTGAAGTATTCCCAACCAGGGGAAAACCTAGAAAGAGTCATAATGCCAGCAACACCTTTGACCAACTCGAAAACAGCAAATCATGGTTTTGATCAAACCCAAGGAGAGTACTACTCTTATGATGCAAGCCTGATAGAATACAACCAGACCTACGAACAACAATATTATGGTTATGAGGGATATGAAAAATCTTATGGACTTGACTATGCTTATCTCATGTACACAACACCTAGAGTCTCAACTCCAATTAGGCCACCCACTAGGCCACCAGAGCCAAGGGGACCATGCTATAGGTGTGGAGGAGATCACTTCTTAAGGGAATGCACTTGTTTTGAGAGTGTCCAAAGAACCCCAACAAGGTCCCTCCTACTACTCAGATCAATGTGCTTGAAGTGATTGAATCATCTGAAAGAGATAAGGAGTAAGCAATGCCATTGAAGGCTATTACTCAAGCCCAAGCCAAGGAGACTATGGGGAAGGCAACATTATATGAGCTTGAGGTGGAGGAAAAACTAGAACCTAAATTCAAAGTGGTTGAGGATTTAGAAGATCTAGAAGGAACCAACAAAACGAGAAAAACTCAAAGATGGAAAGCTAGAAGAGAAAAACTGAATTAATAAATGGATGAAGAAGAGAGTTGAGGAAGAAGAGAAAATGGTGAAAGAAATGAGGGAGCGTCATGATAAAGAGGTGCAAAAGACATCTCATCAAGCGACCAAAGAACCTAAGCCAAAAGTGGTAGGATCAATTTTAACATATCGCATGCCGAAAGACGTGAATATATGGTTGAAAACCTATCACTCTAGAATAGAGACTGGACCTAGCATAGAGCAACATGAAAAAAATTATCCAAGAGGAGAGTTGGAGAAGGAAAGATTGGAAATGTGTAGGAAGCTAATAGAGATAGCTCAAGCCACACTCGAACACACTATCCCAACCCTCCTCGAGACGAGAATACCATTAAAAAAATTCAAGGAATGTTTGGAAATGGACAAACAAAAACATTAGGGGAGAAAGTGAGCCCTGCATGGGCCTTGTAAGGATCCCTAATTTTTAGGGATTAAAACTAAAAAAACAGGGATTAAGGCCACGAAAAAAAACCACTAGTGGTTTTGCAATAAAATATTTGCTCCAAAAAATGTGCTCAATTTGAATGAAGTCGTGCGAAATAATATCCCTTGGATAATCTCACGCGAACGGCTAGGATTTGTTATAGTTTTTCTGTCAGAAGAAGACAAAACGTCTCTTTAGGAGTGAACAGCCGTGGGTATTACTGTTCATTGGATCAAATATTCATGGACGGCTTAGATCGAGGAGAGTGTGCCTGTCACAAAAAGACAAAATTGCAAGCATTAATTGAAGTGAGAGAGTATATGGACTGGCAAAAGAAGACAAAATAAGGGGCGTAGTTCCGTGGCGGGGCCGAATCGCGTCCGTCGGATGGAGCAACCATCGAAGGGTTGTTATTAGATGTTGGGATCCTCAAAATAAAAAAGATCCACAGCCATTAGATCATGAGGTGATCGGATGGATGTAATTCAAAGCGGTGGCGAATTCAAACTGAATGAATCCCAACCATTCTCTTTTAAGTTCATCCAACGATGGAGACGAAATGGCGCAATTTTGCAAGAGTTTCATGATGGACCGTTAGATCTCTACCACATCTAAGGGACCACATTGTCTGCCGAGTTTTTTCTTGACTTTTAACATGCACCATTAGATCCTTGAGTTCATCCAATGGCTATGATCCAAACAGTAGGCCTATCAAACCACTTTTGTTGAGGAACTTGTGGTTTTTAGTCATTCAAACCACCTTTGACCCCAAAGAAACAAGGGAAGCCTATGCCTAGTCTAGGTGATTAAGGGAGTAGACTGTGGCCACCACCCTCTTCTCATTGGTCCATCACTAATCAGCCCTTAATCTAAAAGGCCCATTCAGGGTTCATTTTTTCCCCTAATGACAAATAAAGGAACAACGAGAGAAAAAAATAAGGAAGACATTCAGAGTAACAAGGAGGAACAAATGTAAATAATTCCAGAATTAGAGAGAAATTAAAGACATGACCTATGGGCCAAAATTCAAGAATATCGCTGAAAAAGAATGAGAACTCTCTAACACCCTTTGAAGAACTAGACACTTGGGAAAATCAACCTGCATTGGACTTGGAAGAGGTATATGAGGAAGTATCAATCCTAGATCAGAATCGAGAAGAAACAAACAACATATCCATGCTACCCAACTATATGGGAGAGTATGAGAGGGAATCAAAAGTATTTCATGCTCCCATTATCAGGGACAAAGAGGAAAGATCACAACATGAGACTTCACATGAATTATTAGAACTCAAGAAAACTAAAGTACAATTTTCATTAACGATAGAAGAATTATTATGATATTAAAACCCCGATTATGGAAACAATTGGCCAAACATTTGAAGCTAGAAGTGAGAGAATCGATCAAAGAGAGTAAAGAAGTAGAGGCTCCACCAACCATCCAAATCCCAATAGATAAAGTTGGAGAATTCAATGAGGGAGATGAAGGAAATATGTGTCTTCCCATCATCTTTTATGGATATATGACCAACGAAATCTTAGACACTAGAGCGGGTGTAGGCATAGCCACAAAAGAGATTTGGGAGAAATGGGGAAAGCCAGCCCTACAATCCACTCAAATGAAACTCTAGTTCGCAGATGGTCATGTTGAGAGACCACTAGGAATCTTAGAAAAAGTTATCCTGAACACATGCTAAGTGGAATTTGAACATTACCTAGCCATATGTCAATTTGGAAAAGTTAGCAATTATGAAATGATCTTAGGAATACCATTCATGAGACAACTGAGAGTGGTACAAGATTGGGGAAGTGATGCATTGTATCTACAACATCAGGGTATGACTACAAAGATAAATTTACATACCTTTGCCCATAGAGATGTACCCTCATTACAATGGAACTCAGTCCATAGAGAGGAAGATTATCTATCCATTCATAGCACATGATCTAGTAACCAATCATGGATGGGGAAAGATGTCTAGCAATGGATGTGTAAGGAAGCCAAAAAAGAGGAAAAGAAAGCACAATTGTGGCCAATAGGACATGAGAATTACTAATCCATAGATGACCCAGCATACATGCATGGAGAGCAATATGACGTGAACCTTTACATGGTAATCCTCCAAGAAATGGAACATGGTGAATTATTGGAAAATGAATGGAGAGGATTACGAGAGTATTGAAATGGAGCTAGAATTTGATTGATAAGAACAATACTTAGAAGATATTAAACCCAAGGAGGATGTAGAGGAACCAAGAGTATTCACCATAGAAAAGCACCAAGAAAAATAGGCCAATAAAGAAGTTCAAGTAGATCGACCTCTTGATTAGTTCGAGGTTCCAAAACACTTCAAACGATATGAAATATAAGAACAAAAAATAGCAATTCAAATGCCAAAGAGAGAAGCCTAGGAAGGATAGGCATACGATAATAAAGAAAAAAACCAAGAAGGTGTCAGTAACTATGGAAACGGAAGAGCAGAGATGTACCTACATAGGGAAGCATGTATCACTAGAAGAGGAGCAAGAACCAATAGCATTAATAAGAGAATACAGAGACCTATTTGCATGTACCTACAAAGACCTCAAGGAAGTGGATCCTTCTATTTGCTCCCATAGAATTCCAATGACCCCTGATACAAAACCCTCAAACAAAGACCATATACATAAAATGATGTCTATTCTGTCGAGATTAAGGAGGAAATCGATAAATTGCTGGCAGCAAGTTTCATCTACAAAATCGAACATACAAAATGGGTATCACCTCTGGTAGTAGTACCTAAGAAGAATGGCAAACTTAGGGCATGCATTAATTTGAAAAAGGTTAATGCATCTATAGTTCATGATAGTTGCCCATTACCCATAACTGAACATCTCTTGGAAAGAGTAGCAGATAAGGAGGTCTATAGCTTCCTTGATGGATTCTCAGGGTATAATCAAGTAGCTATTGCTACGGAGGATCAACATAAAACGGAATTTGCCATTGAATGGGGAGTATACACCTTTCGAGTGACACCTTTTGGGCTCACAAATGCTCCTGCAACTTTCCAAAGATTGATGTGCCATGTGTTCAAAGAGTTCTTGAAAAAAAGCATGAAAGTCTATGTGGATGAATTATGCACATATTCCTCTAGAAGAACCGAACACATTCCAAAGTTAAGAAGAATATTTGAGAAATGCAAATAGTATAGAGTGTGCCTAAATCCTGAGAAATGTGTTTTTATGGTAAGGCAAGGAAAAGTGATGGGACATATTGTATCCAAGAATGGCATCTCTACAGATGAGGATAAGATAGAGGTCATCTTGGACTTGCCTAGACCAAGAAATGCAAAGGAAGTACAAGATTTTATGGGACATTGTGGATACTACTGACAGTTCATCCACATGTATGCTATAATTGCAAAGACATTGTATGGATTATTGACACAATTCACATGGACAGAGGAATGTGAAAAGGCATTCAATGAGTTAAAGTGAAGATAAGTTCAACACCCATTTTGAAGGTACCCAACTAGAATAAACCATTCCATATTCATGTGGATGCGTCTAATTTTGCAATCGGATGCATACTAGCTCAACCTGTAAATGAACGAAAATTAGACCACCCTATTGCAACTGCTAGTTGACAACTAAATCAAGCCGAAAGAAACTATATCACTACTGAAAGAGAAGTCTTAGGAATGGTGTATGCAATCAAGAAATTTTGACATTGCCTCCTAGAAAATAAATTCAAGTTTTTTATCGACCACCAAGCATTATTATACTTAGTCAATAAACCCTGTAATCCGGGAAGGCTAGTGAGATGGTTCATGTTATTGATGGAATTCGATTTTGAAGTGATGGTAAAAAAAGGGAATGGTGTATGCAATCAATAAAAAGGGAATACTCATGTAAGATCCAATCACTTATCAAGAATGACACATGGAGAACCACCTATCGGAGTGGCAGGTGATCTACTTGATACATACTTGTTCAACTAGGAAGTGTATCCAAAGTGGGCAAAAAAATTGATTCTAATTCTCATGCATGGACCACACCACAGGATCAATAAGGATAACAAAAAAAAGGTTCATGCAATCATGAAATTTCCACATTATGGCTGGTAGTCTATATTACAAAGAACCTAATGGCTTATTATTAAGGTGTGTAGATGATGAAGAACAAAAAAATGTACTCGAGCAAGCCCATGTGAACCAGTGGGAAATGCACAAGGGCATTAATGGAATTATGAGGGAGTTAAAAATACTAGGAGTATACTAGCTAGACATGCAAAAAGATGCATATGAATATATTTTGAACTGCTAAGAATGCCAAGACAATGCCCCTCATGACTATTCTTCCTTACATTTCTCCACTATAGCACCAGAGTGGAGTAAGCCTCATTAATGAATTTTTGAAAGTCACAAACTCATGAAAAAGGAGCCAGCCTAGCAAGAAAGCGGGCATTAGAGGAACAAAGCAAAGAGTACACTATAATTGGAAGACAATTGTTCAAAAGGGGAAGGGACAATCAATTATGGTTGTGTGTTCATGAGGGAGAGTACTTGCCTATATTATAGATGGCACATGCAGGCGTAGCAGGAGGTCACTTTTTAGCCAAGAAAATTGTGAAAATGATTCGCTTTGCAAGCCTATGGTGGCCAACATTACACATGGATGTCGACATGTATGTACAAAGCTATGAAGTTTGTCAATGAACTAAATATCATGTAAGAAGAGATGATATGCCTCTAAGATCCATGATCTGTGCCAGAGCATTTTTGAAATGGGTTATTCATTACCTAAAAATCCTCCTGTAAAAGGGTCACATGCTAAACATATTATTGTGGCCACAAACTATCAGACAAAATGGATAGAAGAAAAAGCAGCTAGGAAAAATGACACTCAAACTACATCTAAATTTATATTCAAAAACATCTTTACGTGTTTTGGACTCCCTATAGAAATTGTTAGCGATAGAGGAACACACTTCATCAATGGAGGTGATTGAATCACTGATGAATGAATTTCTGGTGATTCATAAGGAATCAGCTCCTTATCATCCCCAAGCTAATGGACAAGTTGAGAGTTCCAATAAAGTATTATGCACAATTTTAACTAGAATAGTTAACAATGGAAGGTCAGATTGGGATAAACAATTGCATCATGCAATATTGGCCTTTCGTGTGGCATATAAGACTGTTATCGGAACTATTCAATTTGGTGTATGGGCAAAACACAATTTTTCCAATTGATTTTTTAGTTCCCACATTACGGGTGGCACAACAAAACAAATGGATGGGCCACGAACTATCTAAATAATCGGATTAGATTGAAAAGTTGCATGAGACCAGATTACACGCAGCGACAATAATATATGCAATGAAAAGAAGGCAAAAGGCATATTACAAAGCACACATTAAAGATAAGGGTTTAAAAGAAGAAGACCTGGTGTTAGTATATGCATTGAAACAACATGCAAAGAAGCTACAACAATGTGGATATGGACCACTATTAATAAATCGAATATCCAACAGTGGAGCAGTTAACTTACCCACTTTAGATGAAGTTGTACTTCCTAACTACATAAGTGGTTGTAGAGTAAAAAGGTACATGGGACCACTGATTGAAAGACTGTTGGTGAGACTTTGAGTGCAAAACCAAAAAGGAAGAACTAGCTTAGAGCATTGCAAAATCTTTGGATGCCTAGCTTATGCTCATATTCCTTCTCAAGTAAGAGGGAAATTGGATCCGAAGGCAGAGAAATGTGTCTTTATTGGTTATGATCAAAATAAAAAAGGATAAAGCTTGTATATCCCACTAAAAAAGGGTTCTTAGTTATTAGGGATGTAGTCTTTGATGAAAATAGATCTTGGTTTGATGATGATAGGAAAATGAAGCTACCCTATGACTTGGAAGAATACTTCCCATCTCTTCCAACAAAGGAACCAAATCATCTTCAAGATAATGCTTATGAAGATGACATGATAGAGTTGGAGAAATTGAAGCTTTGGGAGAACAAAGGGAAAGCTAAGGTGCAAGACCTAGCTCAAGGCTCAAAAAGCTCTCTTCAACCAATCAGAAGGTCAATGAGAGAAAAGAAGAAACAAAAAAGATATGGATTTGATGTTGGAGTTAGACGTCTGCGGAAGCACGCGAACATCACAAGGAAGAAGAAGAAGCTTGGAGCACAACACACAAGACTGAATGTATTACTAGAGAATGTACAAAGATAAGTAGCCCATTAGGGCAATAGGCGTATATACAAGCCGGGGGAAAAAAACCTCCTAAAGAGGGAAAAAAGTGCCCCGGCGGTCCTAGAGTGTTCACACACATCACTACCTAAATATATCAACAAATCCCCCCTGGAAGTGATGCGGTGAACAAGGAGCTGGCACTCATGTATAAGGAAGTGCCGAGCTATGTGGAAATCACTCCACAAAAGGAAGTAAGCCCAAAGCTTTGCGGAAAGCTTCAAACTTCTCCCTAGGCAGAGCCTTCGTGAAAAGGTCTGCAATGTTCTCCTGTGTGGGCACATATGCCAAGCTGATCTCCCCAGCAGAGAACCTCTCCCTGACATAGTGATAATGCACCTCAATGTGCTTAGTGCGAGCATGGAACACAGGGTTCCTCGCAATTGCCAATGCGCTCTGACTGTCAGTGAAGATGGTGGTGGCAGAAGACTGGCCAACACCCAAATCAGCCATAAGGCGTCTGAGCCACACACACTCAACAGTCGCTGTGAAAGCTGCCCTATACTCAGCCTCACAACTGGAAGTGGCCACAGTAGGCTGCTTCTTGCTCAACCAAGATATACATGAGCTACCAAGCATGAAGCAAAAACCACTGGTGGACACACGAGTGTCATAGCAACCAGCCCAATCTGAGTCAGAAAAAGCATGCAAATCTGGCGGTAGTGATCCCCCCTTGGGATAAAACAACCCAAGTAGCCGAGTACCACTCAAGTAGCGAAAGATGCGCTTAACCGCTTTCCAATGCGTGACTCCTGGGCAATGCATAAACCTGCTCATCTGTGAGACAGCAAACTGAATATCTGGCCGAGTAATGCATAAGTAAATCAAGCATCCAACGGCTTGCTGATAGAGAACAGCATCAAATGCATCTCCAGCATCATGAAGACTCAATCGTAAACCTGTCTCCATAGAAGTGGCAATAGGCTTACAGTCTTCAAGGCCAAAACGCTGCAATAATGTGTCAATATATTTCGTTTGACACAAAGCCATTCCACCATCAACTTGCATAAATTGAATGCCCAAATAGTGATGCAAATGCCCCAAATCAGACACCTCAAATGAGGCATGCAAATCAGCCTTGAAATCAGCAATATGCTTCTCAAGAGGACCAGTGAGCAGCATGTCGTCTACATAGACAACAATGATCAGAAGCACATCATTAGCACGCTTAACATATAAGGTGCTTTCAGTTGGACTGTTCTCAAAACCATGTGCAATCAGATAGGCATGTATTTTCTCATACCAAGCACGTGGTGCTTGCTTTAAACCATATAACGCCTTCTTTAACCTGCACACCTGGTTTTCATGCCCTTTCTGCACAAAGCCACGGGGCTGAAAAACATACACTTCTTCATGCAAGTCACCATTCAGAAATGCTGTTTTAATGTCCAACTGATGTACATTCCAACCATGATGGGCTGCAAGTGCACAAATGCTCCGAACAGTAGTCATACGACATGTAGGTGCAAAGGTCTCATCAAAATCAATGCCTCTTTCCTGCGCATAACCCTTTGCAACAAGCCTAGCCTTATACCTGTCAACTGTACCATCAGGTTTACGCTTCAGCTTGTATACCCACTTAGTGCCAATGGCCTTCTTGCCAGGAGGCAAGTCACATAAAGACCATGTACCATTCTTCATTATAGCATCATATTCAGATTGCATAGCAGCCATCCAATTTTCTGAATTTTGTGCTTCATCAAAAGAAACAGGCTCATTCTCATCACAGAGACTAGATGCAGCCATAGCATAGCAATCTGATGCAAAGGAGGTACTATGAGAGCCTGAACGAGTACGATATGACAAAGGTGCATCTAATTTGCTGTCACGCAAAGTCTGCACCAGCCATTTTGGCATAGTTTTTGCCTGTTCAATATCAGCTCTCTCATCAACAAGTGCATCATGTAAATCTGCATCAGAAATGGAATGATCTGCATCATCATATGAAACCTGCAAAGGCTGAGAAGTTGCCTCATTAGGACCAGCGCTAGCCTGTCCACCTGTAAAAAGAGGCATCAAAGTATCATACATGTCTTTGGAGCTAACATATGTCTCCTTAGTACATGAAAGCAATGGCTGAATAGCATCTTCCACAAAGACAACATCACGGCTAACCAGAATGCGTTTAGTCTGTGGATGATACAGACGATAGCCTTTACTTTCAGAACTGTACCCAACAAAAATACATTTTACTGCCTTATCATCCAATTTTCTGCGATGTTGTTCAGGCACTAATGCATATGCCAAACAACCAAAAACACGCAGATGAGCAACAGATGGCTTGCGGTCATGCCAAGCCTCATATGGAGTGATGGACTGCAACGCTTTGGTGGGACACCTGTTCAGTACATATGCTGCACACATGACAGCCTCAAGCCAGAAACTATGTGGTAAAGCCTGACTTTTGACCATGCACCTCGCCATTTCCATGAGTGACCTGTTCTTTCGTTCAGCAACTCCATTCTGTTGAGGTGTATACGGCACTGTACACTGGTGTTTTATCCCACGTTCAGCCAGAAATGCATTAAAATCTGAAGACATATATTCCCCCCCTCGATCAGAACGGAGGGTGCCCATTTTACATGCTGACAGATTTTCAGCCAAAACCAAAAACTGTTTGAAGCACATGAACACTTCGGACTTTGCTTTGAGTGGATATACCCATGCATGCCTGGAAAAATCATCAATGAAAGTCACGAAGTAAAGGTAATTTCCAAAAGAGGGTGTCTGCATAGGACCACAGACATCACTATGTACAAGCTGCAATTTCTGCATAGCCCGAACTGAACCATCTTTTGGAAAGGAAGAACGCTGCATTTTGCCCAAAATACAGCCTTCACAAACATGTTTTCCAGGTGCCTCAAGTTTGGGCAAAGAGGACACCATTTCAGATTTCTGCAGGCGTAACAAACTAGCAAAATTCAGATGACCAAAGCGTGCATGCCAAAGCTTTGCATCTGACATAGCCTGAGAATCATGAACTGCACATGCCGAATCATTCACAGATCTTTCATAGTCTATGAGCTTATACAGCCCACGACATAAAATGCCAGAAGCAATAATCACATCGCCATTTGAGAGATCATGGACTGTACACCTGTCATCAACGAATTTCACAACCAAGCCAATCTTGGCTAATGCAGAAACTGATAACATGTTCTTTTTGATCCCTGGCACAAATAAAGCATCTGACAAAGTGAAAGAACTACCATCAGCAGTAGTCAGAATGATCTTACCAACTCCCATAACAGGATAAGAGGAGTTATTGGCGCATGTGACAGTATTCCCTGTCGGGGCAGGCTCGAGTGAAGAGAAGAAACTGCGTTGCGAGGTAATATGTTTGGTCGCCCCACTGTCAAAGTACCAAACATCTGAGTCTACTGCAGACATGCACTGATCATGAGAAGATGGGTCAAAACTGCAGACAGTAGTAAACGCCCATTCTTCTTCCTGCACAAGATTTGCAGACTCTGTTTTTGGTGTAGAGGCCTCTGCAACAACCATTCCAACCTCTTTCTTCTTTGCCTCTTTAGCAGCCAGTTTTGGACAGTTCTTTATAATATGATCATTTCCTTTACAGTACTTGCAGAACAATTTCTGCTTTTCTGATTTCTTCTCATCTTTATCCTGGTTCTTCGATTGTGCAGCATTTGCAGATTTCTGCTTACTAGTAGAAGAGCTCCATTTTCCTTTGCCCTTCTGACTAGCCAGGAAAGCTTGATCTGCAACACGCATAATGGACCTGTTCTGCCTGGACTGATCTTCCTGCAACAGAACAGAGACTAATTCCTCAAATGACAAGGCATTCGGATTGCCTTTCATCATCAATCGAAGAGTAGAGGCAAAACTCTGATATGAATCAGGAAGGCCATTCAGAACGGTCTGCACAAGTGAGCTATCTGGTATAACCTCATCAGCAGAAATCAATTGTTCCTTCAGGTCTTTGATCTTTGTAAGAAAACTGTCCATTGAATCACCTTCATTCATGTGCTCACTCTCCAACTGTTTTCGGAGGTAAGCAACACGAGCCTCATTCCTAGCCTGGTACAAAGTGGTAAGTGTATCCCAAGCATCCTTTGTTGTTCTGCAAGAGCGAATATGAGGAATAATGGCACGTTTGACAGACAAAGCTATCAATGCATGTGCCTGGGCATCTCTGCCATCCCAACGAATCTGCTCTGCAGTAGGTGCAACAGAAACAGCAGCACGAACAGGAATCTGTGGAATATCATCTTCGACACCATCTTCATCAGCTCCAACACCTGTATTTGCAGTACCTGTCGTTACAGGTGTAACAGGACGTCTTTCAACACCCTGCACAATGTTCCACAATCCTTTTGCAACCAGTACATGTCGCATCATATAAGCCCATAATGGGTAGTTGGTACCATCCAACTTATCCTCAACAGCCAACATACGGAATACATCACTGCTTTCAGCCATGGCCGGTGACTAAAATACCTTGATGCAAAAAATTGACTGTCTCTCAAAAAGTTGAACAGAACTGCCCAGATGAGTTCTGCTAGACCTGTAGCAGACTTCGAGACGCTTAAACTGGCGAACAGAAACTGGTATATACCTTTGGCACAAAAGGACGAAATAGCCTGCACAAGCACTGCAATAGTGCGTTCGGAGGCCGAAACGAGCTCAGATCGCGATTTCGGCACCACAGAGCGAAGCGGTTTTGATCTCGAAAACACCCTGAGTATGCTCACCAAATTTTGTGCGAATCTGAGACTGCAAACGGAGGAGTGTCGACGGCGCCCTAGAAGAAGCAACGACCTGCTCTGATACCAATTGTTGGAGTTAGACGTCTGCGGAAGCACGCGAACAGCACAAGGAAGAAGAAGAAGCTTGGAGCACAACACACAAGACTGAATGTATTACTAGAGAATGTACAAAGATAAGTAGCCCATTAGGGCAATAGGCGTATATACAAGCCGGGGGAAAAAAACCTCCTAAAGAGGGAAAAAAGTGCCCCGGCGGTCCTAGAGTGTTCACACACATCACTACCTAAATATATCAACATTTGACACCTCTTTAGTCACAAAGCACTCAATCTATATGGCTAAGGACTCCAACAATGAAGACCCAACATCAAAGCAATAAGGAGTGGAGAGAAGCAATGGATGAAGAAATGGAAGCTCTTATGGACAATGATACTTGGGAACTTGTTCCACACAAACCATCAATGAAGGTAATTGGATCAAGGTGGATTTATAAACTGAAATGGAATCCAAATGGTAGTATCAATAGACACAAGGCCAGATTAGTAGCCAAGGGGTTTGCTCAAACCCATGGGATAGACTATGAAGAGACCTTCTCACCTGTAGCTAAAATGCCTACCATTAGAGTACTTGTTAGCATTGCTGCATCTAGGAATTGGAAGCTATACCAATTAGCTGTAAAAAATGCATTTCTCAATTGGTGGATTTCAGAAGAATTTTATATGGCAAAACCACCAGGTTATGAAGATGCACATCATCCAAATTATGTGTGCAAATTGAAAAAGGCTTTGTATGGTTTGAAGCAAGCTCCACGAGCTTGGAATCATAGATTAGTGACCTACTTCTAGGATCAATGATTCAAGGCTAGCAAAGTAGATACATCCTTATTCATCAAGAAGAATGGACTAGAAGTTATAAATTATCTCTATGTATATGTTGATGACATCATAATGATCGGGAATGACATCAATGGAATCAAACAGGTAGAGATGGGAATGAAGGATGAATTCAAGATCAATGATCTTGGACCACTCACTTACTTTGTTGGACTTGAACTTGTCTATACAGATTCTCGTATCTATATCACTCAAAGGAAGTATGTACATGACATGCTTTCTAAGTTTAAAATGGATAATACTAAGTGTGCAGGTACACCCATGGAGTTGAACCATAAGCTTAGTGCTTACGAAGGAGAACTCATTGAAGACATCACAAGCTATCAAAGCTTGGTAGGAAGCTTGAACTATGCAACTCTCACAAGGGTGGACATATGCTATAGTATTAGCATACTCAGTTAATTAATGCACAAGACAAGGAAGCCACACATGGAAGCAGCCAAGAGAGTGCTCAAATACTTAAAGGGCACAATCAAAGAAGGGCTTTTTTACCCCTTCACTTCAGAAATTGATCTCAAAATCTACTCAGATTTAGATTGGGCTGGATCAAAGGATGATAGGAAGAGTACATCAGGTTATTTGTCTTTTGCAGGTTCAAAATTGATCTCATGGTCTTCAAAGAAGCAACCAATTCTTGCTCTATCATCTACTGAGGTTGAATACAGAGGATTAGCCAATGCAACACAAGAAGCAATGTGGTTGAAAGGTCTATACTCAGATTAAGGCTTACATACTCTAACTCCTCATGTTTTTGGTGATAACACAAGCTCACTTCACTTAGCAGCTAATCATGTTTACCATGCTAGAACAAAGTTGTTAAGTGAGGACATTCAATTGTCCTATGTATCTACAAATCTTCAATGTGTCGACATGTTGACAAAACCATTGGATGGTATCAAGCTAAGCAGATTCAAAGCCATGATTGGATTGCTAGAAATTAAGGAAGAATGAAGACTCAAGTATACTAGGCTTGAGGGAGAGCTGTTTGTGCATTCTTTATCCAAGCCTGGTGCTTTGATTACCTATGATTGTAACTATCTTGTTTTTGTATACTCCCAATAAGAGAGGCCATAGGAATCACTTCTTATAATAATTGGTTCTTGGAAAGTAATCACATCAAAGTAAATGTAAAAGAGTGAAAGTCATGGCCTTGTTTGGCATGAACCACGAGAATAGTTAGGAATGATTGATCAAACAAAGATTCCCCTGACTTGAGGGAACTTTTAGGCAGCATCCCTCCAAAGTTAAATTAAAAATCCTCTATATATACACTCAAAAAGTGTTGCAGAATAGAGCAAAGTTTTAGCTACATTTGGAGGAAGTTATGAGCAAGCACCAAGTCATTTGTGAAGCACACATAGTGCTACTCCTTCCCAAACTTCATGCCCATTCATTCCATGTACAATATGTGCAATACAGATTGACATTTCAAGCTACACATTGGAGTTCTCTTCATTTACTGATACAAGTATATGTCTCATTTTCAGTCAACTTTTATCGTCAATTTCTCCGTGCATACTTGGTCTTTCGATGAGATTCAAATTGATATAGGTACAATGGTTCATCACTTGATGAGATACATTCATTTGAAGTAACCTATGTATGCGAGTAGATGAGTCCTAAAAAGTCGGGATGACACCCCTATTTTGCTAAATGTATTTCTCTCACTATGGTTCATAAACATTCATCAAAGTTTTTTCTTTGGATTCATCATATATCTAATTTGAAGTGTGCAAAGTATCTCTGGTCAGTTATGAGTAGGTTGTGAGCTCTAAGTGAAATTCCAGAGGGCTTCTCATCCCAAAATAGCAAGTTTTTAATCATTTCTTTTGAAGTAAGCTGTTTGTCTTGATGTATCAATTTGAGAATCATCTTCCAAAGTACTAAGGTGATCTATATGCATCCTTAGCAAGCTCAAGGTGTCTACCTACTATCCTTGAAAACTTGCAGTTCATCATGGTTGGAATGTACATCAGTTGGACATTAAAACAACATTTCCAAATGGTGACTTGCATGGAGAAGTGTATGTTTTTCAGCCCTATGGCTTTGTGCAGAAAGGGCATGAAAACCAGGTGTGCAGGTTAAAGAAGGCATTATATGGTTTAAAGCAAGCACCACGTGCTTGGTATGAGAAGATGCATGCCTATTTGATTGCACATGGTTTTGAGAACAGTCCAACTAAAAGCACCTTATATGTCAAGCGTCCTAATGATGTGCTTCTGATAGCTATTGGATGCCTAATTTACTTATGCATTACTTGGCGAGATATTCAGTTTGTTGTCTCACAGATGAGCAGGTTTATGCATTGCCTAGGTTTCAAGCATTAACAAGCTGTTAAGCACATCTTTCGCTACTTGAGTGGTACTCGGCTAATTGGGTTGTTTTTTCCTAAGGGGGGATCACTACTGCCAGATTTGCATGCTTTTTTTTTACTCAGATTGGGCTGGTTGCTATGACACTCACGTGTCCACTAGTAGCTTTTGCTTCATGCTTGGTAGCTCATGTATATCTTGGTTGAGCAAGAAGTAGCCTACAGTGGCCATTTCCAATTGTGAGGCTACGTATAGGGTAGCTTTCACAGCTACTGTTGAGTGTGTGTGGCTCAGATGCCTTATGGTTGATTTGGGTGTTGCTCAGTCTTCTGCCACCACCATCTTCACTGATAGTCAGAGCACATTGGCAGTTGCGAGGAACCATGTGTTCCATGCTTGCACTAAGCACGTTGAGGTGCATTATCAATATGTCAGGGAGAGGTTCTCTGTTGGGGAGATTAGCTTGGCATATGTGCCCACGCAGGAGAACATTGCAGACCTTTTCACGAAGGCTCTGCCTAGGGAGAAGTTTGAAGCTTTCCGCAAAGCTTTGGGCTTACTTCCTTTTGTGGAGTGATTTCCACATAACTTGGCACTTCCTTATACATGAATGCCAGCTCCTTGTTCACTGCATCACTCCTAGGGGGGGTTGTTCATATATTTAGGTAGTGATGTGTGTGAACACATTAGGACTGTCGGGGCACTTTTTTTCTTGTTTAGGAGGTTTTTTTCCCCCGGCTTTGTGAGCCGCCAGAATGTAATATGAAAAGTCGCACGCATACCAAAAGGGCATAGCACAATAGTTGTAACCTTTGATTAATAAAAGAAACGTGTGTGAACAGACACAAGTGAATTGTCAGGCAAGACTTCATTGGCACAAATCAACTGCTCCTTGAAATATTTGATCTTTGTCAAAAAATTGTCCATGGAATCTCCTTCATTCATATGCTCACTCTCCGACTGTTTTTGGAGGTATGCAACATGAGCCTCATTCCTTGCCTGATATAAAGTGGTAAGTGTATCCCAAGCATCCTTTTTTGTTCTGCAAGAGCGAATGTGAGGAATAATGGCATGTTTGACACACAAGACTATCAATGCATGTGCTTGGGCATCTCTACCATCCCAAAAAATTTGCACTACAGTAGGTGTAGCAAGAACTGTAGCACAAACAGGAACATGAAGAATATCGCCATCTTCAACGCCATCTGCATCACCTTCAATAATTGTATTTGCAGGTGTAATAGGTCATTTTTCAACACCCTACTCAATATTTTATAGTCCTTTTGCAACCAATATGTGATGCATCATATAAGCCCATAATGGGTAATTGGTACGATCCAAATTATCCTCAACATCCAACATATGGAATACATCACTGCTTTCGGCCATGGCCACTGACTAAAATACCTTGATGCAAAAAAATGATTGTATCTCAAAAAGTTGAACTAAACTACCGTGTCGAGTTCTCCTAAACATGTAGTACACTTCGAAACGCTTATACTGGCAAACCAAAACTTGTATATATATTTGGCACAAAAAGATGAAATTGCCTGCATAGGCACTATGATAGTGCATTTGGAACCAAAACGAGCTCAAATCGCAATTTTGACACGCGATAACAAAGTTGTTTTGAACTCCTAATCACCTTGAGTACGCTTACCAAATTTTGTATGATTTTGAGACTATGATCAGAGGGGTATCGATGATGCCCTAGACGAAATGGAGACCTGCTATGATACCAATTGTTGGAGTTTGAGGTTTGTAGAAGCACGCAAACAACACAAGGAAGAAGAAGAAGCTTGGAGCACAACACACAATACTGAATTTATTACCAACAGAATGTCAAAAGATAAGTAACCCATTAAGTTAATAGGCATATATACAAGTTGGGGGAAAAAAACCTCCTACAGAGGGAAAAACATGCCCCTGACAATCTTAGTGTGTTCATGCACATCATTACTTTAATATATCAACACTCTTTTCCCCTTTTTAGAGGTGTTTCCCCCTGCTTATATATACATATTCCTATAACCCTAACGGGTCATTTATCTTTGTACATTCATTTGGTAATTCATTCAGTGTTGTGTTGTGATCCAAATTTCTTCTTCTTCCTTGTGTTGTTTGTGTGCTTGCATAGACCTTGAACTCGAACAATTGGTATCAAAATAGGTTGCCACTTCATCTAGGACATTGTGAACACTCCTCTGCTAACAATCTCAAAATCGCATGAAAAATGGTGAGCATACTTAGGGTGATTATGAGTCCAAAACAAGTTCGCTCTTTGTCCTTGAAATTTTGATATGAGGTCGTTTTGGCCTTCGAATGCACTATCACGGCACTTGTGTAGGCAATTTTGTCCTTTTGTGCCAAACATATATGCGGGTTTTAGTTCGCTAGTACAAGCGCCTCAAAGTTTTCCAGGTTTAGCAAAGTTCGACAATGCAGATGGCATTGAAGTTGATGATCTTCATATTCCTATTCATGTTGTGGTTCCTATTGCACCTACTACATAGCAACTTCATTGGGATTGCAAAGATCCTCATGCACATGCATTGATAGTCTTGTCTGTTAAATGTGCCATTATCCCTCATATTCGTCCTTGCAAAACAACAAAAGATGCTTGGGATACACTTACCACTTTATACAGACAAGAAATGAGGCTCGTGTTGCTTACCTCCAAAAATAGATGAAGAGCGAGCATATGAATGAAGGAGATTCTATGGATAGATTTTCAAAACAGATTAAAGATTTGAAGGAACAATTGATTTTGTTGATGAAGTCTTGCCATATAGTTCACCTGTGCAGATTGTTCTTAATGAGCTTCCAGATTCATATGAGAGTTTTGCTTCTATTCTTTGATTGACGATGAAAGGCAATCCAAAAGCCTTGACACTTGAGGAGTTAGTCTTTATTTTGTTGTAGGAAGATCAGTCCAAGCAGAATATGTCTATTATGCATGTTGTAGATCAAGCTTTCTTAGCTAGTCAGAAGGGCAATGGAGCTCATCTACTAGTAAGCAAAAATTACTAATGTTGCACAATTGAAGAAAGAAGACAAAGATGAGAAGAAAACATAAAAGTAGAAATAGTTTTGCAAATACCATAAAGGAAATGATCATGTCATAAAGAGTTGTCCAAAACTATCTACAAAAGAGGCAAAGAAGAAAGAGGATGGAATGGTTGTTGCAGAGGCCTCTACATAAAAAACAGAGTTTGCTGATCTTGTGCAGAATGAAGAATGGGAATTTACTCTTGTATGAAGTTATCAACCATTTTCTGATGAGCACTGTATGTCTACAATAGACTCAAATGTTTGATACTTTGATAATGGGGCAACCAAACATATTACCTCGTAGCATAGTTTCTTCAATTCACTTGAGCTTGTAATGGGAGTTGGTAAGATCATTTTGACTACTGTTGATGGTAGTTCTTCCACATTTTTAGATGCATTGTATGTGCCACAAATCAAGAAAAATTTGTTGTCAGTTTCAACATTATCCAAGATTGGCTTGGTTGTCAAATTTGTTGATGACAAGTGTACAGTTCCTGATCTTTAAAATGGCGATATCATTATTGTTTCTAGCATTTTATATCATGGGTTGTATAGTCTCATTGAATATGCAAAATATATGAATGATTCAACATGTGCAGTTCAAGATTCTCAAGCTATCTCGCATGGAAAGCTTTGGCATGCATGATTTGGTCATTTGAATTGTGCTAGTTTGCTATGCCTGCAAAAAATATGGTGTTCTTTCTACCCAAACTTGAGGCACCTTGTAAACATTTATGTGAAGGTTGTATTTTGGGCAAAATGTAGCATTCTTCCTTCCCTAAGGATGTTTCAGCTAGCAGTTCTCATAAATTGCAGTTTGTTCATAGTGATGTTTGTGGCCCTATGCAAACACCTTCCTATGGGAACTACCTTTACTTCATGATGTTCATTGATGCTTTTTCCAGGCATGCATGGTTTTATCCATTGAAAGCAACATTCGAAGTATTTTTGTGCTTCAAACAATTTTTGGTTATGGCTGAAAATCTCGCAACAAGTAAATTGGGCACCCTCTTTTGATTGAGGGGGGGAATACATGTATTCTAATTTTAATGCATGTTTCTTTGAGTGTGGGATAAAACATTAGTGTACAATGTTGTATAAACCTCACCAAAATGGAGTTGCTGAAAGAAAGAATATGTCTCTCATAGAGATGGTGAGGTGTATGATCAAAAGTCAAGCTTTACCACACAGCCTCTTGCTTAAGGCTATTATGTGTGCAACATATGTACTTAACAAGTGTCCCATCAAAGCACTGCAATATATCACTCCATATGAGGCTTGGCATGGTTGCAAACCATCTGTTGGTCATTTGCATGTCTTTGGTTGTTTGTCATATGCATTAGTGATTGAACAACAACACTAGAAGTTGGATGATAAAGTAGTGAAATGTATTTTTGTTGGGTGTAGATCTAAAAGCAAAGTCTATTGTCTATGTATCATCCACAAATTAAACACGTTTTGGTTAACTATGATGTTGTTTTTGTGGAAGATGCAATTAAGCCATTACTTTCATGTACTAAGGAGACATCAATAAGCTCCAAAGATGTGTATGACACTTTACTATCTCTTTTTACAAGTGGAAAGTCAAGTGTTGGTCCAAATGAGGCGATTTGTAAGCCTTTATAGGTTCCACATGATAATGCAGATCATCCCATTTTCGATGAAGATTTACATGATGCACTTGTTGAGAGACTTGACATAGAGGAGGCAAAAACTATGCCTAAATGACTTGTGCACATGTTAAGAGATAGCAAAAGGTTATGCTTAAGAGAGAGGCATTGATTTTGATGAGACCTTTGCACCCACTTACCAAATGACCACCATTCATAGCATATGTGCACTTGCAACTCATCATGGTTGTAATGTACATCAGTTGGACATTGGAATTGCATTTCTGAATGGTGACTTACATGAAGAAGTGTATGTATTTCAACCTCATGGTTTTGTGTAGAAAGGGCATGAAAAAAAAGTGTGTAGGTTAAAAAAGGCATTATATGGTTTGAAGCAAGCACCATGTGCTCGGTATGAAAAGATACATGTCTACTTGACTGCACATGGTTTTGATAACAATCCAGTTGAGAGCACCTTATATGTTAAGCATGCAGATGATGTACTTTTGATCATTGTTGTGTATGTTGATGACATGCTGCTTACCAGTCCTAATGAGAAGCATATTGCTGAATTTAAGGCTAATTTGCATGCCTCTTTTGAGATGTCAGATTTAGGGCATTCGCATCATTATTTGGGCATTCAATTTATGCAAGTTGATGGGGGGATAACTTTGTGTCAAACAAAATATATTGACACATTATTGCAATGTTTTGGCCTTGAAGATTGCAAACCTATTGCCGCTCCTATGGAAACAGGTTTATGGTTGAGTCTTCATGATGTTGGAGATGCATTTGATGTTGTTCTCTATCAGCAGGCTATTGGATGCTTGGTTTACTTATGCATAGCTCGTCTTGATATTCAGTTTGCTATCTCTTATATGAGCAACTTTATGCATTGCCCAAGTGTCAACCATTGGAAGGTGGTTAAGTGCATCTTTTGCTACTTGAGTGTATTCGACTACTTGGGTTGTTTTATCCCAAGGGGGGATCATTACCACCAATTTTACATGCTTTTTCTCACTCATACTGGGCTGGTTGTTATGAAACTTGTGTATTCACTAGTGGTTTTTGCTTCATGCTTGGTAGCTTATGCATATCTTGGTTGAGCAAGAAGCAGCCTATTGTGGCCACTTTGAGTTGTGAGGATAAGTATAGGGAAGCTTTCACAATGACTATTGAGTGTGTGTGGTGTTGATATATTTAGGTAGTGATGTGTGTGAACACTCTAGGACGGGGCACTTTTTTCCCTCTTTAGGAGGTTTTTTTCCCTGGCTTGTATATATGCCTATTGCCCTAATGGGCTGCTTATCTTTGTACATTCTAGTGGTAATACATTCAGTATTGTGTGTTTTGCTCCAAGTTTCTTCTTCTTCCTTGTGTTGTTCGCGTGCTTTCGCAGACATCTAACTCCAACAATTGGTATTAGAGCAAGTCGCCGCTTCATTTAGGGTGTTGCCTACACCTCTCCGGTTGCAGTCTCAAAATCGCATGAAATTTGGTTAGCATACTCAGGGTGTTTCAGAGATCAAAACATCTTTGCTTTGTGGTGCCGAAATCACGATTTGAGCTCATTTTGGCTTCCAAATGCACTATCCCAGCGCTTGTGCAGGATAATTTCATCTTTTTGTGCCAAAGGTATATACCAATTTTGGTTAACCAGTATAAGTGTCTCAAAGTCTTCTACAGGTTTAGTAGAATTCATCTGGGGAGTTCTATTCAACTTTTTGAGATACAATCAATTTTCTGCATCAAGTTATTTTAGTCACCAACCATGGCTGAAAGTAGTGATGTATTCCATATGTTGACTGTTGAGGATAAGTCGGATGGTACCAACTACCCATTGTGGACTTATATGATGCGTCATGTATTGGTCACAAAAGGATGTGGAATATTGTGCAGGGTGTTGAAAGACAACCTATTAGACTTGTGAATACAGGTGCTAGAGGAGATGGAGATGGTGTCGAAGATGATGATATTCTGTAGATTCATGTTCGTGCTGTTGTTTCTGTTGCACCTACTACAGAGCAAATTTGTTGGGATGGCAGAGATGCTCAACACATGATTGATAGCTTTGTCTCTCAAACCTGCTATTATTCCTCACATTCGCTCTTGCAGTACAGCTAAGGATGCTTGGGATACACTTACCACATTATACTAGGCTAGGAATGAGGCTCGTGTTGCTTACCTTCGAAGACAATTGGAGAGAGAGCACATGAATGAAGGTGATTCTATGGACATTTTTCTCACAAAGATCAAGGATTTGAAAGAACAGTTGATTTCTGCTGATGAAGTTATAACAGATAGCTCACTTGTGCAGACCGTTCTGAATGGTCTTCCTTACTCATATTAGAGTTTTACTTCTACTCTTCGTTTGATGATGAAAGGCAATCCAAATACCATGTCATTTGAGGAGTTAGTCTCTGTTCTGTTACCAATAGACCAGTCTAGGCAGAACATGCCTATTATGCATGTTGCAGATTAAGCTTTCTTGGCTAGTCAGAAGGGCAAAGGTAGATGGAGCTCTTCTATTAGTAAGCAGAAATCTGTAACTGCTACACATTTGAAGAAGAAAGACAAAGATGAGAAGAAATAAGAAAAGCAGAAATTGTTTTGCAAATACTTTAAAGCAAATGATCATGTCATCAAGAGCTGTCCAAAATTGGCTGCTAAAGAGGCAAAGAAAAAAAGAGGTCGGAATGATCGTTGCAAAGGCATCAGTGTACAGTGCCGTATACAGCTCAACAGAATAGAGTTGCTAAATGAAAGAATAGGTCACTCATGGAGATGGCGAGGTGTATGGTCAAGAGTTAGGCTTTACCACATAGCTTCTAGCTTGAGGCTATCATGTGTGTAGCATATGTACTTAACATGTATCCCACTAAAGTAATGCAGTCTATCACTCCATATGAGGCTTGGCATGGTCGCAAGCCATCTGTTGCTCATCTACGTGTTTTTGGTTGTCTAGAATATGCATTAGGGCCTAAACAACATCGTAGAAAATTGGATGATAAAGTAGTAAAATCTATTTCTGTTGGGTACAGTTCTGAAAGTAAAGGCTATCATCTGTATCATCCACAGACTAAACACATTCTGGTTAGCCGTGATGTTGTTTTTGTGGAAGATGCTATTCAACCATTGCTTTCATGTACTAAGGAGACATTTGATAGCTCCAAAGACATGTATGATACTTTGTTGCCTCTTTTTATAGGGGGACAATCTAATGCTGGTCCTAGTTAGGCAACTTCTCAGCTTTTGCAAGTTTCATATGATGATGCAGATCATCCCATTTCTGATGCAAATTTACATGATGCACTTGTTGATGAGAGAGCTGATATTGAGTAGGCAAAAACTATGCCAAAATGGTTGGTGCAGACCTTGCATGATAGCAAATTAGATGCACCTCTATCATATCGTACTCAGTCAGGCTCTCATAGTGCCTCTTTTTCATTAAATTTCTATGTTATGGCTGTATCTAGTCTCTATGATGAGAATGAGCCTGTTTCACTTGAAGAAGCACAAAATTCTGAAAATTGGATGGTTGTTATGCAATATGAATATGATGTTATAATGAAGAATGGTCTTTATGTGACTTGCCTCTTGGCAAGAAGGCCATTGGCACAAAGTGGGTATACAAGCTGAAGCATAAACCTGATGGAACAGTTGACAGGTATAAGGCTAAGCTTGTTGCAAAGGGTTATGTGCAAGAAAGAGGCATTGATTTTGATGAAACCTTTGCTCCTACTTGCCAAATGACTACTGTTTGGAGCATCTGTGCACTCGTAACTCATCATGGTTGGAATGTACATCAGTTGGACATTAAAACAACATTTCTGAATGGTGACTTGCATGAAGAAGTGTATGTTTTTCAACGCCGTGGATTTGTGCAGAAAGGGCATGAAAACCAGGTGTGCAGGTTAAAGAAGGCATTATATGGTTTAAAGCAAGCACCACGTGCTTGATATGAAAAGATACATGCCTATCTGATTGCATGTGGTTTTGTGAACAGTCCAACTGAAAGCACCTTATATGTTAAGCGTGCTAATGATGTGCTTCTGATCATTGTGGTATATGTTGATGACATGCTGCTCACTGGTCCTCATGACATGCATATTGCTGATTTTAAGGCTGATTTGTGCCTCATTTGAGATGTCTGATTTGGGGCATTTGCATGACTATTTGGACATTCAGTTTATGCAAGTTCATGTAGGAATGGCTTTGTTTCAAATGAAATATATTGAAACATTATTGCAGCGTTTTGGCCTTGAAGACTATAAGACTATTGCCACTCCTATGGAGACAGGTTTACGAATGAGTCTTCATGATGCTGGAGATGCATTTGATGTTGTTCTCTATCAGCAAGCTGTTGGATGCTTGATTTACTTATGCATTACTCAGCCAGATATTCAGTTTGTTGTCTCAAAGATGAGCAAGTTTAGGCATTGCCGAAGTGTCAAGCATTGGCAAGCGGTTAAGTGCATTTTTTGCTACTTGAGTGGTATCCGACTACTTGGATTGTTTTATCCTAAGGGGAGATCACTACTGCTAGATTTGCATGCTTTTTTTGATAGTGATTGGGTTGGTTGTTGTGACACTCATGTGTCCACCAGTGGTTTTTGCTTCATGCATGGTAGCTCATGTATATCTTGGTTGAGCAAGAAGCAGCCTATTGTGGCCACTTCCTGTTGTGAGACTGAGTATAGGGCAGCTTTCACAGCGACTGTTGAGTGTGTGGATCAGACACCTTATGGCTGATTTGGGTGTTGGTCAGCCTTTTGCCACCACCATCTTCACTGACAGTCAGAGCGCATTGGCGGTTGCGAGGAACCCTGTGTTCCATGCTCGCACTAAGCACATTGAGGTGCATTATCATTATGCTAGGGAGTGATTCTCTGTTGGGGAGATCAGCTTGGCATATGTGCCCACGCATGAGAACATTGCATACCTTTTCACGAAGGCTCTGCGTAGGGAGAAGTTTGAAGCTTTCCGCAAAGCTTTGGGCTTACTTCCTTTTGTGGATTGATTCCACATAGCTTGGCACTTCCTTATGCATGAGTGTCAGCTCCTTGTTCACCGCATCACTCCCAAGGGGGATTTGTTGATATATTTAGGTAGTGATGTGTGTGAACGCTCTAGGATCGTCGGGGCACTTTTTTCCCTCTTTAGGAGGTTTTTTCCCCCTTGCTTGTATATACGGCTATTGCCCTAATGGGCTAATTATCTTTGTACATTGTAGTGGTAATACATTCAGGATTGTGTGTTGTGCTCCAAGATTCTTCTTCTTCCTTGTGTTGTTCGTGTGCTTCTGCAGATGTCTAACTCCAACATGTGGCTTAAATGCCTTTTAGCTAATTTGGGTGTTGGTCAGTTTTCTACCACCACCATCTTCACTGACAAACAAAGCGCATTGCCAGTTGCGAGGAACCATGTGTTCCATACTTGCACAAAGCACATTGAGGTGCATTATCATTATGTTAGGGAGAGATTCTATGATGGCGAGATTAGTTTGGCACATGTGCCCACACATAATAACATTACAGACCTTTTCACATAGGCTCTACCTAGGGAGAAGTTTGAAGCTTTTCGCAAAGCTTTGGGCTTACTTTCTTTTGTGGATTGGTCTTTGTCTACATAGCTTAGCACGACCTTATACATGAGTGCCAAGTGCTTGTTCACCGCATCACTTCTAGGGGAATTTGTTGAGTAGTGATGTGTGTGAACACACTTAGGACCGTCAAGGACACTTTTTTCCCTCTTTCGGAGGTTTTTCCCCTCCTTTCTTATATATACACCTATAATCCTAATGGGTCACTTATCTTTGTACACCCATTGGTAATTCATTCAATGTTATGTTGTGCTCCAAGCTTCTTCTTCTTCTTTGTAGACCTCAAACTCCAACACAATGGCTTTGAAACACTTCCCAAAACATCAATATAAATATGCCTAAAAGTGCATATGTAATCCATTGAAAGACCTCAACAAACCTTTACAAGACCTAAAAAGAATCATAAAATGTAATATACATCATATGTGAATGCCTTGCAGTGAAATAACTTCAAATGCCTTCCCAATTTACAAGGTATCACTTTTGAAAGATAATTGTAAAAACCTGTAAAAAATTATAGACCTTCACAAAGCTGGAAAAATACACAATTTCTAATTTTTTTTTAACATAATATGAGAACATGTCTTGCGATCTTCAAAACAAAACATAGCATATCCGATTTGGAGTTTCTTAGGACAAGATGTGGCCTCTAGAAGTGTGACATGCCAAACTAGTCAACAAGGTGGAGGGGCTGAAAAAAAAAAGAGGAAACGTGATCTTTGGGATGCTTGAAGACACTCTTTCATCAAGCAAATCCTAAATTTCTTTTCATATCTTGATATACTTCTTTATAAATATGCTTTAATATTTTTTTTGCATTCCCAAATCCTCTTTTCTTATATCTTAATCTTCTTCCAAAAAGAGGCATAAACAAAGATTTTTACTTTCTTGCCAAAATTGTGAATGAGAGGTTTTGGCCAGCTTCTAGTTCTTCTTCTGATATTATTTTTCTTGATTTTACCACTCTTGATAGGTCATATTCCTTGTGTGAACCATCGTTTCCTTCCAAATTTTATTATCTTAATCTCCTCATTTTACTCTCCAAAAATGGAGATTTACCACAATTTACACAAAAAATTAGCCCAAAAAGAGCAAAAAAGAGGGATTTTGAAGATAAAAAGTACTTCTTTAATTCATCGATATCATGAAGCTATATCCATGATTTCCCGCACCAATCCATGCCTAATGTCCATCCTTTTCCCTCTCCCAAAATGAAAATTTATGAAATGGTGCTATAATTTTTCTCAAAAAGTTATGGAAAGGGCTCTTTGGAGAGCTTATAAAATCCTCCGACTTTATAATTTTTTGTTTTTCTTGTCTCTATACAAGAATCCATACATTATACTACAGATGTAGATGATTTGCCCATAAATACTTATCAAATCCACCTTCTTTTGCCTATCCCAAAATAGGGACTTCTAAAAAAATCATAATAGTGATTGAAGGAGAATCTGTAGAGGTGAAAAATCCTCCTATTCATCATCAATTTGATGTGACTAATAATTTCATAGGGAAGTCCATGCTCTAACCTCTATGTGTCTTAATTTACTCCTTCAAAGTCTCACATATAACCTTTATTTTATCTCTCCAAAATTGGAGGTTTACAAAAAAATGGAAACCATTATATATAATGGTGTGGAGAGGAGGGTCCATGAAATACTTTCCTTAGTATCCTTGCTCCTCTTTCCCATCCGTGAATCCAACAAATGGCCTTTTTATTGATG
>CM035427.1:50506387-50581387 GCA_020310875.1 Ceratopteris richardii
ATATATATATATATATATATATATATATATATATATATATATATATATATATATATATATATATATGTGTGTGTGTGTGTGTATGTATGTGTCCACGTTTGTGGGGATGTCATAGTATCGAGTCTATATTATGCATAATGGAGCTGATTTGCTATATGGTCTTGTGGTTGACTACCATGAGATTATAGTTGCACTTTCATTTGAGGGTGAATTTTGGGGTTTGCCTAGATTCATCGTGGTATATATATTGGGACACATTTCCCACGCAATAGACTTGCCAAGAAGCTCATGAACAAAGAAAACAAAACAAAGAGATGGAGTTATGGGATTCAACAAAAATCATCTTTACTTTCACCAAAGAGTCAAAAGCTTGGAAAGCGTTAGATCCCTCGAGGATCAACCCTACATCACAGGACATGACATAAGCCATATTCACAAACATAGAACGATGGGCATCAAACTCACCTCCCAACGTAGAGTCCATGAGACCCACCCTCGAGCCAAGGAGCGTGCAACCAAGCGGGTGGAAGTCCTCTCAAGGGCATGGTGTCCCATACAACCATACCCACACCATTCATGTGTGTGGACTCTGCCATGGTCCAAGAGGCCAAGAGCCTCATGAGAGGAATGAATAACAACCGAGTCCGTGGGTCCTATTTATAATCTCTTTTAAGGTGTCCTTATTTCGGACATTCCACTCTTGGCTGGACAATTAAACTACATGCACCCATCATTTATGTCCTTTAGATTTAGGGTCTTAACAACACACACCCCCCCTCCTCCCCCTCTCTGAATTGGTGTCCTCGTCAATTTCCTTGGCTAAAATCAGGGAGTGATCTTTCAAGATCCTAATTGACTCCCCAAGTCGTAGAGACTCAGGTTCATGCTCTCGCTCAATTAGTGGCCTCAATAAGAAGCCCTACTAGGCTTCCAACAAGGGCAACATTCTCCATCGGATATGTATCCATATGTGTTGTGTTTGTGTATGTATGTCGATGGCTATGCCATCCATGATCACATTGCCCCCAAAAGAGGGCATTATCATGCTCTTCTAACATGGCCTCCATGGTCACCAACTTTTACACAGGTTTTCCTCTACAAAGGAAATCTCCCACCAAGGGTTTCTAGATCACTAGCAAGTGCCCTCCAGTGACACATGTTAAAAGACACAATTGCGCCATGAGGAAATAGTCCACCAAATAGTCCACCAATCTTTGGTTCCAAGCCCTTGGAGCTTGCTTTAGGCCATAAAGTGCCTTCTTCAACCTACAAACATGATGTGGAAACTTTTTATGAACAAAACCTAGTGGTTGCTCCATGTATACCTCTTCTTCCAAGTCTCCATTGAGAAAGGCATTCTTGATATCCAATTGGAAAAGCTTCCATCCTTTGCTAGCAGCCATTGCAATGAGTGTCCTAATGGTGCTCATCTTTGCCACGGGGCTGAATGTCTCTTCAAAGTCCACTCCATAGGTTTGTGCAAAACCCTTGGCCACCAATCTTGCTTTGAACCTAGAAATAGATCCATCTGAATTCCTCTTTACTTTATACACCCACTTATTACCTATTACCTTCATGTTCTCCTTCTTGGGCACTAGAGTCCATGTTTGATTTTCCTCAAGTGCGTCGATCTCTTCTTGCATTGCCTCTTTCCATTCGGTGTACCTGCTTGCATCTTCATAGCAATCGGGCTCATGATCTTCTACTACTTTGTTCATATATGCATAATGTGTTGCCATGTATGAATCATAAGTAAACCTTTGAGTTGGATACTTAACTCTAGAAGACTTCCTTTCTTCACCTTTTGGAGGAATAAACCTCCTTTGCCTTGGGAACTTGATCTCTTTCTTTGACGTGGCTTCTTTCTCCATCATGTGTCCATCATCTTCAACTTCATTACCTTCTTCATCCAACTCCACCAATGTTGCTTTGCCTTTGTTGATTGATTGTGCTTCATAGCTTGATGAAGATCTCCCCCTCCATGGTGAGTTCATGCTTGAACTATCTTCATTGATGGAACACCTTGGGCCGCTTAGCTCTAGGTCGATTTGTTCTTCATCATGTCCATGCTTTTCTTCTTCATAGTCCTGCATACAATCATACTTCTTATACCAAGGGAGTAGCTCATCAAATGCTACATCCCTTGATATCCTCAAGTCCTTTGTGTTTGGGTTGAAGCACCTGTAACCTTTATGATCATTTGAATATCCTAGAAACACACACTTTTCTTCCTTTGGTTGTAGCTTGTGCCTTAATTCACTTGGCACATGTACATAACAAGTACATCCAAATATCTTCAGGTGGGAAAGATCAGGTTTCTTACCATAATAGGCTTGATATGGTGTCAAGCCATGGATCCCTGAGGTAGGAGCCCTATTCATAAGATACACGGCGGTATTTGCTGCATCACTCCAAAACATGTTAGGTACATTCATCTCATTAAGCATTGCTCTAGCGATCTCGGCAATGTATCTATTTTTTCTCTCTGTTACTCCATTTTGTTGGGGTGTGTACCTGCATGTTACTTGCCTCTTGATGCCTTGATCCATTAAAAAATCAGAAAACTCATTGGAGAAATATTCTCCCCCTCCATCGGACCTTAGCTTCTTGATATATGTACCTGTTTCCTTTTCTACCATTGCCTTGAATGCTTTGAAACATGTAAACACATCTGATTTGTTTTTGATGAAATAAACCCAAACCATCCTTGTGCAATCATCTATAAAAGTGACAAAGTACTTGTTACCTCCAATGGATTGCTCTTTGGTTGGCCCCCACACATTTGTATGTATCAACTCCAATGGATGTTGGCTTATGTAGCCACTCTTCTTGAATGGAAGTCTCGCTTGCTTCCCTAGTTGACAAGATTCACATAAATGCTTCATACCTTGTCCTTGGAAGCTGGGAAGACCTTCAACCAGCCTCTTGAATTGCATTTCCTTCATTCTTTGTATGTTGATGTGACCTATCCTCTTGTGCCACAAGTCCAACTCCGAAATCCTCTTGTTTCCATATGTGAAGTAGACATGTTGAGTGGAATGAGAATTTACCTCCAAAGTGAAGAGTCTCCCTTGCTTCTTTCCTCTTGCTATGACCTTGTAACCTTGCTTAGGGTTCTCCACAAAGCATCCACCTTTGTTGAACCTTACTTGATAGCCTCTTTCAACCATTTGCCCAACGGACACCAAGTTCTTTGTGATGGTAGGTACATGCAAGACATCCTTGAGACATCTTCCTTCCTCCTTGTCATCCAAAGCTACATCTCCAACATGGGAGATCTCATGGGCTGTATCATCACCTGTTTCTACATGTCCTTTACCTTTGGGAACATGTAGATTAGTAAACCAAGAAGAATTGCAACTCATATGGTTGCTACATCCACTATCAATATACCAAGTGTTATCTACTTTGCTTGAATTCCCATTCATGTGCATCATCAAGAGATTGTCATTTTTTGAACTTGTAGAAGCATAATTACCTTGGCCTTTGTATGAAGAACCTTGATTATAGCTCCTTTGGTTTCCTCTTTGGTAGCAATCTCTAGCATAGTGGCCAAACTTGCCACATATGTAACATCCTTCGCCATCTTGATTCCTGTTTTGTTGATGTCGTCCTCCTCTTCCTCTTGTTCTTCCTCTCCCTCTTTGTGATGAGGTGCCTTGGTCATGTCCTTGATTGCTTGAGTGGCCTTGCCTTCCTCCAAACCTTCCTTGGCCCCTTCCTTGTCCTCGTCTTCCTTTGCCCCTTTGATTACCTGCATAGAAAACTTGTGCATCCTTGCTTTTAGTTGAACTTCCACCTATGTTCATTTCTTCGGTGACCATGAGAGCAACCAATTGCTCAAAATCGGGAAGATTATCCCTTACATATACTGAAGTGGTAAAGGGTTTCCACTTCTCATCATCTCTCAAACCATTGAGAGTATAAGCCACAAGATCGTCATCGTCTACGTGGCTTCCAATGGATCCCAATGCATCTGATAACTCCTTGACCTTAAGTATGTAGTCATTTATGCTACTCCCTGAGATCTTCCTAAGGTTGTTGAGCTCATTCTTGAGTTGGATCTTCCTTGCTTTGGTGCTTGTTGAATAAAGCCTTTCAAGTGTCTCCCATACCTTCATGCTTGAATCCAAGTCTTGGATATGGCCGATCATGCTATTGCTAATGTGTTGGGAAAGGATAAAGATAACCCTCTTGTCTCTTTCATTCCATTCCCTAAAGGCCATTCTCTGGTGATTGGTTGGATTCTCATCAAACCTAGGTCTTGGTTCACTTCCACTAATCAACCCCCAAAGGCCCTTGCCCATAAGATAGTTGGAGACCCTAAATCTCCATGGTTGATAGTTCCCTTTGTCTAGCTTTTCAATTTGAGTGTTGAAGTCTCCCATATCTAGTCTTTGATACTTGACCTAGCCCTTGGCTAATGCTCCAATGTGTGTAAAATGAAAATGAGGCTTCGAGGTTACCTCAATCCAAAGCTTTCCTTGGATTGACACCTTGTGCTCTTGAAACTTTGAGTAGAATAGCTCCCCCTTGATGTGAGCTACCTCCAAGAAGCTTTTGTTGATGCAAATCTTCAACCACCAACTCCAAGAGGTCTTCTTGCTTGTATGTGATGCCTCCAAGATGCCCAAATGCTCTGATACCACTGAAGGGGGAAGTATCTCAACCCCTAAGCAACAACGAAGCGCGAATGACCTCCACAGGTATCCTTCTTTGACCTCTGCACACCAAAACTGCTCTTACTCAGAGCTTATGCAGAGAACTCCAGTGAGATTTTGTAGACCTGTAGTAGACACCAAGAGCTTTCAAACAAAACAAATTTTACTTCAAATGGATGCTTACACAAAGAGAAACAATGTCTACAACATGAGCTAGTTGAATGCTCACAACTGCTAGTCAAGCAGAGACCTCACTTCACTCTAGCAAGCTTTTCTCAGAGATTATACAGAGAATGAATCTCAAACTTGAGTCAACTTTAGAGCACTCTAATAGCTACCCAATGACACCAAAATCATAGCAAATGGATAAATAGAGAAGGAGAACCAGCCCTTACAACAGAGAGCAAAATATTTCCAACAGAGCCTACACACAGAGAGAGATATCAATCACACAACTTCACTAAAATGAATGTTTCTCCCAGATTACTCAGAGAATGCTCCAGAGAATTTGTGAGCATAAAATAGACTCTAATAGCTATCTAATGAGACAAGAATTACATCAAATGGATACAATATGAGGGAGAACCAATGCTAACAATTCAGGGGTAGAGAGTTGCAACACTGCCTGCGCACACACATAGATATGCCTACTAAAAGAAAACAAACAAGCTTAAGCAAGGGGCTAGCTTAAGCAAGGGGCTTGCTTATCACAACTCGAGCACTTAGTGCTCACTTTACATGAGCTAAAACTCCAAGAAGATGGCCCAAAAGAAGTCGGGATACATGCTCCTTTTATAGTGAGAAGTGTGCCCCTAAAATCTAGGAACTACCTTTCCAAATCAGCCTCCTAACTTGGAGGAATTAGTTGAGATGACTTGGGGAGTGGTTGAGTGACTTTTCTTGATGGAATCTCGTGGCTTTTGGCTTCCTTTGATTGATCCACATGTCCATAAAAGATTCCCCACGAATTTGTAGCTTGAAGCTTGACTTTTAACAATCACGACCTTCCAGGGTCAAAAGGAACCATCCCATGATAGAATCCATAGTGGTGCTAGCTCTCCACTAATCGGACCCTGCACTCGAGTTAGTGTACATGCACATGCTATGAGCTTAGCCTTAATAGGTGTAGCACTATGCACACCTCTCGGTTCCCACCACGTGCATGGACTAAGAGCCAAGCACAAACTAGCACCACCTATCATGGCTACTCATGTATGTGCATGGACAACTCGTACAAAGTCTCTAGATGTATGCACTATCCATGTGCCTTCGACATGCATGGTCTATATGCCAAGGATCAACTGGCATGGTCACTCATGCATGTCCTTTGGATTTAGGGACGTAACAGAAACCTTTATAATTTGTTTTTGATTTATACACTAACTCTTGTAACTTGCATTCATTCATATTTGAGGTAAGAGTTTAAAACTCTAAGTGTAATGGGTTTTTACCCATTAAATATTTATAAAGTAATTGTGAGTGCAAGCAAAAGGCTCCGAATAATGAATCCTCTCGAAGGTCTTGGAATACTTTCTTTGAGTGTTCGAAATGCTCCTAAACTGTTCTAGAAAATATGCAATGACCTGACTCTCACAAAGATATTCAACATGAAAATTTGCCATATTTTTGATATAAATCGTAGATCTCTTCATGGTTTTTGAGCTATTAATGGCATAGTGGGTACTTGGATAACAAGTTGTAAGCCTTTGAAGGAGGAACTTGAACGAAGCAACTTGATGGAGAGGGCAAATGAAAAACAAGAAAATGGGGATGGAGGAGGAATAGAGTGAATTACCTTGGTACTCCTCTTATTAAGGACCGCAAAGCTTCTCTCTCCTTAAGCAATTCTTTTATAAACTTTGAAGAAAGGCTTTGCAGACCAAGAATCGTACCTTTTAGAACTTTTATGTGGGGAAAATCCTTCAAATTGAAGAGGTTCTTGTGAGTTTGGGTAATGTTGCCCTCGTTTCCTCACTGTGCACCCTTTGAAAAGTCATGCACAAGAAACCTATCATCCCATATGCGAAGATCTAAGCCTGAAAAAGGGTCTTTGAAATGATTTTCTATTCTTCTCCCAACTCGAAGGCAGAGAGGAGGGATCTCCCCTCCCAGATGGAGGCATGGTGCTTCTTTGTTGTCCTTCTCTCTCAGTTGGGCACATTGGCATATGTCGCCCGGATCCTCTTCCAACTTCTTGGTGTCCTACCATCGTTCACTATGAGAGTTTTCCATCTATAGGCCTCTCGAGTCTACGTTGCTTTGATACCACTATGTTGAATGTCTTTGATCCTCCTCCTCCTTTTTGCTAGACCAAAAATAGTCACGGAATTCGAAAATCTCTCCTCCTCTTGTCACACCTACTTGCCACATGGCCAACTTTACCTAATAATAGACTTGTAGTCCACTTACTAAAAACTTAGTCTTTAGTCTTCTAATATTACACTAGATGCAACTTCATCATGTTAATTGTAAAGCATGTTTCCCCACTTTTTATTGATAGATTCAATGATAATGGAAACTCCTTCACCACTGTCTAGACTAACCAATGTTTTGCATTTGTTGAATTCTTGTTGCAAGAAAGTTTTACCCCCTTTCCCTCATAATATTCTCCCACTCTGTCTAACTTCCTTTATGCTCATACCAACTTGTGGATTTGATCTTTACGAGGTGTTCCAATTTTGTTGTCTTCCTTATGTTTATCTTTTGCTGAAATTGAATCCATTGTTGAGACTCAAGAGATGATATTAACTAAATTTTTAAGCATGAGCATATGTTGAACATTGGCTTTTTTGAGCTCCTTCGAGCTTTCAAGTGGTGGTTCCAATCAAATTGTTGTAGTAGAATAGTTGGGGTCTTCTTGATTTTTGATTTAGCTTAATATGTATCCATGTAATTTGGCAAGGTTTATAAGCTCATGGGCATCATTTTTGTAGCTACTTTTTTTTTGTTCATCATATTCCTCCAATCTTTTCTTCTAGACTCTCTCTTAAAGATAACTAAGCCATTGATCCTCTACTTCAACACTTATGATGCTTAATCTTGCTTGCATCTCTTAATTGTGCTTTCTGTAATGTCTCCTCTAGGATTCCGTTTTGACTTATGTCGAGATGAAAACGAAGTTAATAAGATGCTTGAACATGGGTGGCTATGCATGGAGTAGCCAGTGGCTCCTACAATAAACACAAAGCAAAGTGTATAGTAGGAGAAAAGACACCATAATCGTGTTGAGTTCGGAGAAACGCAGAAAAGCAGCTTTGAGCTATGAAAACCACAATATAGTAGGAGAAGGGGAAAGTGAGGAGGAAAGCGAGAACACATGAGAGAAGCCATGTTGAGCAAGAAAAAGATGTAAGACTTTAGTGTAGAATGGCCAAGGGAGGCGGGCTTCTTTTATTTGCACAAATTTGCAAACAAACCACACAAATATATCACAATATTGAAAAGCATAACACTTGCAGAACCTTGGACAATATTGAAAAGCTTAAGTTTTCATATTAACGATAATTTGAATAATAAATCTGAACTGAAGAGTAAAAGTGAATAAAAATAATTTCGTACGTTTAGTTCATTTGAGAGTGATAAGACTATTACTTTGGCCAAATTGGCCTTTTTTGGTTCAAAAGCTAATACAATGAAATTATGGACAATATACCATACCGAAGGAAGGGAGATAGGTTTCTACTGCACCTTACTTTTTAGTTTTCTACCCGACCCATGGTTTATGTCAGTTCTTGTAAAATTACATATCCAAAAATAATAAACATTTATCTTCTTTGTCTTGTCAGACTCGATGTTCTTCCCTTCTTAAACATCAATGCTTGTGAAGAGTTGGCTTCATGCCTTCTCCGTGTAAGCTAGCATGTTATTCTCTCGAGTCTTCTCAAACTCCAAATTTATGGAAGAGCTGATTTTATGCCCAACTCATGTTGCAAGTTTATGTCAGAGCCTTACTACCAATGAAGCAAATTTATGGATGTTCTAAATGGAGCTATAACAATTGATTGCAGGTAGAGTAAGAGGGTGAGCACAGAACTTTACTCATCTGTGAGGGAATCAGCAGTATAAAGAGCTGGCAATAGTATTAGAGTAAACAGATGAATAAAAGAATCTGAGGTAGAGGCAGGGGAAGATGAGTCTTAAATGGCAAGCTGTTGACAACTTAAAAATACGACAAACATCATGGTGACATGGAGCTTGCATAGCAATGAGTTTTGAGTAGCAATGAAATGTGTTTATTATCAAATACATATACTGAAGGAAACAACATCGGTAATCGTGTGATGAACCTGCTGTGGCATGTCATTTAAAATCTTCGTGCGATGACTTAGGTATTGTGCTTGGGGAAGTCTTTATCAACTCAATGATCATTATATCAACATATCACAAGCATGAACATCATCAGTTAGTGGAGCTTTAGGATTGTTTAGGCCATCACGAGTAAACGGGTGAGCTTGCTTTACTCACGTCTGCTTTGCTTGGTTCACATATGGTCGTATGATTGATGTATATGAGAAAGACGAGTTAGCCACATATTTTATGTTTTTTCAAATAACTTGTTATTGGACCTAGTGTGTGTCTGTGTTTCTTGTGAGCTTGATGCCAATTAATGTGGATATCTTAACCTTGAGGAAATTCAATAAACAAAAATGATAGAAATAACAATGGGAATGATGACGTCAATGACAGCAGCAAGAAGAGGAAGAGGAAGAGGAAGAGGAAGAGGAAGAGGAAGAGGAAGAAGAGGAAGAAGAAGAAGAAGAAGAGGAAGAGGAAGAAGAGGAAGAGGAAGAGGAAGAAGAAGAAGAGGAAAAGGAGGAAGAAGAAGAAGAAGAAGAAGAGGAAGAGGAAGAGGAAGAGGAAGAGGAAGAGGAAGAAGAGGAAGATGAGGAGGAAGAAGAAGAAGAGGAAGAGGAAGAGGAAGAGGAAGAGGAAGAGGAAGAAGAAGAGGAAGAGGAAGAGGAAGAGGAAGAGGAAGAGGAAGAAGAGGAAGAGGAAGAGGAAGAAGAGGAAGAGGAAGAGGAAGAGGAAGAAGAGGAAGAGGAAGAGGAAGAGGAAGAAGAGGAGGAGGGGGAGGAAGAGGAAGAAGAGGAGGAGGGGGAGGAAGAGGAGGAGGGGGAGGGGGAGGAGGAGGGGGAGGGGGAGGGGGACGGGCAGGAGAAGGGGAAGGGGGGAGGGGGAGGGGAAGGGGAAGGAAAGGAGATGGAAGGAGAAGGAGAAGGAGAACCGACAATGAGCACAAGTTTACATGTGCACACATGTACATTGATGTTTTTACCCTAGGGTTATTCTTTGACATTAGAAGAAGGATGCTATGATATTTGCAATGTTTTCAAATATTTGAAGCCTGAAGGCATGATAAAGTAACCATTGTTTAGAAATGAAGGCCATAAGATAACTGAAAAAGAGAAATAAATAAGCTCACATTATTGTCACAAAGGCTTATGGCTTTCCTGTCTATTTTATATTTATTTATTTATTTTAGCACAAGAGAGGTTTTCTTTTGTAGCGACTAATTCCTTGTTTCTCAATTATCCGGTTGTTTTGAAGTGCCATTGCCTGGTGTGCAAAATCTGGTCTTCTTGCTTGTGGTACTGAAGTTTGTGCAAGGGATGCAAGGTACACTGGTGTTATTTATATGTAATGTTTGTCCTTTTTATGCCAGAAAAAGTGCAGAAAGTATTTCTGAACTGATACATTCCATCACTATTTATTTATTTATTTTTTAGCTTTTTTGGAAAGTGACACATACGATACATTGAAAGTGCTTTGATTTTATTTCTACTGTGTGAAGGTTGAATACTGGTCCTTTATTCTGGATTCCAATCCATATCATTCACCCAGAGCGACCCACTGAACATGCTGTGTTCAATGTAAATGCTGGTATGCTACATCAGATTTCTTGTTTTTTGTTTAGGCCTTTGGCTGTGTCTACTATGTGTCTATTCTTTCTTCTGTCCATTTCATGCCTGTGGTGCTTCTCTGGTTTTGACATGGTTATATATTCTGATTTTTGCAAGAATCTGTCCTGAGGTAGAATTATGGTTGCTTGCTAGGTAGACTCTATGTTTGACTATGTTCAATTTTTGGAGTGGTCTCCTCCACCGTGTACACGGGCTTTACTCATAGGCACTTCTTCAGGGAGGGTGACAATCTGGATGCAGCCTTCAGAAGTGGGTTTTAATTCATTTTATTGCTTTCTTAAAGCTTGATCTAGGAATACATTTCTCATTACAAGTCAATGATTGATACTCTCAGAAGGGATTCACATTTTTGGTTCCTCAAAATGTTTATATTTGTTTGTGTTAGTTCAGGGTATGGCAAATGCTGCACAAGCTTTGAATTGCTGGAAGTGTGAACATGAATGGCAGCAAGAACCAGCAGCTGTCACAAAATGGCTTTCAGGAGTTACACCAGTAAGTATTAGGTTGCTCCTGATGAATCATTTGATATAGAATATACTTAGTGGAAAAAAGAGTACCTGCAGTATAGCGAGGGGTGAGGTTTATTCCATGATCAAATTAAATGAAGTTATTTATGGTAGCAAAGATTCAAATAATGTTGTCGTTGAAAAGAGGACCCAGTTGAACGTGCTTATGTACTATGTGCATGAGAAAGAAATTGCCTTATGAACAGAGATAGTGAGTTTTATGAATATTATTGTTGCTTTGAGCAGAAAAAGCTCATTGCTTTTCTAGGACAATCACATGGGTACAGACTTTCTACTGCCTCCCTCCCCCTTCTCTCTCTCTCTCTCTCTCTTTCCCCCCCCCCCCCCCCCCCCCCCTTTTTTTTCTTTTTTCTTCCCTCCCCCTTCTCTCTTCATCTTCTGTGCTTCGATTGCCTTTGATGCTAACCTTTGTTATGGCTTAATTTTTCTCGTCTGGCAAATAATACAAGTTCATGTTTATTTAGATTATGTCTAAATATAGTGACTAACAAAAATGATAACATTCTCAAAGACTTAGACAAAGATAACTGATAAAACAAATTTGAAATGAATGAACCAAAGAATCTGATTGCACATGATACAAATGAACCCGAGCAAATATGATTGAACTAAGAACAACATTTGAGCTATTGAAGCTACATGAAAAACATATGAATTTCATGAACTGAACCTCTCTTATTATTCTTCTGAGTCTGACTATTGGAAGCTGAATCTCTCAAGCTAGTTGCAAATCATGAAGCTGAAACAGAAGGTTTTTGTCTGCAACTATGAGAACAGACATAAACCATAGGTTGCATAGCAGAAGCTGATGGGCTGCAGCCTGCATAGAACAGATATCTTCAAGGACATTTGAAGAAGCTGAGCTCTATTTGAAAGCTGTGGGTATAGAAGAATAGGCTGATATCCTAGAGTGCTGCAGAGAAGAGACAAAACTGATTCAGTCACTATATATGATCTCTTGGGGATTTTTTTCTCCTGTAAATGCTAATAAAGAGAACTTACATTTTCCACAGAATAAACAAAGTACTCTGCTGCGCACAGTTATGGAAAAGTATATGAAGAGTTCTGAAGATGACTCAGAGTACTTGATAGTAGAATGCTTCACAATTTTACTTCTGTTAGCAAATTTGTTCATTATTGTATATTTATATGATTTATCTTGATTTATCCTTCCAAGTGATATGTTGTTGTTTTTTATTCCAATGGAGCTGCGCTTATAGTTCTTATCTTCAGTTTATGAGTTTGGATACATCTGAGGTTGTTAAGGAGTATACAAACCAGGGTCCAGCTATTACTATTACTATTATTGTTTGTAGCAAACTGTATCTGAATGATAGAACTGATTTTTGATACCAATACGATGTCAAGATCATGAAGATCTTTAGCTTTGAGTCAGTCTCTAAGCTAAAAGGTTAAACATTTATGAGAAGCATTGTATATCCCAAGTGAAGCCCTTAACCTCAAGGGAACATACACTTTTTTTTGCCCAATATTTTTGTCTTTTGTTGTTTATTACTGTTTTCATGTATTGACATCTCCTGAGCTGTGATTTCTGAATAAACTGATTTAAAGTAATAGTGGTCTGAAAATAATTTTAATAGTGACACAATCATAGTCGACTGCCTCCAAATATTTGTTAAAGCTCACATGGAGAAGGATAAGAGAACTTATGAAGATGACATGCACAATGCTTTAAAAATTACACATATCCATCATAATTCAGATAGTAGTCCTGTGAAATTTATATAGGAAGTTCTGTTCTGATAATAAAATTATATTGAGATACCAGCAAGATGTTGTAATTGTAAATATATTTGGTTTTATTACTCAATCTCTAAGCTAAATAATAAAGCTTTTCAGAGAGGGATTCTGGCCCCTGGGACAAGCAATAATTTTTCACATTTAAATAACACCTTCTTTTTTTTGCTTAGTATTCTTTTGCATTTCGTGTTTGTAACTCTTCTCATGCCCTGAGTTTCCCTGAGCTTTGATATCTGGAGAACTGATCGAATGAACAATGGTTTGCAGAAAGTATGTCTGTTGAAAACTAACTCTCTCCAAGTCTGTTAGCAACATGCTGAAACTTAAATTTTATAAGAAGTTTTTAAGAAACATCTTCATCTTCTTATTCCTTTTTCTCCTCTCAACCTTGGATTTGAAGTATCGGTGGACCCCTGCAGCAGGTGGCTTATCAAAGCCATCCTTTGAGGATAGATTTGTTTCCCACCAATCTCGAGCACCAGGTAAATCTTTCCATGAACTTGATCTTAATGTGTTTACTTCTGTATGTACTTCAGTGTGTGAAGGCTTATCAATATTGTTATTCTTATTATTATTATTTACTACTACTACTACGACTACTACTATTATTATTATTATTATTATTATTCTTCTTCTTCTTCTTCTTCTTCTTCTTCTTCTTCTTCTTCTTCTTCTTCTTATGCTTATTATTATTATTATGCTTATTATTATTATTATTATTATTATTTTTCCTTCATTCATTACATTAGGTAAGATTAAAGCAAGGGCTATCTAGAAGAGGGCAGGCAAAGAGAATCAATATATTCTCTGTGGGGTTTGGGGGGAGAATGGGAGCATGCACTTTGTACATGCACACTTGTTATCTCTTATGTTTCTACCTCCAAGTACTGTGCTTGCAGCTGGTCCTTTCTCATTATCCCATTACTTCATATCTATGCAATGTACAATATACTCGTGCACATGCATGTGTGTGGGTCTGTGTGCATGCATATCTGCAGAATAAAATATATTGTATGTGTATGTGTGTGCTTATATGTATGTATGCATGTATGATGTATGTATGGTGAGAAGCTACATCTGTTGAATTGCAGGTAAGGGTCATTTTGCTGCATTGTACAATCTTTAGGGCTGTGAATGTTGTGATTCGACCTTGCCGAGAATCCCCATTTCATGAGTCTATGCATACTTCACATGCCATGCTTGGTAATCTTGCTATGTGAATCTAATGGAACTTGTCATAGCTATCCTTTTCTCTCCACCAGACCTTGTATTTGCTTTCAAAAATCTTGTACAAGATCAAGCATTTCGGTAAGAAATTTTAAGATGGTTTTTGGTAGCAATCCAACCATAATGGTTGAATCTATTCTTATATTGGAACTAGAGGATTTTTATGGCAAAACAATGGCATATGTAGCTATGTTGTTGTACTTCATAAACAGAGTGTCTCTTGTAATAGAAGTGGCTATAACACTAAGCAATGGTTTTCAATACTTAACTATGGATACAATATACTATAGGTAAGGTTTATTTGAGCTTCTATTAAGAAATTTGCAAGACAAACAATATATCTTACAACATTAAATTTCAAGGTGATGGATCAATTAGTTCATATTTTGAATGGAAATCTATTAGATGGATCCATAAAAATGACTTCATAATTGTCAAGTTTAGGTAGAATCACTTGAGCTTCCTTGATATTTATGTATGACTATTGTAGAAATTAGGAAGTTTTTTTGGGGTTGTGGTACATGTACCTTGTGACAATACTCAATGGAAACAAATATTGCAATCTGTAGTCATAAGATAAACCCTTGTCATTTTTGTCAATCTTATAATTTGAGTGAACTTCATCTATTCAAGATGAAGATTCTTAAAATGTTCTTGGCTTCATTGTGGGAAACTTGGCTACGTCTTTAAGAGGAAGCAAAGTGCAAGCTCCTAAGGAACGTAGCTTTAGAAAAGAAAGAGTTTTCACTATTCTTCAACAAGCAACCCATAAGCCAATAGATGATGAGAAATCAATGGATAGAGAAATGTATAGTAGAAAACTTGGGTCCTATATAAGGATGTTAACTAGAGTCTAGAGCACTAGCAATGGCTCTTCCCAAAGTTTCCTCCCAAAAGAGCCAAACAAATGAAGGGTTTACAAATGCTACCTATAAGAGGAATAAGGCAAGATCCCTTTTCCAATCAGTTTGGAGAAACATGTGCTTGGCTTGTCAGAAACTTAAAAGATATAGAGCCGCCGGAGGGGATGGTTTACCACCGGAATTGTTTAAGATTCTCTTCCGTGACAAGGGTCGACAATCTCACTCTTCAAGGGGACTTGACGTGCGTGGCCAGTTACCGAGGGATTTCCCTGATCTCAATTGCTCTTAAAATTTTGGTGTCTGTGCTAGTGCATAGGGCAAGGCATGAGTGCCTGGGGAAAGTCCTATGCATGCAAGAAGTTGTGCTCAAATGGCTACACATAAACTATCTACATATGAAGCATATATTGACTTCAAGATAGCATATGACATTGTGCCACATGAAGCTTTGTCCCTTAAACTTGAGGTGGCTAGCTTAACGGGAGAGTGTTGAAGTTCTTCTATGCTTTATATGAGTCCTCGAAGGTCCTGGTTCATATGGAAGGACACCACTTTAGCGAGTGGTCCCGGTGTTATGAGTTGTTTGCCAAGGATGCTCGGGATCTCCCATGCTCTTTAATGTATATATGAATGATATTTTAGATCAAGGGAGTGACACTTGGGGGCTCAATATACCCGGTATTCGTCGACTTAAAAGTTTACTGTTTGTGGATGATCTTGTGTTGTTTGGAGAGAGCCAAGCCAAGCTCCCAAAATCTTTGAACATAATCAGTGAGTGGGCAAAGCTGCGGGGCATGGAGTTTGGAGTGGAGAAGTGTATGGCCATTTTTTTTTTTTTTGTGGCAGAGATGGTGAGCTTGAAGCACTGGAGGCTTGTGGTTTGTTGCATAATGGGGAGAAGATTCCAGTGGGAGAGAAGTACATATACCTTGGTGTGGAGGTTGACTCTTAAGTTCTCGATTGAAACGATCATCAAAAGTCGGGAAGAGAAGGGAAGGAATAGTCTCTTTGCTTGCCAACACTTGTTGTGTAAATATTTTTTCCTTGCCTGGATGTCGCTTTCTATTTTAAAGAGCTTAGTGTTCCTTGTGATTGATTACATATGGTCGAATTGATAGGGGCTCACAGGAAGAATATGTTTGGATCTCTCGAATGGTTGGTAGCGATTGGGATGCAGATAATATGTGGCAAGGGTGTGCGGTCAACCTTGGTTGTTGCGCCGTGATGCAAGGAGAATTCCATATCCCATCGTTGGGAGCTTACTTGGGGGATGAGGGGGCGCTTCTTTGGGAAGTATTTGGATAGCCCGACTTGGTTTGGGGACCTTCTATGAAAACCGAAGGAAACTCGATTCGAGAAGTGGACGTGGATTTTCCCGAACTAAGCTGTGGAAGGAAAGTAATGTATCAGAGGTTGGTTTGGATTCGCCCAGGTACCATGCCTAGGCGAAGTGGAAGAAAGCAATTTTTTCTGTCGCGTTGGGCCCTTATTTGAATTATAATTTAATGAAATCACGGGGATATCTGTATCGAAGTGCTTGCAATAGGCTTAGTCCTACTGCGGAGCGTATGCTAATGCTTGCTAGGATAGGGGGGCTATACATGGTGGAGAGAATTGAAGGGAGGGGCAAGAGTAGATTTGCATTAAAGGAGAGCGAGGTGGATCCCTATCTCATTTGATGGTGGATTGTGTGGCGATGGAAGCTCTTAGGGGGAGGTGGCGGAATTCCCTTATTAGCGATGTAACTCAATGTTTGGAGTTTAGCCTCGTATTTCCTTTGGATTTGACCCATATCCTCCTTGGAGGGGAGGCTCGCAGAGTTCATTTGACCCACTGGGTTAAACCTAGTCCGCACTCTAGGGGGGGAGTAGCTAAGTTCGTCTTGGTTGCTTCCTTCCTAGGTGAAGCTATACCTAAATATATGAAAGCTCTTTATGAGGGTTGGTGCCCTTGAAGGATCCTCTCCGGAGGAAAGGATGTCGTTCTCCCATCCGATCCCCTTTGGTTACCACTGCTTGGTTTAGGAGAAGTAACGATTGCTGGGATGTATGTTTGAGCTTTGGTGCTTAATGAATTAAGGTATAGCTTTACCTCCTACAAATGAGGAGATGGGAGACTCTGAACTGGTTCTCATATTCCTCCTATGAGTCGACGCTTTGTTGTGGGGTATGACGTTCCTTTTTCGAGAACACGTCAGGTAGGCAGTTTAGTAGGTGCAGAGATCCAGTGTCATGTGGAACTCTCGAAGTCTTGCATACTCCAGTATTTATGTCAGGGGCATTGGGTATCTCACCACATTGATCCTCTATGATCAGTTGACCATAGTCTTTTGCAGGAAGGTCACGTATAAGTCTTCTTCGGAAGATAAGCGGCAGATAGATTCTGCTTTTTGAGCAGATAAGCCTCCTTGGCCCCCATTCTCGACTCAAAATAAAAAATTTAGTTAAGGTTCCAAAACCCTAACTTCAATTTCAGAAATGGAACACACCATTGGGTAGCTCTTTGTCTTTTGATTCATAAGAGCATACTTGTGAGTGTTCATGCTCATTTAGGAGTTTTTAACAATTTCTTTTTTTTTTTTTTGGAACGAAAAGCAATATAAAAATCACGTACAAGCTTTTTCTAAGCTTTTTTCACTATCTTTGTATAGTTTTTTCATGAGCTTTTTTGGGGGGCTTGTAAGCCTATAAAAGAAGGTCCATATTGTACAATTTGTATATCAACTTATGCTCTTGGGTTAAGAGCAACTTTAAAGGTATTTGGAGGTGATGTTGTTGATTTTGAAGGGATTTGCTGATACCCACATCTCCTACACACACCTTGGATTGTGTGCCAAGCTGAGTTTTGTAAGTTGCTGCATATTTTATGTTATTCTTCTATTCTTGCTAGTATACCAGGTTTTATTACCTATCACTTCAAGGAGGGAAGCCTTGTAGCTCCTTATTTCAGAGGAGAAACCCTAAATTCTGTTAGGGTTGCAGATTTTTGCATTAGTTTCTACACATAGGCTGCTTTAAATAATAATAATAATAATAATAATAATAATAATATTAATATTAATAATAATAATAATAATAATAATAATAATAATAATAATAATAATATTCAAACAGTCCTATTTGCTTTAATTTCGAGCACATTCACACTTTCATACAGCTCTTAAGCACACTCTTCTTATATTTTTGTACCTAGAACCTTTAGATTCAGCTTAAATTCAGATTATGTATCATACACACATTGTATATGGACATTCTGCATTTATTTAGTGTGTAGTAGCTATATGCTAGTGCACTTTTATAATTGTTTTCTTATCTCTCTATTGTCATTTATCTCACTTGATCAAGTCAAGGTGTGTTATGTGCTAAGGTCAAGTGTTAGAAAGATCTTAGATTAACATGTGAATATTGGGCCTACTACACTTCCATCAGAGTCCCTAGTGGATGGTTGCGCCCATAACACCATATTTCCAACACCACTTTACCTATGTGCACTATTTTAGAAGAATCATGCAGAAGGACAAGTTTAGGTTTCGCAATCAGAAAACTCGTTGAAGATGGGCTTTTTGAAATGAAACTTTTTGAAAAACAATTTTCTTTGAGCATAACTTTTGTTTTGCCAAAGGAGCCAATACCTTGCATATAAATGAGGCCTTAAAGCTGATTTGTGTACAAAGAGTTTTTATCCCAATAGAAGAAGCTTGCACTTTTGGTGATTGAGAACATTTAAATAAGAGTGGTAAGATTGAGTCAATGATGGAAAGGCCTTTGCTGAGAGCAACAATCTATGTTGAATGCCGAGCTTTCTCCAAATTGATCACTTATTTGTACTGCCTCCTAGCTTCTCTATGGTTCGAGTCTACCGCATAATTTCTTTCTATGGTCCTTATTTGGGATAGCAATTTGAATGTCAAGGGAATGTTTGCATGTATGTCGTAGGAATGCATTTATGCTTGTTTATGCTAGTTGGATCGTTCATTTATTTATCCTTCCCATTGTTAGTAATAAGCAACCCATTTGGAGGAGGGGGACAAAGGGGAGAGAGAGTTAGAAATAACAACCCTCCACAAGGGGGTTGCACACTCTTCATGAAAAATTCATAAATCTCCAAAGTCAACTACGGTCGAAGTCGGACAGGTTTTCACCTTCTTGTATATGTGTATGTGTTTGTTTGATAGGCATCGGTGAGAGCATATGACTGATGCTTGATAGGTGTGGCTAACCTTGGGAGTTTAAGAAGTATGTTTGAGTCTGCACACTATCCACTAGCATTTTTATCCCTTTGAGTAGTACTTGGTTGAGAAGAGTAGGGATGAATGAGTTCTCTTTGTGATGTGTGTTGAGGGAGGACTCGTCATGATTCAAGGTCCTTGTGTGTGCTGGTGGACACTAGCATGACACCACATGGCAAATTAAAAAAAATATAGGTACCTACATCGACAAAAATGTCAACTAACAAATACCTACCTGGCATATGCCCATTGTGTCAGGTTAGGAGGGAATGGGCATTGGTTAGAAATAGCAACCTTCCACAAGGGGATTGCACATTTTTCACGAGAAATTCAGAAATTCCAAAGTCAACTATGGTCAAAGCTTATCAACAAATGGTAAAAAATGATCGAAAGTGCCGTGTCAAAATGATTACATGTTTGGATAGTACTCTTCAAGAGGAATCTAATGGTATATGACACATAGCATTTGGATCAGTTTTTGAGAGTCAAAACTCCCTAATTCTGATCAAAGTTAAAAACAAGTCAATAAAGTCAATTTTACATGTCAAGGTCTGGTTATTAGCATCCAATGGTTATAATTAAAACAACAAAAAGCTAGGAGGCAGTCTTTTCAGAAAAAAACGAAAAGCCACATAGTTTTTTCCAAAAAAAACACAATAGGCAGCGTTTGATTTTTCGTAAGACTTCATCACCCAAGCTTTTGATAGCTTTATCAAGGACAGATGAGATGCTCTTAATCATCACCTCATGGAGAGCTCTGAGAGAGCTTGGTAAGAGAAGGGTCTTCTTCACCTTGAAGGAGTGAAGTTGTGTTTTCTTCATCTTTAACAAGCAGGACAGCAGCTTGAAGCTTATCTATCACTTGAAGGAGATCATCTTCAACTCATGGAGATTGTGGAGCTATGAAGAAGAGCAACAGCAGCAGCACTTTATCATGCATATCATTATGCTTCTTTGTAACTTCACGTACTTCATGTTTGGAATGTATTGATTATGTGTGGAGCTAGGCTCCTTTAGCTCTCTCGTCTTGTCTATTCTCCATCTTGTCTCTATTTTCTTTGTCTCATTATTGATTGTGGGCTTAAAAACCAACAAGAGTGAGACTCGAGAGTGAGAGAGGGATGCATGAAGGCCTTTGGAATCGCGGGACCGACGTTTTAGTTCTAGGAAAAGAGAAGGTAAGAGGGTGGTTTGGGCAAGAGGGTTGCGAAGTCCAGGGGTGCATGTCTATGTGGGAAGGGAATTATTTTAGGGGCCTTATTTTTTTGGTTGTGGGGGGAGAGAGGGGATCTGTATAAGTTTCAGAGGGGTGTTACGAGGGCAAGAGTGAGCAGCTGAGGTCTCACAGGTGGTTTTTACTAAACATATTACTTTAATGTTTGTGCAGTAAGGTGGCCGAATATCCTCTGCATATGTTCAGTTTCACTGTCAGGCTATGCACAGTTGCACTGGTGTCAATGGCCACCATTAGGAGATGCCGGGAAACAAAATTGGTTTGCCACAAGGAAAGGGGTTCTAGGTACTGGAAAAAGTGATTTGATCTCAGCAGATGCAATAGTGGGCGAGTCAGGGACTTTACTTATAGCAGGAGTGCCTTTCGGTAATTCATCTAGTGTAGTTGTATGGGAAGTGACTCCATTATTTGTGAACAGTCAAGGGACAGTGCAGCAGATCATAGTTGGACTGCAATCATGGCCAGGGATTGCATCATTGCCAGCAGTTCTTCTCAGTTGGCATGAATGGCTGGGAAATGAAATGAGGTCTGTTACAGATAATTCAGCCCATTTGCCTGGTGTCGAAGTGAGGCCACAGACTTTATCTGCCTATGTCAGATCACAAGAGCCTCCGGCGAGTGGAAATGATGTGAATGCTCCTTCGCTTCATTGCTCTGTTGTATCTTATTTCTCTGCATATGCAACATCTGAAACTGATATATCAACAAAAGTTGGTACGGGTTCAGGGGTGACCACTGTTGCTTTTGATCCATCCAAAGGAGGTTCAGTCCTAGTTGTTCTTCTAAATGAAGGTGATTTCAGGCTTGTAATACCTTGAAAATGTTTGACTCAAAAGCTTGTGACATAATGATATAGAAGTATGAATTTGATGAACCACATGCATAATCACACAGCAGTTTCCGTTGTCTTATGCTGTATGTAAAGTGACATAGGGTCATAATCTTTTCGGATCTGACTATATTGAAGAGTACAATGTCCATAAGGTGCTCTGTCTATGTAACTTCTTTTCATAAATCTTTCTCCTATGCAAAATCAGTATGCATAAATGTACATGCTTCATTCGTTTTTCTATGTCTGGACTCTGAACTCAACCTCAAAACTGTCTTTAAGCCAAGCATATTTTCAGGTTATTATTACGTTGCCTTTCCTGATGAAAGGCCATCCTTGATTGGATATAGAGTGCTGCGATATGAAAGTTCTCGCCAACAAACCGGAGTACATCCTCTTTTCGAACCTGTAGTACCAACGCCTTATTCAAGCACACCTCTTTCCACGGGTGCTGTAATTTGGAGGTCCAATATTGACAAATGCATCTTAATCAACAGAAAGGGGGAAGCCCCTGTCTTACAGTCTGTCAAAAGTTGCACGGATCCATATGAGATTCCGTTTGCTGATAAGTTAATGAATGTGAAATCATACTCAAAAATAGTATTCTCTCCGCATGGTGGAGAGCTTGCTGTGGTGATTCCTGGTGGAGATGTGCACATATATTCTGGCTCCAGTCTTACTCCTATCGATAGTTATTCACTGAAAGTGGGAAATTCATATGCTGCCCCCAGTTTCTCACCTGCTGGATGTTGTTTGAGTACAATCTGGCACGATGCCAAGAAGGACTGTAGTGTTTTGAAGATACATCGGGTCTTTCCTCCCGCACTTCCTGCAATGCAAGGGACAAATAATAGCTCAACATGGGAGCGTGGATTAGCTGATAGGTAATCCCTTTCCATTTCTGTATTCAGTCCGATACAGAAACTGGGTTGAAATGCTTAAGGAGACTTATTCCCTAATCACAATTGAATTCACCATATTAATGCTATGCTTTCTCAATCTTACTCTCGTTGCCATGATCTAACTCTTTCTCTGTATCATTTATTTTTATTTCTCTTTTCCTTTAACACATGCACACGCGCGTGCGCGGGCACACGCACACACAAACACATGTGCATGTGCATGTGCATGTGCGTGCACGCGTGCACACACACACACACACACACACACACGCATACACACAAACATGTGTGCGTACACACACAAACACGTGCGTGTGCGTGTGCACACACACGCACGTGTGCACGCGTGCACACACACACACACACACACACACACGTGCTTGTGCGTGTGAACACGCACGCGCGCGCACACACAAACACGTGCGTGTGCGTGCGTGCTTGCACACACACATATGCGCAAACATGTGTGCATGGGTGCACACACGTGCACACACAAACATGTGTGCATGCGCGCACACACACGCGTACACAAACATGTGTGCATGCATGCGCACACGCGCACACACAAACACGTGTGTGCACGTGTGCACTCTCTCTCTCTCTCTCACACACACACACACACACACACACACACACACACACACACACACACACACACGTGTGTGTGCGCATGCGTACTCGCACGCACACACACAAAATGTGTGCGTGCGCACACGCACACACAGCCCCCCCCCCCCAACCCCCACCCACCCACACACACACACACACACACACACACACACACACACCCCCAAAAAAAAAAAAAAAAAAAAAAAAAAAAAAAAAAAAAACCACCCCCCACCACAAAACACATATGCTTGTGTGTGTGGTGCGCACACACACATGCGCACGTGTGCGGCGCGCACACACATGCACGCACACACAAATGTGTGTGTGCATGCATACACACACACTCACACCCCAATTCACCCATTCACCCATGCACACATGCGTGCACGCACACCACCACCACCACCACCCACACACACCCCCACACCCCCTCCCCCCCCCCCCAAAAACCAACCAACCCAAAAAAAAAAAAAAAAAAAAAAAAGTGCGCGCCCCCCCAACACACACACACACACACATACACACATGCGTGCCTTAATAGCAGTGAAAAAAAAGAAATTTACAATGTATTCAACTTCTATTATGCAGTTGCAATTTTTGTACTCCAGGTTTTGGTGGAGTCTTGTTGCAGAGGTCGATTGGTGGGATGTAGTGGGCTGCACCCAAAGTGCGGTTGAAGAAAATCTTGGTAAGTGCTCTCTTGAGAATCTGGAGAGTTTTTGCATATAGCTTTCTCTATAAATGTCTCTTCATTCATGTCTTTGAACTGTTTTTATACACTACCTCTTGATCTCCTGGTGAGCAAAACCTTAAGTATGCTTAGACATCTCTGAAACCAATTCTGTTTTATTATCAAGGAAATGCCACTAATTATTAACTGTAAATGGCCCAATGTGATTAGGAATGACATATGTTTGTCTACTGGTATCATGTTTGAAATTAACAAATTCTGGTCAACTCTAGGTGGCCAAGTGTGATTAGACATTGCTTATGTTTGTCAGGTGATATAGCATTTGAAATAAGCAGATTTAGGTAACACACACACATGCACACAGATATTTATATATCTGTGTGTGTGTGTGTGTGTGTATTTGTATTTCAGCAGAAAAATGTGTCATTCAATGTCTTGATCATCCCCAGTTTAGAATCGATTGCCCAACATGGACTTAAAACACTGTCATTTATATTTGCAATTGTCACTGTTCAAATACATAGGATGATTCCGTGTCATAGTTGAGTTCGTGAGGGAGCTCATAGCTCCAAGTTTAGTTCCTATCGGATGCATCCTAAACATTTTTCTGGACTTATCGCACTTCCGAGTTTGAAATGTTTATTTCGGATTTGACTCTTTTAGGTGTACCTTGGGGGGTTAAAAAAACTTGATTGTGGCTCATTTAAGACATAATCAGGTGCATTTTTAGGTCTCCTGCAGTTCCTCAATCACTGCTTTGAGGCCACCAAAGGGAGGGTCTTTGTTCTCTTGAGCTACCAAGTGGGTACAAGCATCTTATTGCAGTCCTTTAGGCGGTGAACACATTCTCAAACTTCAAAGTGAGGAGCTGTTTGGAGCTCTACTGAAAGGTTTCCACACAAAAGGGCTGACAGCTGTTCATATATGATTATGTGCATATTTTGTTATGATTTTGCACTCATATTTATATACTTTTTGTCTTTCTTGTCATGCGATATGAGTTCGTTGTTTAATTTTGGTTTCATACTCTTTGTATTTATTGAATTTATGCTTAATTGTCACTGATTTATGTTTTCAATCTATTGAGTCTCTCTCATAATTTCTGCAACTTTTTTGAGAAATAAATCTGGCAACATCCAATAATGCTGGAAATGTTTTACCGGTCTTGTTTCGGGCTTTTCAATCCATCCGAGTCAGTTTGATTCTCAGCCGAATAAACTATGCATGCTTCAACAGTAGCCTGAATCTCTATCTTTCATCTCTTTATGTATTGGATACATGTTGAGTATTTGGCTTATTTGTATAAATGAGATGGGTGATTTTGGTTTCTTTTCTGCTGCTCTTATACAGTTACATTTCATAAGGTAGTTGCTGTACTCGATACTGATTTCCATTCACTGCCTTTGCTCCATCATAGACAGCATTACGGGCCTGTAAGTTGACTGGTACATTCCGCTGAATGACATGAGTTGTTGCTTAAAGTGGCCTTGCCTTAATTTGCAATTTTAGCTTTACAGGCTCTAGATCGGATCAAATGCAGAATGTTAGAGGGTGTGGATGGCTCAGATGTAAGAGCAGTAGTCCTCGATATGCAAGCAAGATTGTTGCTGGAAATGCTTGGGAAGGGTATTGAAGCAGCCCTTGTAAATCCAACAACATTTATTACCGAACCTTGGATGGCATCAAGCGAGAAACTGATAGGGCTTGTTCATGATGTGATGACTGTTGATCCAGCATTAGTATCATATATTCAGGTAGTTTAAAAGTATTTATCATGCCTTACACACCTGGACATTGAGTTTTCCTGTCTGACATGACTGGTTTTAATCAAACAACTCAGCCCTACAATGATGCAGTTTTAGATCTTGCCTCCCACTTCCTCACTCGATTGCGTCGATATGCAAGTTTCTGTAGGACGTTAGCAACTGCTGCAGGGAGTCAGTCTTCGAATTCTTCTAATGCCAGACTTTCAACTGCGCCTGCAAGTGCAGCTGGATCTAGCACTGGTTCCTCACAAGGTTTGTTTGAGCTTAAGAAGTGGTCTGCTGTGTGGATTTATTGAGCGTGTGCACATAGCAAGGGATTTTCTCAGGTCCTTTGCATTTATTTATTCAAAGGAAGTTAATTGAGCAAAATAATAGGCATTAACTGATCTTATAATAGATAAGAAATATGAATTTAGAATTGCTAATTTTTTCCCCTAACAATCAATCAGAATGAACATTTATTATTAAAAGAATCTATGTTGTCAGAAGTCATGCAGTCACGTGCATTGTATAAATAATTTTATAAAACTAAGGAGCCTGTTCTTGAGTCTCTATAAGATACAAGCACTGTTAGCCCAAACAGTGGAAGGATAGGATTGAAAGGATACATGGACTATGGTTATAATTGTTCTTTCAATCAAAAGGTAGGCACCTTATTTATGTTTTCGTAGAACATCAAAAGCACTTTGGGATGTTCTTGAAGGCTTGTTTGAAAGTTGCATGTACAAGAACATTTTATCTCCTCTTCCTCAGTCTTGCCTGGTCAGGCATCTCAGAGTGAAGATGTGGTCAATGGTAAGAGTAATCTTGTCTAAAACCTGCCTGTCTTGGGGCCCTGATACCCTTCCTCTCTGCGAGAGTGCTCAACTCTCTCTCTAGCACTGCGCCATATAATTTGGCCAATGTGGGGCCAATCATGATCGTCCAATATGTAGCTGGATCCATGAGGTCACCTGACTTATGAATGGGCACTATGATGTGCTCAATCCATGAGATAGGGAACCCTTCAACCAGTGCACGGTTGAAGAGGTGGGCAATGAGTGGTGGTAGAGTCTTGCGTCCGTATATGAGATGCAGTGCCTGTAAACTGAACTGGTCATGAGTTCTGTCATGCTGCATATGTGAAATAGCGCGGCTCACCATGGTGGATGTGAAGAAGTAAGAGGTAGTGGGGCGTGAGCTCTGCGGCCTTGGAATGGGAGGTTGGTCTGGGATCTGGTATAGGCTCTGTGCGTAGCTATGCCAAATGCTCAGGTCTCAAATGGGTATCTGCTGTCTCCTCTCCCTGAGATGTTGCCATGCCACTGCACTATCCTGACTCATGAGCAAATGATAAATATCCTAGTACTGTCTCTCCTCCCACTCCCGAGTCTTGCGGCGAGTAAGGCTGTGCATGCGATGCTGTGCCTGTCTGTGTGTAATATTCCCTTGATGCTCTAAAATCCGTGGATGTTTCCTTAGTTCTTGACAATCCGCATCATACCAGTTGTTCTGGGGCGTGGATCCTTTGCATGGAGGATGTGTATATGTGCGATGTGGAAAGCTATGGATACCTGAGTCATGAAGGATGGTGGTGATATGTGACGTGAGTGTGTCCAAAGGTGAGAATGGATCGAGGTAGAGTAGGCTAGTGTGTAAGTGTGAGAGAGGGGGTGTGTGTGTGTGTGAGAAAGAGAGAGAGAGAGAGAGAGAGAGAGAGAGAGAGAGAGAGAGAGAGAGAGAGAGAGAGAGAGAGAGAGAGAGAGAGAGAGAGAGAGAGAGAGAGAGAGAGAGAGAGAGAGAGAGAGAGAGAGAGAGAGAGAGAGAGAGAGAGAGAGAGAGAGAGAGAGAGAGAGAGAGAGAGAGAGAGAGAGAGAGAGAGAGAGAGAGAGAGAGAGAGAGAGAGAGAGAGAGAGAGAGAAAGTCATATTAACGTCTTTTGGAGGCCAAACTTGGCCTATGAGACAAAACCATGTACAAGTGTAGTAACCCTGTGTAGAAAACGAAATGAAATAAAAAGTACTCGCTACACAAAGCTATATAGAACTGGAGAAGGCTGGGGAGACGTGGCTCTGACTCTGCAGATAATGGCCACCTAATACATGGGGGATCCATAATGTGAGTGAGTAAAATACCCTAGCTACTGGTGATGGGCTGGCGGTGGATGTAGTATGTGGTATATCGGTGGTGGTCTGAGTACCTCGTGAAGGAAGACAACCCAGGGGGTGGTGGTACGCCTCTGCTCCATCATACGGTCGTAGGCTGTCCGGATGCATGAGATATCCTCCTGATATAGTCGTGGTAGACAATATCCAACCATGCGTGGTCGGCGTCGTGCTCTTTGTGCTGATGCCTGGTGGAGCGTGAGCCGTATAGATGGACCTCTCTGATGTAACTCAGCTCGCTGAAAGAACTGAGTAATGGTTTGCTGGGTACTCACCCGTGTCTGATGTGTGGGCTGTAGTGACCGCTCTCGCCTCTCGTATGCTGCTGTGAGGAAGCGTCCCAAGTGCCGCTGATCTCCCATAATCATGCAGAGCTGGAGTGACTCCTCTATCTGAAACTGTGCTCGTAGGTCTAAGTAAGCCGGGCATCTGATAACAAAATGCTCCTCACTCTCTACCTCTGTCTGGCATACTCGGCACCACCTCTCCCCACGGGGGACTCCCCTGGATCGGCCCCTCTAAATCTCGAGCTGATGTGATGAGACCCGGAGCTGACCAATGACAATGCGAAGGTGGTGGGGTAGGTATGTCTGCATGTATCTCGGAATCTCGATGAAGCCCTCGTCCGATATATGTAGAAAATGCTCACGGTAATAGAGCATTTTCGGTGGCAATGTATCCCTTGGGCTCACCCATGTCCTCTGTATGTATGTATGAAATATCTCCTGACGAATGACCCTATTCCTCTCCTGATGAGAGAGCGAGTAGGTGGGTGCATGTAAGTCATACTGTAGTGGTGGTAGCCTGTCTATGTCAAAACCATGGTGGGCCAGCCAGTCTCCTGTCTGTGCATACCATGAGGAGGTGTCTCCTGCTAATGCCATATCACGTGATGCCTGGAAAGCACGATAAGCAATGCGCTCTGTATCCATGCTCCGAAGTCTGTGTAGAAGGCATACTGTCTGGAATAGTGCCTCAACTAGCATCGGTGGTGCGGGGAGCTCTGCTCTAATAATATCATGTGGTACTGAAGGCTTGCTGCGAATAAGCTGGCAATCATGAGGATCTGTGGCCTCTCCAATGCTGTCCATACTGATGTAGCTAACCCCGGCCCCCAAATGGCTGCCCCATACATGAGCGCTGGCATAACCAAAGTGTCGAAAAGCCACCCCTTTGTGCGGGGCTCCTGAAAATATGCCTGGTGGAACTGTCTCTCCATCAAAGCAAGTGCCGCGTACCCACGTGGGATGCGATTACGGGCTGTCTGAGACATAGAGAAGATCCCTGATGCTGCTGTAAATGTCACTCCCAAGTAAACATATGATCCGACCACCTCGATTGGTCCGCCTGTTGCTGTGAACAAACTATGCCTGCGTACCTGTGCTGATGTATGAAGGATCATGACCTTGGTTTTACCAAGGTTCACAAATAAGCCTCTGTGTCTGCAGAAGTCATCTAGGCCATGTAGATGATGCTCTAGACCTTCTCCAGACTCTGAAACCAGTACAATATCAGCAGCATATAATAGAATATGAATAGTGGACCCGTGTACCTCAATGCCATCACCTCCCTGCTGCTGTATGAAGTCCACTATCTCATCAATGTAGAGACCAAAGAGGGTCCGTGAAAGAGGGCATCCTTGCTTCACCCTGATAGTGCTAGCAAGTGGATCAGATAAGCCCCTTGGACATCTGACTCTACCTGATACTCTCTCGTACAAGGCGTAGATCCCCCATATCATCTCATCTGGGGCTCCGATATCAAGCAGTCGCCTGAAGAGAGGGTCCCTGGGGACAGTGTCAAATGCTTTGCGGAAGTCCACAAAGCAGCAATATAGTCTCCTCTTCCTCACCCTTGCCTGGTCGATCAGGCATCTCAAGGTGAAGATGTGGTCAATGGTAGAGTAATCTCGTCTGAAACCTGCTCGTCGTGGAGCCTTGGTACTCTTCCTCTCAGCGAGAGTACTCAACTCTGTCTCTAGTACCACCCCATATAACTTGGCCAATATAGGGCCAATCATGATCGTCCTGTATGTAGCTGGATCCGTAGTATCACCCGACTTATGAATGGGCACTATGGTGTGCTCAGTCCATTGGTAAGGAAACCCTTCAACCAATGCACGGTTGAAGAGGTGGGCAATGAGTGGTGAGAGAGTCGTGCCTCCGTAGATAAGGTGCTCTGCCTGTAAACCGAAATGGTCATGGGCCCTGCCATGTTGTAGACGGGCAATAGCGCTTCGCACCATAGTGGGTGTGAAGAAGTCAGAGGTAGTGGGACGTGAGCTCTGTGGCATGGGAATAAGGGCTGGGTCTGGGATCTCGTATAGGCTCCGTGCATAGCTATGCCAAGTGCTCGGATCTCGAATGGGTGTCTGCTGTCTCCTCTCTCTCAGATGTCGCCATGCCACTGTACTGTCTCGACTCATGAGCAAATGATAAATATCCCAATACTGTTTCTCCTCCCATTCTTGCCGTTTGCGGCGAGTAAGGCTCTGCATGCGACGCTGTGCTTGTGTGTGTGTAATATCCCCTCTATGCTCTAAAATCCGTAGGTGCTTCCGTAGCTCACGACAATCTTCATCATACCATCAGTTCTGGGGCATGGATCTAGTGCGTGGAGGGTGTATATGTATGCGATGTGGGAAGCTGCAGAGAGCTGAGTCCTGTAGGATGGTGGTGATTTGTGATGTAAGTGTGTCGACGGGTGATAGTGGATCGAGGGAGAGTAGACGGGTGTGTAAATGTTGTGCATAAACATGTGAGAGCTCGTGTGTGAAGTGTATCGTGGTGTGTGCCTCAGTGGATAAGGAGGGGTCTAATGGAATAGGAGATGAAAGTATGAATGTGATAAAGGTATGGTCAGCACCAAGTGGGTGTCGGCCAATACTAAGTGAGGGGATGAGTGAAGCTCCAGAGATGGTACCCAAAATGTAGTCGACTGTGCTCTCACCTCCCCCGTGAGGGAAGCAAGTAAGTCCGCCCGAACCTGGCCACCGATGCATCCCATTATATATAACGAGATGGTGTCTGCTACCCAACTCAAGCAAGTGTCTGCCATATCCAGTGGCATCATGACCCATATCTGTCGACACTCTACTGGTGCATGTGTCCTCCGGATCTCTGCCCCTCATGAGATGTGGATGGTCCATGTCGTATACCTCGCATTGGTGCGGCCGTTGAAGTCCCCCATGAGGAAGACTTCACCTAAGGTGCTGTAATGTAGTATGTCATCTGAAAGTGCTATGTATGGTAAGTCTGTGTCTCGAATCGATCCTCCAAGGCCCTCCCCTGCGTATCAGGATCCACCTGGTGGAAAGTAGCATATCGCAATGTAAATCAAGCTACCTGGTGCTATCTCTATGCGGACCCACATGTAGCGTGCCTCCTCATCTCTCCCGATGATATGGATCCGGCTCTGTATCTCCTGTCTAAATAGGATGGCAATACCGCCCGACCCTCGCGCTGTACTCTGTCTCATCGTGGTCCTGAATGTAGATTCCCAATGAAAACCTGCAATGCGTGGCAGGCCTCTCTCTGGGCTCTCATGTGTCTCTGTAATGCAAACAAAGTCATGCGAGTCTAGGATCTCCTCAAGTCTGTCTGGTCGTGTCCAGAGTGCCCCGTTGCAATTCCACACCACTCCTTTGAGTGGTGCCTCCTGGTGTAATGATGTCTCATAGGCCGCGTTGCCCTATTCGATAGGGCGTCCATCTATGAAGATCTTACCATCCCGATAAAAGGCCTTCCTTCCCTCTCGACGTGCCTGGAGTATCTGTGCAAGCACGTCTGTGTGCTACCTGCATCCTCGTGAGATCCTCGTCCATGTAGAGGGCGCCGCCTGGTAAATTCCGTAGTATTGGTCGGCGTCTAAAAAGGGCAGTCCGTGTCTCCTCGGAGCTCATATGAAGGATGAGTGCTCGCGGACGAGACGTATCCCTCCCAACCCTCCATGCGCATGTGAAGGGCATGTTCTCGTACCCGAGGCGATGGCAAATATCGGTGGCGTCAGCTTCTGGTGATGCTCCCTCTGGTAGGCCCGTAATCCAAATGTGGAGTCTTCGAGTGTGTCAAAGTCTCTCCTCCTCGAGTGTATCCTGGACTCGTGTGAGTTCTTCCTTCTTCACATCTTCTTTTACTTCCTTCTTCACTTCTTCTTTGACCTCTTTTTTAATGTTTTTACTTACAACTTCCACCCAACTATTTTGAGTTGCTTCTATCTCTGATCTGATGTGTTCTTGTACACCCATCATCCAATCATTTTTGATTTCTTCTTTCAAGTCATCGAACTTTGTGATCTCTCCTTCTTCTTTGGAAATCCTGACCTGAATGATTTCTTCTTGAAGCCTATGCATCTCAGCTTTCATTTCATCTCGGTCTTCTTCAAGAATTTTGACATGCTCTTCTAGGGCTCTGATTCTATCACTGGACTTCCTCATTTCTTGATTAAGTACTCTGTCCGCCTCTTTCTTTACCTCTCTCACTGCTTTAGTAATCATATCTTCCACATCCCTTTTTTCTAGTCGAGCCATGCTGCTTCAAATAGAGAGAGAGAGAGATCAGGGTTAGGATTTAGGGCTAGGCTTTTGGTTTTAAAGGCTAGGGTTAGGGTTCGAACTAGGGTTGAGATTTTGGGTTAGGGTTTTGGTTTTTGGTTTAGATTAGGGTTAGGTTAGGCGATTAAAAACAATCTCATGATGAGGGCTAGGGTTAGGTTTCTGGGGTTAGGGTTAGGTAATTCTGATTCGAATTTGATGCTAGGTTTAAGCTTCGGGTTAAGGTTGGACATTGCATATGACGGGCTGTGTTTAGGGTTTCCACAGACGACGGGCTGCACTCAGGGCGACGGGGAGAGAGAGGGACGGATGAGGCCGCGATGGGGCTGCGAGGGCGGACAGGGCTGCGACAGATAGATAGATAGATAGATAGGGCTGCAACGTCCGACGGGCTGCGATGGCTGCAATGGACAGAGGGCGACGGGCTGCGACGGCTGCAACGTCCGACGGGCTGCGACGGACTGAGGGCGACGGGCTGCGACAGGGGACAGAGAGGGCAACCAGAGAGAGAGAGAGAGAGAGAGAGAGAGAGAGAGAGAGAGAGAGAGAGAGAGAGAGAGAGAGAGAGAGAGAGAGAGAGAGAGAGAGAGAGAGAGAGAGAGAGAGAGAGAGAGAGAGAGAGAGAGAGAGAGAGAGAGAGAGAGAGAGAGAGAGAGAGAGAGAGAGAGAGAGAGAGAGAGAGAGAGAGAGAGAGAGAGAGAGAGAGAGAGAGATAGAGAGAGAGAGAGAGAGAGAGAGAGAGAGAGAGAGAGAGAGAGAGAGAGAGAGAGAGAGAGAGAGAGAGAGAGAGAGAGAGAGAGAGAGAGAGAGAGAGAGAGAGAGAGAGAGAGAGAGAGAGAGAGAGAGAGAGAGAGAGAGAGAGAGAGAGAGAGAGAGAGAGAGAGAGAGAGAGAGAAAGAAAGAAAGACTTTTTAATGTCTATTAGAGGCCAAAATCGGCCTATGAGACAAAACATATACATCAGTATGATCCAATCCACTGTGATCCAAAACGAAAATAAAGTGTGAGTACTACAAACGGGTATAAAAGGAGGGATAGTAGCTCGCATCAAGGGTGTGGGGTGCTATGGGTATGCACTCTATATGCTCAATGGGTGAGATACAAATATGATATGCATAGGGAGGGGAGGCTCGATGGTATCACAACCCCCTAAATGCCTGGAGTGGGTGTAGGATATAATGCATCGGTGGGTAAGGCATCATGGCGATCCTCAAAATGCTCTGGGCGTCCAAATCGATAGGGGTGCGCTGCTGACGTCTCTGTATCTCCATGTCATGGCGTACGTGAATCGCCTGAATCTCTCTCTCATGTGGACGAGCTCTCCGGACAAGGGGTCTCGGTCGTCGACGCTGTCGTCTAAGCTCCTCTGCTCTGTGTAATGTGACACCCCGCATCGAGCTTGGCCCACGAGTGTATGTGGGTTTGAAAAAATCTGTAATATAAGTCTGAGGGGGGGGGGCCAGGTGTATCTCCATCTGCTGCTGGAGGAGTGATGCGCGGCGGTGCTGGAGCTCTACTAGGAAACGACCTAGAGGGCGCTGGTCCTCTGTCCCCAATAAAGCCCTGATCTCTCTAGGCCCCCTGAAGAGCTGTGGGTAGCGGTCTCTGATGTCCTCGTATGCCTGGCATCTACATGTGTAGTGCTCCTCGTCCTCCACCTCCTCTCTACATATCCTGCATAGTTGCTCATCCCTGGGGGTATCTGTGGCTCGCCCAATCTCAATCTCGAGCTGGTGTGATGATACTCTGAGCTGCCCAATGGCCACTCTCTCAGCTGGTGCCATATATGTATCCATGTATCGTGGTCTCTGAATGAAACCATCCGCTGTCACAGTCAGGAAGTGCTCTCTGTAGTGTTGCCTCTTTGTGGGAAGAGGCTCCCGTGGTGCTATCCATGTCTCCCTGACGTGTATCTGTAGTAGGTCCTGACGGATGATCCTATTCCTCTCCGAACGAGAGTGGGTAATGTGGGGGGAAGAGAGGTCATACTGAAAAGGGGGGAGATCTGTAATGCCCATGCCATGGTCTGCTAACCATCGGTAAGTCTGTGCATACCATACTCTCTCATGTCCTGTCTCTGCCAAATGTCTAGAGTTCTCAAATGCAAGCCTGGTGAGTCGGCTAGTGGGGAGCTCTCTGACTCTCAGAATAAAGGTCACCAACTGGAAGAGGGCCTCCACTAGCATTCGTGGTGTGCCAAGCTCAGCTCGTATAATGTCATGTGGAACAGAGGGCTTGCTGCGCAGCAAGCGTGATATCATGGTGATCTGGGGCCTCTCAATCTGCGTCCACATCGCCTCTGTGATCCCTGGTGCCCATACTGTTGGTGCGTACATCAATGCGGGTGACACTAGAGTGTCAAAGAGCCACCCCTTAGTCCGGGGCTCCTGAAAATGTGTCTGAAAGCAGCGTCTCTCCAATCCTGCAAGTGCCGCATAACCTCGCGTCAATCTATCTCTTGCAGCCTGTGCCATGGAGAATACCCCTGTGCTACCTGAGAAGGTGATACCTAGGTAGACGTAGGAGTCCACTACCTCTATCTGTCCTCCAGCTGCTGTGAAAGAGGCGCGATGGCGTACTGTCCTGGAGGTATGGAAGATCATGACCTTGGTCTTGCCAAGGTTCACTGTGAGTCCTCTCTCCATGCAAAAGGTATTGAGCGCATGTAAATGTGACTGCAACCCCTCCTGTGACTCTGAGAGCAGGACAATGTCATCAGCATATAATAGGATATGTACTGGCGTACCTCCGAGGTCTCCTCCTCGCCCTCCTGCTCGCTGTATATCTTCCGTGATCTCGTCGATGTAGAGACCGAAGAGAGTGGGTGAGAGAGGGCAACCTTGTTTCACACCAATGGTGCTAACAAGGCTGTCTGATAGACCGCCGGGGCAGCGTACCTTGCCTGTGACTCGTGCATACAAAGCGGGGATGGCCCATAGCATGTCTGATGGAAGCTGTAACTCCTGGAGCCTCCGTAGTAGTCTCTCTCGAGGGACCATGTCGAAGGCTTTGCAGAAATCCACAAAGCAACAGTATAGTCTCTGCTTCCTCGCCTTCGCACTCTCAATTAAGCATCGAAGCACGAAGATGTGGTCGATGGTGGAGAAAGTGCGGCGGAAGCCTGCCTGGCCGGGTGCTCTGATCCCCGCTGCCTCAACGTGTGTACTGAGCTCTGCCTCTAGTACTGCCCCATAGATCTTGGCCAGGATATGGCCTATCATAATAGTCCTGTAGTTCCCTGGGTCCATCATATCGCCGGACTTATGGATAGGCGTAATGGTATGCATAGTCCATGAGTCGGGTAATCCCTCAACCAGAGCACGGTTGAAGAGATGGGCGATCAAGTGGGAAACTACATCTGTTGCGTATATAAAGTGCTCTCCCTGTAGGCCCGTGTGGTCTGCTGAACGGCCATGCTGTAGCCTATGGATGGCCTGTCGTACCATGCCTGCTGTGAAGAGGGTGGATATCACCGGACGCGGTGTGGAAGGAATCGGTAATGGTGGCTGTCCTTGGACGTCATATAACCTCTGGGCGTAGGTGTGCCAAGTCGAAGGATCTGCTATGGGTGTAGGTGGACGTGGCTCACGTAGTGCCCTCCACGCAGTGGCACAATCCCTACTCATGAGAAGGTCGATCAACTCTGCCTCCTGTCGCTCCTCGAAAGCTCGCCGCTTCCGGCGTGTGAGGGCTCGCATCTGTCGTCGTGCCTCCCTCTCTGTGATGGATCCCAAGATACTCTGTGCTCTGAGATGTCGGTATAGTCGCCTACACTCCTCATCGTACCATCTATTCTGGGGTGTATGCCCCAGCCGTGTCGGATGTGCAGTGCTGTGGGTGGTGTATGGGAAGCTGAGAGAAGCGGATGTATGGAGGATCGAGGAGAAGTGGGCGGTGAGGGTGTCCAAGGAGGCAGAGGGATCAGGGGAGTAGATGCGCTCTCGGACATGGGAGCTATAGATATGTGCTAGCTCATGTCTAAAGTGAATGGTGGTACGGGCTCGTGGCTTTATGGTGACGGGGTGGGGTATGCATGGTGAGCCGCGAATGGATAGGGCAAGATATGCGTGATCAGCTCCAATCGGTAAGGGTGGGATAGTGAATGAGGTGATCAGATGTGTCGCCTCCGGGGGTCGAATAACATAGTCTACCACACTGCCCCCTTGTGGTGTTGTGGGTGGAATGCAGGTGAGACCGCGCGAGGTGGGCCAGCTCTCCATCCCATTATATATAACGAGACGGTGTGCTGCTCCCATATGGAGTAAGTGTCGGCCATATGAGGTGGGTGTGGCGGTGTCGGCTGAGGCTCTGAGTGTAGGCATGTCCTCTATGGTATGAAGCATCTCAGGGTCGTCAAAGTCGTAGATATTACACTGGTGGCTCTGAGTGCGGGCATTGAAGTCTCCTACAAGGAAGACTTCACCCATCCTGGTATACTCCATAATCGTGTCACTGAGGCAGTCATATGGCGATGTGGTGTCTGGTCCCTCCCCTCCTTATAGCTGCTCAGGGGAATGTGTGAAGCGTGAACCAATGGGTGCAATATAGCATACGGCGAAGTACGCTGCTCTCTCCTCTGATAGCTGCAAGCGTATCCACATGAAACGTGCCTCTGGGTCTCTGGCTACCACCTGTACCCTGTGCTGTAACGACTGTCTATAGAGCACGGCTACTCCTCCTGATCCTCGTGTGGTGTGCTGTCTCATCTGGCGGCGGTGAGCTGACTCCCACATATAGCCCTCAATCCTCGGTAGGCTCCTCCCTTGGCTCTCGTGTGTCTCTGTCAAGAAGATAATGTCTCTGCCCTCCATCACCTCCTCGAGGCGCCCTGGATGTGTCCATAAAGATCCATTGCAGTTCCAGACTGCAATGTGCACCTCCTCCTGTGCTGTCTCATAGGCCGCGAATCCCTAGTCAATGGGCCGTCCATCAATGATGATCCGACCGTCTCTGTAGAGGGCACGATGTCCCTCTCGTCTTGCCTGGAGGACACGTGGCATGCATGCCCGTATGTGCTCTACCTGCATCCATGTGAGGTCGTCATCCAAATAGATGGGGGTGCCCGGTGTAGTGCGTAGTACCGCCCGTCGTTTGAGAAAGTCTCTCCTCTTGGCCTCATCTGAGAACTGAAGGATAAGTGCTCTGCTCTGTGTGGTGTCCCGTCCTACTCTCCATACTCTGGTGAAGGGGGGAGAGAGAGAGAGAGAGAGAGAGAGAGAGAGAGAGAGAGAGAGAGAGAGAGAGAGAGAGAGAGAGAGAGAGAGAGAGAGAGAGAGAGAGAGAGAGAGAGAGAGAGAGAGAGAGAGAGAGAGAGAGAGAGAGAGAGAGAGAGAGAGAGAGAGAGAGAGAGAGAGAGAGAGAGAGAGAGAGAGAGAGAAAGAAAGAAAGAAAGAAAGTCATATTAACGTCTTCTGGAGGCCAAACTTGGCCTATGAGACAAAAACCATGTACAAGTGTAGTAACCCTGTGTAGAGGATAAAATGAAATAAAAGGTATATCGCGACACAAAGATATATAGGGCTGGAAAAGGATGGGAATACGTGGCTCTGACTCCGGAGATAGTGGCCACCTAATACATGGGGGACATGTGAGTAAAAGTGTGAGTAAAACACCATAGCTACTAGTGAATGGGTGGAGGTGGGTGTAGTATGTGGTACATCGGGGGTGGTCTGAGTGCCTCCTGAAGGAAGACAACCCATGGGGTGGTGGTGCGCCTATGCTCCATCATGTGGTCGTAGGCTGTCCTGATGCGTGAGATATCCTCCTGATATACTCGTGGTCGATGATATCTGCCCATGCGTGGTCAGCGTCGTGCCCTCTGTGCAGCTGCCTGGTGGAGCGTGAGCCCTATAGATGGACCTCTATGATGTAGATCAGTTCGCTGAAAAAACTGGGTAATGGTCTGCTGCGTACTCACCCGTGGCTGATGTGTGGGCTGGAGTGACCGATCTTGCCTCTCGTATACTTTTGTGAGGAAGGGTCTCAAGCCTCGCTGGTCTCCCATAGTCATGCATAACGAGAGTGACTCCTCTATCTGGAACTTTGCTCGTAGGTCTTAAGTATGCTGGGCATCTGATAACAAAATGCTCCTCACTCTCTGTCTCGCATACTGGGCACCACCTCTCCTCACGGGGGACTCCCTTGGATCGACCCCTCTCAATCTCGAGCTGATGTGATGAAACCCGGAGCTGCCCAATGACGACTCGAAGGTGGTGGGGTAGATATGTCTGCATGTATCTCGGAATTTCGATGAAGCCCTCGTTCGATATATGTAGAAAATGCTCACGGTAATAGAGCATTTTCGGTGGCAATGTACCCCTAGGGCTCACCCATGTCCTCTGTATGTATGTATGCCATATCTCGTGACGAATGATCCTATTCCTCTCTTGATGAGAGAGCGAGTAGGTGGGTGCATGCGAGTCGTACTGTAGTGGTGGTAGCCTGTCTATGTCAAAGCCGTGGTATGCCAACCAGTCTCGTGTCTCTGCATACCATGAGGAGGTGTGGCCTGCTAATGCCATGTACCGTATGCGTGGAAAGCTTGATAAGCAATGCGCTCTGTATCCATGCTGCGGAGTCTGTGTAATAGGCATACTGTCTAGACTAGTGCCTCAACTAGCATCGGTGGTGCAGCGAGCTCAGCTCTAATGATATCATGTGGTACTGAAGGCTTGCTTCGGATAAGTCTGGAAATCATGAGGATCTGTGGCCTCTCTAATGCTGTCCATACTGATGTGGCTAATCTTGGCCCCCATATGATTGCCCCATACATGAGCGCTGGTGTAACCAAAGTGTCGAACAGCCACCCCTTTGTGCGGGGCTCCCGAAAATATGCCTGGTAGCACTCTCTCCATCAAGGCAAGTGCTGCATACCCACATGTGATGCGGTCCCGTGCTCCCTGAGACTAGAGAAGACCCCTGATGCTGCTGTAAATGTCACTCCCAAGTAAACATATGATCCGACCACCTCAATCAGTCCTCCCGCTGCTGTGAACAAACTATGTCTTCGTACCTGTGCTGATGTATGAAAGATCATGACCTTGGTTTTACCAAGGTTCACAGATAACCCTTTGTGTGTGCAAAAGTCATCTAGGCCATGTAGATGATGCTGTAGGCCTTCTGCAGACTCTAAAACCAGTACAATATCATCAGCGTATAAAAGAATATGGACAGTGGACCCGCGTACCTCAATGCCATCACCCCCTTGCTGCTGTATGTAGTCCACTATCTCATCAATGTATAGACCAAAGAGGGTGGGTGAGAGAGGGCATCCTTGCTTCACCCCGATAGTGCTAGCAAGTGGATGAGATAAGCCCCCCGGACATTTGACTCTGCCAGATACTCTCTCGTATAAGGCATAGATCCCCCATGTCCTTTGGAGCTCCGATATCAAGTAGTCGTCTGAAGAGTCGTCCCCTGGGAACGGTGTCAAATGCTTTGTGGAAGTCCACAAAGAAGCAATATAATCTCCTCTTCCTTACCCTTGCTTGGTTGATCAGGCATCTCAGAGTGAAGATGTGGTCAATGGTAGAGTAATCTCATCTGAAGCCTGCCTATCCTGGAGCCCTGATACCCTTCGTCTCAGCGAGAGTACTCAACTCTGTCTCCATTACCGCCTAACTTGGCCAGTATAGGGCCAATCATGATCGTCCGGTATGTAGCTGGATCCATAGTATCTCCTGACTTATGAATGGGCACTATGGTTTGCTTAGTCCATGAGTCACAGAACCCTTCAACCAGTGCACGGTTGAAGAGGTGGGCAATGAGCGGTGCAAGGGTCGTGCCTCCGTAGATAAGATGCTCAGCCTGTAAACCGAAAAGGTCATGGGCTTGCCATGCTGTAGACGGGCAATAGCGCGTCCCACCATAGTGGGTGTGAAGAAGTGAGATGTAGTAGGACGTGAGCTTTGTGGTCTGGGAATGGGGGGCTGGTCTTGGATCTCGTATGGGCCCTGTGCATAGCTATGAGAAGTGCTCGGGTCTCGGATGGGTGTCTGCTGTCTCCTCTCTCTCAAATGTTGCCATGCCACTGCACTGTCTGGACTCATGAGTAAATGATAAATATCCCAGTACTGTCTCTCCTCCCACTCTCACCGTTTGCGGCGAGTAAGGCTCTGCATGCGATGCTGTGCCTTTGTGTGTGTAATATCCCCTCTATGCTCTAAAATGCGTATGTGCTTCCGTAGCTCGCGGCAATCTGTATCATACCAGCTGTTCTGAGGCATGGAACCTGTGCGTGCAGGGTGTGTATATGTGCGGTGTGGGAAACTGCAGAGCTAAGTCGTGTAGGATGGTGGTGAATTGTGATGTAAGTGTGTCCAACGGTAAGAGTGGATCGAGGGAGAGTAGGCGGGTGTGTAAATGGTGTGCATAAATGTGTGAGCTCGTGTGTGAAGTGTATCGTGATGTGTGTCTCATTGGGTCTAGTCCTGTGTGGTCTGCTGAACGGCCATGCTGTAGCCTATGGATGGCCTGTCGTACCATGCCTCTTTTGAATAGGGTGGATATCACAGGGCGCTGTGTGGGAGGGATCGGCAATGATGGCTATCTTGGGACGTCATATAACCTCTAGGCGTAGGTGTTCCAGTTTGAGGATCTGCTATGGGCATAGGTGGGCGTGGCTCTCGTAGGGCCCTCCACGCAGTGGCGCAATCCCTACTCATGAGAAGGTCAAACAGCTCTGCCTCTTGTCTCTCCTCGAAAGCTGGCCGCTTCCGGCGTGTGAGGGCTCGCATTTGTCGTCGTGCCTCCCTCTCTGTTATGGATCCCAAAATACTCTGTGCTTTGAGATGTCGGTATAGTCATCTACACTCTTCATCATACCATCTATTCTGGGGTGTATGCCCCAGCCGTCGCGGATGTGCGGTGCTGTGGGTGGTGTATGGGAAGCTGAGAGTAGCGGATGTGTGGAGGATTGAGGAGAAGTGGGCGGTGAGGGTATCCAATGGGACGGAGGGATCGAGGGAGTAGATGCGCTCTTGAACATGGGAACTATAGATATGTGCTAGCTCATGTCTGAAGTGAATGGTGGTATGGGCATGTGGTGGTATGGTGGCGGGGTGGGATATGCATGGTGTGCCGCGTATGGATAGGGCGAGATATGCGTGATCAGCTCCAATCGGTGAGGGTGCGATGGTGAATGAGGCGATGAGATGTGTCGCCTCCGGGGGTTCAATAACATAGTCTACCACACTGCCTCCATGCGGTGTCGTGAGTGGAATGTAGGTGAGACCACCCGAGGTGGGCCAGGTGGCCATCCCCTTATATATAATGAGACGGTGTGCTGCGCCCATCTGGAGTAGGTGTCCACCGTATGAGGTGGGTGTGGCGGTGTCGTTTGAGGCTCTGAGTGTAGACGTGTCCTCGATGGTGCGAAGCATCTCAGGGTCTACAAAGTCATAGATATCACACTGGTGGCTCTGAGTGCGGGCATTGAAGTCTCGTACAAGGAAGACTTCGCCCATCCCGGTATACTCCATAATGGTGTCATTGAGGCAGTCATATGGCGATGCGGTGTCTTGTCCCTCCCTCTCTGAGGGCTGCGCAAGGGAATGTGTGAAGCGCGAGCTGATGGGTGCAATATAGGAGATGGCGAAATACGTTGCTCTCTCCTCTGATAGGTGGAGGCATATCCACATGAATCGTGCCTCTGGGTCTCTGGCTACCACCTATATCCTGTGTTGTAGCGACTGTCTATAGAGCACGGCTACTCCTCATCCTCGTGTGGTGTGCTGTCTCATCTGTCGGCGGTGAACTGACTTCCACATATAGCCCTCAATCCTCGGTAGGATCCTCCCTGGGCTCTCGTGTGTCTCTGTCAAGAAGATCATGTCTCTACCCTCCATCATCTCCTCGAGGCGTCCTGGATGTGTCCACAAAGATCCATTGTTGTTGCAGACTGCAAAGCGCACCTCCTGCTGTGCTCTCTCATAGGCCGCGAATCCCTAGTCGATTGGTCGTCCATCGATGATGACACGGCCGTCTTTGTATAGGGCACGATGTTCCTCCCGTCGGGCCTGGAGGACATGTGGCATGCATGCGCGTCTGTGCTCTACCTGCATCCGTGTGAGGTCGTCATCCAAATAGATCGGGGTGCCCGGAGTAGTGCCTAGTGCCTCTCGTCGTCTGATGAAGTCTCTCCTCGTGGCCTCATCCGAGAACTGAAGGATAAGTGCTCTGCTCCGCGTAGTGTCTCGTCCTTCTCTCCAAGCTCTAGTGAAAGGAAGAGGCTCATCCGTGCGGTATCCAAGTAGTGTGCACAAGCGATGCCCATCCTTCTCCGGTGATCCGTATGTCTCTGTGAGGCCAGAGACACACACATTGAGCCTTCGGGCCTGTCGCATCCGCTCCTCCTCAATGGTGGTGTGTACTATGTGGATCTCCTCATGGTGGGTGTTCTTCTTTGCTTCCTGTCGAAGCTTTTTCTTGAGAGCGTCGACCCATCCATCTTTTCTAGTCTCAAGCTCGCTTTGAACCACCTCTATGCACTCTTTCTTTATAGTCGTCCGAATGTCCTCTAGGTATGGGGCAATCTCCCCCTCCTCACGTATGCTGTCCAGTCTTATCTTCATATCAGTAAGCCGAGTGTGCAACTCCTCCTGATTCTCTAAGTGCTTCTTGCGGATAGCAAGAAGCTCCTCCCACAGGGACTCTTTTTCCTTCTCCAAAGTTGTTGCTTTTGCTTCAAGAGTGAGGACTCTGCGGGTAACCCCGTTCAATCCAGAATCTCGTTTTTTTATGTTTCCCTCTCAACTCTCGAAGGGTATGCTCTAAGGTGGCCAATTGTTCCTCCAACTTAGAGAGAGAGAGAGAGAGAGAGAGAGAGAGAGAGAGAGAGAGAGAGAGAGAGAGAGAGAGAGAGAGAGAGAGAGAGAGAGAGAGAGAGAGAGAGAGAGAGAGAGAGAGAGAGAGAGAGAGAGAGAGAGAGAGAGAGAGAGAGAGAGAGAGAGAGAGAGAGAGAGAAAGAAAGTCATATTAACGTCTACTTGAGGCCAAACTTGGCCTATGAGACAAAACCATGTACAAGTGTAGTAACCCTGTGCAGAAAATGAAATGAAAAAAGTACTTACTACATAAAGCTATATCGGGCTAGAAAAGGCTATATCAGGCTGGAAAAGGTTGAGAAGAGGTGGCTCTGGCTCTGCAGATAATGGGCACCTAATACATGGCAGGCCCATAATGTGAGTGAGTAAAATACCCTAGCTACTGGTGATGGGTGGAGGTGGGTGTAGTATGTGGTACATCGGTGCTGGTCTGAGTGCCTCCCGAAGGAAGACAACCCAGGTGGTGGTGGTACCCCTCTGGTGGTGGTACGCCTCTGGTGGTGGTACGCCTCTGCTCGATCATGTGGTCATAGGCTGTCCTGATGCGTGAGATATCCTCCCCATAAAGTCCTGGTCGATGATATCCAACCATGCATGGTCGACGTCGTGCTCTTTGTGTTGCTGCTTGGTGGAGCGTAAGCCCTCTAGATAGACCTCTTTGGTGTAACTGAGCTTGCTGAAAGAACTGAGTAATGGTCTGCTAGATACTCCTCCGTGTCTGATGTGTCGGCTGTAGTGACTGCTCTCGCCTCTCATATGCCGCTATGAGGAAGCGTCCCAACCGCCGCTGGTCTCCCATAGTCATGCACAACTGGAGCCACTCCTCTATCTGGAATTGTGCACGTAGGTCTAAGTATGCTGGGCATCTGACAACAAAATGCTCCTCACTCTCTAGCTCTGTCTGGCATACTGGGCACCACCTCTCCTCTCGGGGGACTCCCCTAGACCGACCCCTCTCAATCTCGAGCTGATGTGATGACACTTGGAGCTGCCCAATGACAACTCGAAGGTGGTGGGGTAGGTATGTCTGCATGTATCGCGGAATCTCAATGAAGCCCTCGCCCGATATATGTATGTAGAAAATGCTCACGGTAATAGAGCATTTTCGGTGGCAATGTATCATAGTGACAGGGGATAGGGGGACGGGGACTAAAATGGCCAAGGACGTGCGTCTCGGCCGTCCATGCGTTCCAGACAGGGGACGCGTTCCGGATTGTTCGGGACGCCTTGATCCATGTCCGGGACGACCCATCCCAAAAAAGTAATTTTCTTTATTATATTTGCCAAGAAAACAAGAGATTTAGATAGAATGTGACATATATTCTATACCATGAGTCATACTAATTGAGTTTTGATTCTTGACAATCAATAATATGGAGTTAATCCTTCATGTAGGTTCAGAAATCATAGATGTAAAAGCTGAAAAACTCAAATGAATGTAGCATGGGAAACACCATACTTTGTGATGTCCATTTTATATTCTTAATGATTATTCTCTCTACTATCTAATGTCCCTCCTCCTCCTCTTTGAGTTTCACACTCAGCCCCCTCCTCCCACCCCCCTCCTCGTCTCGGACCCCGTCTCGGGCCCCGTTTCGGGACCCCTCTTATGAGCCGACCACGTCCCGGGACCCATCCCCGTCCCGGAGCCCGTCCCCCATCCCAGGTAACTATGCAATGTATCCCTAGGGCTCACCCATGTCCTCTGTATGTATGTATGCCATATCTCCTGACGAATGACCCTATTCCTCTCCCGATGGGAGAGCGAGTAGGTGGGTGCATGTGAGTCGTACTGTAGTGGTGGTAGCCTGTCTATGTCAAAGCCGTGGTGGGCCAGCCAATCTCGTGTCTCTGCATACCATGAGGTGTCGCCCGCTAATGCCATGTCCCGTGATGCCTGGAAAGCCCGATAAGCAATGCGCTCTGTATCCATGCTCTGGAGTCTATGTAATAGGCATACTGTCTGGAATAGTGCCTCAACTAGCATCGGTGGTGCAGCGAGCTCTGCTCTAATGATATCATGTGGTACTGAAGGCTTGCTGCGGATAAGTCTGGAAATCATGACGATCTGTGGCCTCTCTAATGCTGTCCATACTGATGTGGCTAATCCTGGTCCCCATATGGCTGCGCCATACACGAGCGTTGGTGTAACCAAAGTGTCGAAGAGCCACCCCTTTGTGCGGGGCTCCTGAAAATATGCCTGGTGGCACTGTCTCTCCATCAGGGCAAGTGCTGCATACCCACGTGTGATGCGGTCACGTGCACGTGCTGCCTGAGACATAGAGAAGACCCCTGATGCTGCTGTGAACAAACTATGTTTGCGTACCTGTGCTGATGTATGAAAGATCATGACCTTGGTTTTACCAAGGTTCACAGATAACCCTCTGTGTGTGCAAAAGTCATCTAGGCCATGTAGATGATGCTGTAGACCTTCTGCAGACTCTGAAACTAGTACAATGTCATCAGTGTATAGAAGAATATGGACAGTGGACCCGCGTACCCCAATGCCATCACCCCCTTGCTGCTGTATGTAGTCCACTTTCTCATCAATGTAGAGACCAAAGAGGGTGGGTGAAAGAGGGCATCCTTGCTTCACCCCATATCATCTCCTTTGGAGCTCGGATATCAAGTAGTCGTCTGAAGAGTCGTCCCCTCGGAACGGTGTCAAATGCTTTGCGGAAGTCCACAAAGCAGCAATATAATCTCCTCTTCCTCACCCTTGCTTGGTCGATCAGGCATCTCATAGTGAAGATGTGGTCAATGGTAGAGTAATCTTGTCTGAAGCCTTCCTGTCCCAGAGCTCTGATACAGAGCTCTGATACCCTTCCTCTCAGCGAGAGTACTCAACTCTGTCTCTAGTACTGCCCCATATAACTTGGCCAATATAGGGCCAATCATGATCGTCCGGTATGTAGCTGGATCCATAGTATCTCCTGACTTATGAATGGGCACTATGGTGTGCTCAGTCCATGAGTCAGGGAACCCTTCAACCAGTGCACGGTTGAAGAGGTGGGCAATGAGCGGTGCAAGGGTCGTGCCTCCGTAGATGAGGTGCTCAGCCTGTAAACCGAAAAGGTCATGGGCCCTGCCATGCTGTAGATGGGCAATTGCGCGTCCCACCATAGTGGGTGTGAAGAAGTCAGAGGTAGTAGGACGTGAGCTCTGTGGTCTGGGAATGGGGGGCTGGTTTGGGATCTCGTATAGGCTCTGTGCATAGCTATGCGAAGTGCTCGGGTCTCGGATGGGTGTCTGCTGTCTCCTCTCTCTCTAATGTCACCATGCCACTGCACTGTCTCGACTCATGAGTAAATGATAAATATCCCAGTACTGTCTCTCCTCCCAATCTCGCCGTTTGCGGCGAGTAAGGCATTGCATGCAACGTTGTGCCTGTGTGTGTAATATCCCCTCTATGCTCTAAAATGCGTTGGTGCTTCCGTAGCTCACGGCAATCTGCATCATACCAGCGGTTCTGAGGCATGGAACCTGTGCGTGGAGGGTGTATATATGTGCGGTGTGGGAAACTGCGGAGAGCTGAGTCATGTAGGATGGTGGTGAACTGTGATGTAAGTATGTCCAAGGGTGAGAGTGGATTGAGGGAGAGTAGGCGGGTGTGTAAATGGTGTGCATAAACGTGTGAGAGCTCATGTGTGAAGTGTATCGTGATGTGTGTCTCAGTGGGTGAGGGAGGGTCTAATGTCATAGGAGATGAGAGTGTGAATGTGATAAATGTATGGTCAGCACCAAGTGGACGTCGTCCAATAGTAAGTGAGGTGATGAGTGAAGCTCCAGAGGTGGTACCCAAAATGTAGTCCACTGTGCTCTCGCCTCCCCCGTGAGGGAAGCAAGTAAGTCCGCCCGAACCTGGCCAACGATGCATCCCGTTATATATAACGAGCTGATGTCGGCTGCCTAGCTCAAGCAGATGTCTGCCATACCCTGTGGTGTCCTTACCCATATCTGCCGATACTCTACTGGTGCTCATCTCCTCTGGGTCTCTAGCTCTCATGAGATGTGGGTGATCCATGTCATATGCATCGCACTGATGTGACTGAGTGCGTCCATTGAAGTCCCCCATAAGGAAGACTTCACCCAGTGTGCTGAAATGTAGTTTCTGTCTGAAAGTGCTGTGTATGGTGAATCTCTGTCTCGGATCGGTCCCCCAAGATCCTGTCCTGGGTATCGAGATCCGCCTCGAGGGAAGTAGCATATAGCAATGTAAATCCAGCTCCCCTGTGCTATCTCCATGCGAACCCACATATATCGTGCCTCCTCATCTCTTCCTATAATATGGATCCGGCTCTGCATCTCCTGTCTAAATACGATGGCCACCCCTCCGGACCCTTGCGCTGTACTCTGTCTCATCGTTGTTTGGAATGCAGATTCCCAACGAAAACCTGCAATGCGAGGTAGGCCTCTCTGAGGGCTTTCATGGGTCTCAGTGATGAAAACAAAGTCATGTGACTCCAAGATCTCCTCGAGTCTGTTTGACCGCGTCTAGAGTGCCCCGTTGCAGTTCCACATTGCTCCTCTGAGTGGTGCCTCCTGGTGTAGTGATGTCTCATAGGCCGCGTGGCCCTATTTGATAGGGGGTCCGTCTATGAAGACCTTACCATCACGGTGAAAGGCCTTCCTTCCCTCTCGACGTGCTTGGAGTATCTGTGGCATGCAAGCATGTCGGTGTGCTACCTGCATCCTCGTGAGGTCCTCATCCATGTAGAAGGTGCCGCCGGGTAGTCCACGTAGTACTGATCGGTGTCTAAAAAAATGCGGTCCGTGTCTCCTGGGAGCTCATCTGAAATGTATCCCTCCCAACACGCCATGCTCCTGTGAAGGGCATGCTCTCGTATCCAAGTCGACGGCAAATGTCGGTGGCGTGCGCCTCCGGTGATGCTCCCTCGGGTACGCCCGTAATCCGAATGTGGAGTCTTCGAATGTGTCGAAGTCTCTCCTCTTCGAGTGTATCCTGAACCCGTGCCAGCTCTTCTTTCTTCACGTCTTCCTTGACTTCCTTCCTCACTTCCTCCTTGACCTCCTTTTTAATATGTTTACTTACTACTTCCACCCAACTCTTTTGTGTCGCTTCCCTCTCTGATTTGATGTGTTCTTGCATATCCATTTTCCAATCATTCTTGATTTCCTCTTTTAAGTCATCTAGCTTTGTGATCTCTCCTTCTTCTTGGGAAACCTTGAGCTGATTGATTTCTTCTCGAAGCTTATGTGTCTCAGCTTTCCATTCATCTCGGTCTTCTTCAAGAATTTTGACATGCTCTTCTAGGGTTCTGATCCTGTCTATGGCCTTCCTCATTTCTTGATTGAGTACTCTGTCTGCCTCCTTCTTTGCCTCTCTAATTGCTTTAGCTATCATGTCCTCCGCTTCTTGTTTTTCCAATCGTGCCATGTTGTTGTCTCCTTATATATTTGTTTCACGAGCAGAACAGAATTTTCAAACAACTCCCGGGTGCGAACTTCTTGGGCAGTTATTCAGATCTGCTGTACTGAGCTGAGCTTCAGATCTGCTGTATGGACTGTACTGCTGCTTCAGATCTACTGTACTGCTGCTTCAGATCCTACTGTACTGCTGTTCGTGTCAGAGCCAGAGCTGTTGTACATCAGAGATGCCAGGTCGTGTCAGAGAAGCCAGATCGCGTCAGATCTGCATGCCAGAGATGTCAGATGCACGCTACAGAGGCGTCAGATGCAGGTGTCAGAGCTGTCAGATGCACTCGTCAGATGCATCAGATGCTCACGTCAGAGGCGTCAGACGCGTCAGACGTTCACGCCAGAGGCATCAGACACATCAGATGCAGGCGTCAGACGTGTCAGACACGTCAGATGCACGCGTCAGAGAGAGAGAGAGAGAGAGAGAGAGAGAGAGAGAGAGAGAGAGAGAGAGAGAGAGAGAGAGAGAGAGAGAGAGAGAGAGAGAGAGAGAGAGAGAGAGAGAGAGAGAGAGAGAGAGAGAGAGAGAGAGAGAGAGAGAGAGAGAGAGAGAGAGAGAGAGAGAGAGAGAGAGAGAGAGAGAGACTTTTTAACGTCTATTAGAGGCCAAAATCGGCCTATGAGACAAAACATATACATCAGTATGATCCGATCCAATCCACTGTGATCCCAAAAGGAAAATAAAGTGAGAGTACAAAAAACGAATATAAAAGGAGTGGACAATAACTGGCATCAAGGGTGTGGGGTGCTATGGGTATGCACTCTATATGCTCAATGGGTGTGATACAAATATGATATGCATAGGGAGGGGAGGCTCGATGGTATCACAACCCTCTAAATGCCTGGAGTGGGTGTAGGATATAATGCATCGGTGGGTAAGGCATCATGGCGATCCTCAAAATGCTCTGAACGTCTATATCAAGAGGCGTGCTCTATTGACGTCTCCGTATCTCCATGTCATGGCGTGCGTGAATCTCCTGAATCTCTCTCTGGTGTGGACGGGCTCTCCGGAGTGGGGGTCTCTGTCGTCGACGCTGTCGTCTAAGCTCCTCTGCTCTGTGTAATGTGACACCCCGCATTGAGCTAGGTCCTCGAGTGGCTTAGGGTCTGAAAAAATCTGTAAAATAAGTCTGAGGGAGGCGGGCCAGGTGTATCTCCATTTGCTGCTGGAGGAGTGATGTACGACGGTGCTGGAGCTCTACTAGGAAACGACCTAGAGGGCGCTGGTCCTCTGTCCCCAATAATGCCCTGATCTCTCTTCCCCTCCTAAGAGCTGTGGGTAGCGGTCTCTGATGTCCTCATATGCGTGGCATCTACATGTGTAGTGCTCCTCGTCCTCCACCTCCTCTCTACATATCCTGCATAATCTCTCGTCCCTCGGGGTATGTCTCTCGCCCAACCTCAATCTCGAGCTGGTGTGATGATACTCTGAGCTTCCCAATGGCCACTCTCTCAGCTGGTGCAATGTATGTATCCATGTATCGTGGTCTCTGAATGAAACCATCCGCTGTCACAGTCAAGAAGTGCTCTTTGTAGTGTTGCCTCTTTGTGGGAAGAGGCTCCCGTGGTGCTATCCATGTCTCCCTGACGTGTATCTGTAGTAGGTCTTGACTGATGATCCTATTCCTCTCCGAACGAGAGAGGGTAATGTGGGGGGAAGAGAGGTCATAGTGAAAAGGGGGAAGATCAGTAATGCTCATGCCATGGTCTGCTAACCATCGGTAAGTCTGTGGATACCATACTCTCTGATGCCTTGTCTCTGCTAAATGTCTAGAGCTCTCAAATGCAAGCCTTGTGAGTCGGTTGGTGGGGAGCTCTCTGACCCTCAGAATAAAGGTCACCAACTGGAAGAGGGCCTCCACTAGCATCGGTGGTGTGCCAAGCTCAGCTCGTATGATGTCATGTGGAATGGAGGGCTTGCTGCGCAGCAAGCGTGAGATCATGATGACCTGGGGCCTCTCAATCTGCGTCCACATCGCCTCCGTGATCCTAGGTGCCCAAACTGCTGCTGCATACATCAATGCGGGTGTCACTGGAGTGTCAAAGAGCCACCCCTTAGTCCGGGGCTCTTGAAAATGTGTCTGAAAGCAACGTCTCTCCAATCCTGCAAACGCTGCATAGCCTCGCGTCAATCTATCTCTCGCTGCCTGTGCCATGGAGAATACCCCTGTGCTTCCTGAGAAGGTGACACCTAGGTAGACGTAGGAGTCAACTACCTCTATCTGTCCTCGAGCTGCAGTGAAAGAGGCACGATGGCGTACTGTCCGGGAGGTATGGAAGATCATGACCTTGGTCTTGCCAAGGTTCAATGTGAGTCCTCTCTCCATGTAGAAGGTAGCGAGCGCTTGTAAATGTGATTGCAACCCCTCCTGTGACTCTGAAAGCAAGACAATGTCATCAGCATATAATAGGATGTGTACTAGCGTACCTCCGAGGTCTCCTCCTAGCCCTCCTTCTCGCGGTATATACTCCGTGATCTCGTCTATGTAGAGACCGGAGAGAGTGGGTGAGAGAGGGAAACCTTGATTCACACCAATGGTGCTAACAAGGCTGTATGATAGGCCGCTGGGGCAGCGTACCCTGCCTGTGACTCGTGCATACAGAGCATGGATAGCCCATAGCATGTCTGATGGTAGCTGTAACTCCTGGAGCCTTCGTAGTAGTCTCTCTCGAGGAACCATGTAGAAGGCTTTGCGGAAATCCACAAAGCAACGGTATAGTCTCTGCTTGGTCGCCTTTGCGCTCTCAATCAAGCAACGAAGCACGAAGATGTGGTCGATGGTGGAGAATGTGCGGCGGAAGCCTGCGTGGTCGGGTGCTCTGATCCCCGCTGCCTCAGCGTGTGTACTGAGCTCTGCCTCTAGTACTGCCCCATAGCTCTTGGCAAGGATATGGCCTATCATAATAGTCCTGTAGTTCCCTGGATCCATCATATCGCCGGACTTATGGGTAGGCGTGATAGTATGCATAGTCCACGAGTCAGGTAATCCCTCAACCAAAGCACGGTTGAAGAGATGGGCGATGAGGTGGGAAACTACATCTGCTGCATATATAAAGTGCTCTCCTTGTAGCCCCGTGTGGTCTGCTGAACGGCCATGCTGTAGCCTATTGATGGCCTGTCGTACGATGCCTTCCGTGAAGAGGGTGGATATCACAGGACGCGGTGTGGGAGGGATTGGCAATGGTGGCTGTCTTGGGACGTCATATAACCTCCGGGCGTAGGTGTGCCATGTCGAAGGATCTGCTATGGGTGTAGGTGGGCGTGGCTCTCGTAGTGCCCTCCACGCGGTGGCACAATCCCTACTCATGAGAAGGTCGAACAACTCTGCCTCCTATCTCTCTTCGAAAGCTCGTCGCTTCCGGCGTGTGAGGGCTCGCATGTGTCGTCGTGCCTCTCTCTGTGATGGATCCCAAGATACTTTGTGCTCTGAGATGTCGGTATAGTCGCCTACACTCCTCATCGTACCATCTATTCTGGGGTGTATACCCCAGCCGTGTGGAATGTGTAGTGCTGTGGGTGGTGTATGAGAAGCTGAGAGTAGCAGATGTGTGGAGGATCGAGGAGAAGTGGGCGGTGAGGGTGTCCAATGAGGCAGAGGGATCAAGGGAGTAGATGTGCTCTCGAACATGGGAGCTATAGATATGTGCTAGCTCATGTCTAAAGTGAATGGTGGTATTGGCATGTGGCTGTATGGTGAGGGGGTGTTATATGCATGGTGAGCCGCGTATGGATAGGGCAAGATATGCGTGGTCAACTCCAATCGGTATGGGTGGGATAGTGAATGAGGTGATGAGATGCGTCGCCTCCTGGGGTCCGATAACATAGTCTACCACACTACCCCCCTTGGTGTCGTGGGTGGAATGGAGGTGATTCCACCCAAGGTGGGCCAGATCACCATCCCATTATATATAATGAGATGGTGTGCTGCTCCCATATGGAGTAGGTATCTTCCGAATGAGGTGGGTGTGGCGGTGTCGGCTGAGGCTCTGAGTGTAGACATATCCTCTATGGTACGAAGCATCTCAGGGTCGTCAAAGTCATAGATATCACACTAGTGGCTCTGAGTCCGGGCATTGAAGTCTCCTATAGGGAAGACTTCACCCATCCCGGTATACTCCATAATGGTGTCACTGAGGAAGTCATATGGCGATGTGGTGTCTGTTCCCTCGCCCCCTAAGGGCTGCTGGGGGAATGTGTGAAGTGCGAGCCGGTGTGTGCAATATAGCATACGGCGAAATATGCTGCTTTCTCCTCTGATAGGTGGAGGCGTATCCACATGAAACGTGCCTCCAGGTCTCTGGCTACCACCTGTACCCTGTGCTGTAGTGATTGTATGTAGAGCACGGCTACTCCTCTTGATCCTCGTGTGGTGTGCTGTCTCATCTGTCGGCGGTGAGCTGACTCCCACATATAGCCCTCAATCCTCGGTAGGCTCCTCCCCGGGCTCTCGTGTGTCTTTGTCGATCATGTCTCTGTCCTCCATCACCTGCTCAAGGCGTCTTGGATGTGTCCACAAAGATCCATTGCTATTCGAGACTGCAATGTGCACCTCCTGTTGTGCTGTCTCATAGGCCGCGAATCTCTAGTCAATGGGTCGTCCATCAATGATGACACGACCGTCTCTGTATAGGGCACGATGTTCCTCTCGTCTGGCCTGGAGGACACACGGCATGCATGCACGTCTGTTCTCTACCTGCATCCGTGTGAGATCGTCATCTAAATAGATGGGGGTGCCCGGTGTAGTGCGTAGTACCGCCCGTGGTATGAGGAAGTCTCTCCTCCCGGCCTCATCTGAGAACTGAATGATAAGTGCTCTTCTCCGTGTGGTGTCCCGTCCTTCTCTCCAGGCTCTGGTGAAAGGGAGAGGCTCATCAGTGCGGTATCCAAGTAGTGTGCACAAGGGAAGCCCGTCCTGCTCTGGTGATCCATCTGTCTCTGTGAGGCCGGAGACGCGAACATTGAGCCTGCGAGCCTGTCGCATCCGCTCCTCCTCAATGGTGGTGTGTACTATGTGGATCTCCTCATGGTGGTTGTTCTTCTGTGCCTCTTGTCGAAGGTTCTTTTTTACAACCTCGACCCATCCATCTTTCTTATTCTCAAGCTCGCTCTGAACCACCTCCATGCACTCCTTCTTGATAGTCACCCGAATGTCCTCTAGCTGTGGGGCGATCTCCCCCTCCTCGCGTATGCTGTCCAGTTTCGTTCTCATCTTAGTAAGCTCAGTGTGCAACTCCTCCCGGTCCCGTGAGTGCTGCTTGCGGGTAGCAAGAAGCTCTTCCCGAAGGGACTCGTTTTCCTTCTCCAAGGTTGCCACCTTGGCTTCGAGGGTGGAAACTTTGCGGGTAACCCCGTTCAGTGCAGAATCTCCTTCTTTCTTCTGTTTTCCTATTAACTCTCGGAGGATATGCTATAAGGTGGCCAGCTGTTCCTCCAACTTGAGAGCCATGGACGGGGGGGGGGGGGGGGGGGGGGGAGAGGGGGAGAGAGAGAGAGAGAGAGAGAGAGAGAGAGAGAGAGAGAGAGAGAGAGAGAGAGAGAGAGAGAGAGAGAGAGAGAGAGAGAGAGAGAGAGAGAGAGAGAGAGAGAGAGAGAGAGAGAGAGAGAGAGAGAGAGAGAGAGAGAGAGAGAGAGAGAGAGAGAGAGAGAGAGAGAGAGAGAGAGAGAGAGAGAGAGAGAGAGAGAGAGAGAGAGAGAGAGAGAGAGAGAGAGAGAGAGAGATTTGGTTTTCTTTTTTCTTTTTCCTTTGTAGACATACATACATTACATACATACGGGTAATGCCATCAACTGCAGCAGTATTATTCCATCCACTTCTCAATTGCTGCTGGAAGTAGGAGCTGCTTAGATCATTAATCATAAGACTTTGTACATACATTGTTTTGACTGGCTCTAGAGAGCCATGCAACTATTGTGCCTATGGACAGACGATGTACATTTTCTCATGTAATGCATGCTACTATGCATACTAAGAGAAACAGAGACTAAATACTTCCTGTGATGACTTCCTAGATATTTTCGATGAATGTTTTGCTATACATGGAAACAGAGAAAGCAGTACAAGGCTAGAGTCAGACAGGGCAGAAGAAGACATGCCACGATCACCTTCTTCATTGTTAATATTTATCACACGTGAAATTCTTTCATCTATGGAAAATTGAGCCATAGCACAAAAGGAGTTCGAGGCTTTGCATTGTTTTATCATGACTTCATTACATTCCTAGAGCTTGTGTGCCATTCCTGTTGGCGGATGTCCCTAAGTATGTTGTTGATACTGAATATTTGGTTACTGAAAGAGGTGCTTAGTTTCTGATACAGTGACTAGCCTGCTAACTATATAAATAGAGCGAATGTTGAAGGTGGATTTTACCTGGCTTATGATGCTTCACAGTGCTACAAGTAAACCTGAGCATGGAGGCTAAAAATACCACATTGAATTTGTGATATGCATGTAATTATGATCTCGGGTCAGTTCTGAGTTGTTTACTGAAAATTTCAGGTTCTCAAGTCTCTTCAGCATATAACAATGGTACAACATCCGTTCAAGCATGGATGCAGGGAGCAATAGCAAAGGTCAATAATAGCACAGAAGGTGCTGCGTCAATGACACCTTCTAGCACGACAGGAGCTGTGCCGCCACTGCAGCTGAATGTCAGCCAGTCGGCTTTTCCAGGGATGCCAGCAGTGAGGCTTGTTGGTGACTGCAATTTTCTCCACAGGTTGTGCCAGCTGCTACTTTTTTGTTTTATCTTCCGGAGGAGGCAGCAATCACGAGGCAGTCTTTCAGTATCACGTAATATTGATGGTATTGTGTTTTTTGAGCTAACAAGTGTGTCATTTCACACACATCTGTCATGTACGAGCTTAAATTATGTCTCTTTTGTTATTTCATATATTAGCCGTCGAGGGTTCAGAAGAGTTCGGCGGTGGGCGATCAGGCCGTTTTGGGAATGGAAACGGAGGTCAGGGATATACGGCAGATGATGTGAGTTGCATGATAAACAACATAACATCCCTATGCCTCTTTCAGTTCTTTCTGTTCTTTCTGTTCTTTCTGTATGCTCGAGAAGCAACATGACACATTCTTTGGAACTACTCTGGTGCAGGTGAAGTTTTTGTTTCTTGTTTCAGTCACCTTGTGCAAGAAAACATCTTCACTTCTTCATCCCATGCCCAAAACTCAGTGTGGCTCACCGAACCCATTAATTCGTTTGCATTATCCTGATGGACAATATTCAGTTGCTCCAGAAGTGGTGGAAGCTTCTCTCGGCCAACATATACAAGTGTGTAAAGATATTTTCATAATGTCACTATGACATTCATTACAAGAGTATTATCTTACTGATTGGGACTTACATATAACAGCACCTTCCTCGGCCGCGGGGTGCTGATTCTGCAGGATTACTCATGCGTGAACTTGAGCTGCATCCACCTGCTGAAGATTGGAGTAAAAGAAACCTGTTTGGTGGCCCTTGGGCTGGCACACTTGAGCTTTATCCAACTTCACATGAAAAGGAAAGCTTTACTATGATGTCTGAGTGGCAGTCACCTATAGCACCCTTCTTAGGTGAAGAAGCGTCAAAGTTTAAAGATTTATGGCCCCGGAAACGACGCATATCAGAGAGAGATGTGGCTTTTGGTTTGAGTACCGCAGCTTCTATGGGGAGTTTCATTGGCTTTATGGGCTCTCGGCGAGATACTATTACAGCGCTATGGAAAAACTCAACACATGGTATCTGGCATAAGGTATTTATTTATTTATTTATTTATTTATTTATTTATTTTTTTCTGTTAAGCATTGGGTCATATTTGGTCAGCTGAATAAGAATCAAGCCAGTTGGGGCTCAAAATAAATTGATCTACTTCAAACACACAGCCACCTTAAATTACATTTAATTAATAAAGAGTTGGAAGACTTAATCTTGAGGTAAGCATGAAAATATTGAAGAGGGGGACATGCTACAATCACAGACTGCACACTGGAAGTAGTGTTTGCAGAGTCGCATATCCTGAAATGATGTGGTTAAAAACAAACCTTGTGTGTCCACAAATAAGCTTTCGCATTATTGCATAATCTAAATCACTCAAGCTAGCTTTTGTTGGTTATGGATCTCACATATCACTGCCATACCAGCAGTTTGGGGGAGAGACAAAGAGGAGGTGAGAGATGGGACAATTGGGGTTCCATTCCAGTATGTTAGAAAAACTGCAAGTGCATGTACTCAAGAGTGAATAAATCCAAAAAAAAGGGTATATGAAATCGAGGTACAATTGTGGGTAGTGGATTGCATATAAAGACTGTTCTACATTTCACATAATAAAGAACCTGTTCATGATTCTCCTAGTTTCACATCAATAAAGAACCTATGCATTACACTCCGTAGTGGATTGCATATAAAGACTGTTCTACATTTCACATAATAAAGAACCTGTTCATGATTCTCCTAGTTTCACATCAATAAAGACCCTATGCATTACACTCCGTAATGATCATATATGGAATTTGAACTTAATGATTTTCTGAAGAAAAAGGGCACTCTTATCATAATCACAAATAAAACTTGGTGAGATGAACTTCAGTACAAACAAAATGTGCCATGTCAAAAATAGTAAAGCCCTTATTTTGATTGTGCAAACTTTTCAAGCAATGCTCTACGGAATCTGGCATATGGAATCAGTAGAGTACTAAGTCTCTTTAACCTGTTGGAATTGACAAGAAGAATTCCTTGACTGATGATATAGATTGTTTAGTGAAGTGGTAGCATCAAGAGCTAGATTTCTCTTCTACATATGCCATACTTCCACTGTCAATGCACCTGAGTGGGTACCTCTTACACTACTTTCGGTGTTTATTGACATGACCAAGGCACTATTGTGAGGTCTTGGGCTTTCGCATGATAATCCTGGAGCATGTGGATATGATTCTGGGATTGCCAATGCTTTTCCCACAAGATAGGACTGCTGACTGTGGATAATGTTTCGCATAGGATTTCATTTGTTCTAGATGGTGGATTTTATCTGATGGAGGGCCTTGTTGCATCCCAGATGATTGACACATCGGAAGTAAATCTGATTACCTATGAAGAATTCGAAGTTCTTACTTGTCATTCTGAAGTTTCTGTCTGTTTCAATTATCTGTAGTACTGCATGTTTGATTTTTCTTTTTGATCATTCCATGTTTGTGACTGATTCGACTTTGCTTGGTATGCATGACATGCATGAGATGTTTGGGCATGATGTGGAGATCAAGGAAGCTTTGAATTCATTATCAAGTGAGCTTGTTGATGTACTTCCATCACTTTTACTGGAAGGATTTCCACCAACTCGCGGGCCTGTGCTAAACCATAGGATAGAGTTTGTGTCGGTTAACTGTCTCATCTCTCATCAGCCCCAATAGTTTAGCTAGAGGATGAAATAGCTAGGCAGATTCAAGCCTATGGCGCGAAGGGATATATTTAGCCTTGTGACTGTGAGGCACGCATGTTCTTCTTGCAAAGAAGAAGGATAGAGAGATGCAGTTCTACGTGGATTGCAAGTGACTCAATAAGGTTACCATCAACAAAAAATACCCATTGCCCAGGATGGATTGTCTTATAGATGGATTCTCGGATGCACGATATTTCATCAAGATCAATCTTGGTTCTTGATACTATGAGATATGGATACACCTCGATGATATCCCATAGGATGTGTTTCGTATGTTATTAGTCTTTGGTTTTGCCTTTTGGCTTGACCAACATACCAACCACCTTGAAGGACCGTTGCCAATATCTTCATCTCCTCTTACACATCCTAAGGTGAAAGAACTTATATGTGAAACAGAGCAAGTGCGAGTTTTTCGCACCGGACTACTTTATCTTGGACATGTCGTCTTGGATGATGGCATCCACATTGACAAGGATAAAGTACATGTTTCGCTTGATTGGTCCATTCTTGTAAGATTCACAAGCTGAAGGCCTTTTTGGGATTCACTAGCTTCTTTCTCAGGTTCATTAGAGACTATGCCTCTATTGCCATTCACTTGTTTGTTGAAGGGTATCCGTAGCAGCAGCTGTAGGGCTAGTCAACCTATTGAATGGATTAGAGGAGCTCATTACTATCTTTAGACACTAAAATGGCTATTGACTTTTGCATTGTTGCAAATTGTGGATCTAGTTAGACCGTTTGTGGTCAAATCAGATTGTAGTGACATGTCTATAGGTGTTGCTCTTTACCAAGATGACCTAATTGTAGCATTGGAGCGTAGTAAGCTCTTTGATATTCATATGCATTAAACCACACAGTAGAAGGAATTGTTGGCAGGCATCCATGTTGTGAAGGTTTAGCATCCTTATTTATGTGGCGCCTTCTTCATTGTGTTGAATGATCACCATTCTTTGAAGCATCCTTGCGATTAACTCAGGCTCAGAGGCCATAAGGAGAAGTGGGTAGAGCTCATGGAGGAGTCAAGTTTAAGATTATGTACAGTAGGGGGCACAATCAACATGATGGTGGGATGCCTTGAGCAAGATCAAAGAGGTGAATGCTATTTTGGTTGTAGATGTAAGGACTGATTTCTATCTTTTCCTTAGGGGACATTGCTAAGATAATCACCACTTTGGTGGGGTCTAGCAAGGCGTTTAATTAGGTTTGGATAGCCTAGATAGTTATGGTGATCACTGTGCACGATATTTGGCTACTGAGAGAAAGATAGAAGAACAGGTTTCCATCTGAAATGGAGCGCTTTTCAGGAAGAGTAAGATATGCATGCCAAATGATTGCCATATCTGCCAATGTACTATTTATAATTGTCATAATGTATGAAGTGTAAGACACTGTGGCTTACATTGTACCTCAGCTCTAATAGATTGATACTTCTATTGACCGCACATGAGGGCCATCATCGAGAGGTATGTGTGTGTTTTCTCAATACAAGCTGAGTAAAGCTTTGCAATTGAGACAAGCTAGGCTGTTACATCTACGACATATTATTGATGGTAAATTATCCTCCATTTTTATGGACTTTGTGATTCGATTACCTCGACCAACGTGGTCACCGTGCCAATAGGGTCATTGGTAGTTCTCTTGAACATTGCAACCCAAAGCTTTGTGAACGATTCGCAACAAGTTGCCAACGAGAAGATGTTGGGAACATGTTCTCGACGAGTTGCATGCACTTGAAAAGAAAAAACAGGCCTTTAGGACCAAAAACGACCCACAATAGGCTATTTAGTATTTTAATAATGTTGAATGCATGCATGTATGTATGTATGTATGTATGTATGTATGTATGTATGTATGTATGTATGTATGTATGTATGTATGTATGTATGTATGTATGCATGCATGTATGCATGCATGTATGTATTTATGTATGTATGTATATATGTATGTATGTATGTATGTGTAAATGCATGCATACGTGTATGTGTGTGTGTGCACGCACATGTGTGTATATATGTGCATGTATATGTACACATTTATATGTATGTGCACCTATATCAAGATGTTGTATATATGCCAATGAGAATGTGTGTATCCATTTGTATGTGTATGTACATGAGTGTGTACATGAGTAATTGTACTTTGCAATATACAATAGATGCAAGAGTCAATGAACATTGTCTTGGCATTGCATATGAATTAAATTTATTTCAAAGTACACACTTATATGTGTATGTATGTATGTATGTACATAGTTGTTACTGACGGGATTCTGACTTCTGACTTCTGACGGGAATCAGACTTATGATGAGTAAGGAAAAACGTTTCTGACGTTTTCTGACGCGACTTAAATTTTTCTCAAAAAGAGATGAAATAAATACATATAGATCACTACTTCATAGTTAAAATCATGTATACATAATACATGATACATAAGGACTAAATGATCTATACATTGTAATTCGTCATGCATCATGCATATATGAATTGAAATCATGTATATATGTATAGTATAATACATGATACATCATGATTCATATCCCTTCAATCAGAAATGTAAGAGCCCAAAGCATGATTCAGAGTATAGTGTATCATACATCATTCATCTGTCTCTCCACTTCATGGTCTAACATATTCATCCATAGACTAAAATATCATCATCGTATTCCATACATCATAACAGCATCAGATTCATCTGTACTTCATACTATAATATATCATCATATCTTCATCAGATTCATCTGTACTATACAGTGTACACTGTAGTCTTTAGTGTATACAGATCAGTACATACACTGTAGTCTGTAGTATATACAGATCAGAACACTATATCATACATGGATCATACACACATGAATGATTTTGAAATTTTAAGAACACTGCAGTCTATAACATATGTTAAACATTGGAAAGAAGTAAGACTTGAGAGTCAAGTCTCTAGACTAAAATCTAGAGTGTGATTTGTGCTGATTGTAGGGTCTAGGCTGCAGCTACTGCCTTTAGTGTGGGGCAGACCAGGGCTCTTTTGTGCTCATAAAATTGAGGCAGCAGCATATAAAATCTGAGAGAAACCATATGAAAAATGCATATAAACTGGGACACCTGCAATGGTCACGTCACGAAAGGGTTTCTGACGCCAAGTCAGTATCAAGTAAGGAACAAATCAGGATAAACGTACCTGACACGTCAGAATCCAACTATGTGTGTGTATGTATGTATGTATGTATGTATCTATACATGCATGCATGATTCATGTATGCATGTATGTATGTATGTATGTATTTATGTATGTATGTATGTATGTGTGTGTATTTGTGTGTGTGCGTGTGTAATATTGCTTGCACTTTGACATGGAATTAGGCCATGAAGTTGGTGGGAAGGCTTGGGATTGAGTCGGAATGGCTTAGTATGAGAAGCTCACAGGTAATGAGACTAGAGAGACCAAGACATGTGCAAAAACAATTAGGGCCACTCAAAGGGACATGGAAAAAATATGGTTGCACGTTGATGTGTGAGGGATGGATAAATGTCAAAAATAGAAACATTTAGAATATCCTTGTCCATTGTTGCAAAAGTCCAATGTTTTTCTCTACCATTCATAGCTGAACCGGTTCGCGTACCTAAAATTTTTTGAGGTGCTTCTGGTTCGGTTCGTTTGGTACGAACCTTACCAATCCGGTTCGTGGTTAACTGCATTTTTTTTTTTAATTTTGAATACTAAAGGGGAGAGAGAGAGATGGTGGGGGGGGGGGGGGAGAGAGAGAGAGAGAGAGAGAGAGAGAGAGAGAGAGAGAGAGAGAGAGAGAGAGAGAGAGAGAGAGAGAGAGAGAGAGAGAGAGAGAGAGAGAGAGAGAGAGAGAGAGAGAGAGAGAGAGAGAGAGAGAGAGAGAGAGAGAGAGAGAGAGAGAGAGAGAGAGAGAGAGAGAGAGAGAGAGAGAGAGAGAGAGAGAGAGAGAGAGAAAGAAAGAAAGTGTTTTTACGTCTATTAGGAGGCCGAACTCGGCCTATGAGACAAATCAATGTACATGGGTGTATCTTCTGTCAATCGGAAAAGATAAAAGTACTGAAAAAAAAAGATGGCAAGGCTGATATAGATCTCTGTAGTATGCATGTAGAGATACCCATGAAAGTGGGAGGGGGGGGACGGTGAATGGAGTGCTATATCTATAGCCTATATGCAAAAGGGTAGTACAAGCATGATAATGCATCTGAACGACTAACTAGCTCCATCCTGTACTAGTGAGCGGGTGTAAGATGTGGTACATGGGTGGAGGTGGAGCCAAGGCCGCCCTGATGGCTACAGCGGGATCTTCCATCATCCGGGATCGTCTCTCCTCCATGGCGTGATGGTCACGGGCCTTGATGTCTGCGATCTGGTGTCTGTGAACTCTGAGGGCTTGATATCCTATAGCACGGGTTCGTCTCCTATCTCGAGAGGTCTGAGCCTGCTGAAGAGTCACCCCTCTCGATGTGTGAGCTAAGGGGCGGAGGGCTGCTGCACGTCGTGCAATGAAGAAGTCAGTGAGCTGACTCTGTCTCCCTCGTGTCTGGGAAGCTGCAGTAGGCTGGAGGAGAGAATCTCTGTGACTCTGAATCTCTAGTAAGAATCGCCCGAGCTGTCGTTGATCTCTAGAGCCCATGATCTCTCGGAGGGTGGGCTGCCCTGTAAACAGAGTCTCGTATCTGCCTCTAATGTCATCATATGCGCTACATCTGCAAACAAAATGCTCCTCATCCTCCATCTCTACTCTGCATATCCTGCATAGCCGCTCCTCTATATATATATATATATATATATATATATATATATATATATATATATATATATATACACACACACACACACACACACACACACACACACACATATATATATATATATATATATATAGATATATACTGTAATAAAGTAAGTCTATGATCCAAGGGTCTGGCCGGTTCAGACCGATCTGAAATCGGACACCGTTTGGTCATCCGTGTGTATGACCAAAGATCTCGAGTTTAGACTTACTAGGAGGTCTTGTGCTCTTGTGAACAAGTGATCCACTTAGCTTAGTGGTTAAGTCTCAAGGATGTGAAGGAGGAGGTCTTGGGTTCAACCCCACGGGGAACATGGGGAGAGTATTTTGCCCAAAGAGCTCTAGAGCCTTCTAGAAGCATCCACTTGAGTTAACTCGAGTTAACTGGGACACTTGGATGGTTAGTATCCACTTGCCCAAGAAGGCAGTCCTCTGGAGAGAGCTATATATAGAGGCATTTGGTTGGGAGGAGAGTCATCTCTCTAGTATGTGGTGGTCGTAATCCTTGTTCTCTTGCATTGGTATCAGAGCTCAAGGTTGAGCTTCCATGGAGACCTTGATAGGCTCACCATCATCTTGCTCATCATTTTTGCTCGTGGATGTCTTGCTCTCTTTCGAATTTCTACACGCGGCTGTCTTCAATAACGACCCGAAGTTATCTTGGCAGTCGATGGCCTTGAGTAGCAAAAGGCTAGCAATTGTATCTGCCGTCAGCCCGCAACAGAATCGAACTCAGAACCTCTCAATTAGAGAGTTCTGGCCTATCCACATAGCTCATAGGCGCTCTTTTATTCCCAAAGCCAACGGGCGCCTCTTTATACATTTTGCAAAGATCATATAATCTCTATTGTTATGATCTTTATTCGCCATTGGAGAAGATCTGCAGTCGACAACGCAAGTTCTTTCTCACAGTCGTCGGGCGTCGAACTCAGTACCTGCAGATTGCGATCATAAATATGTAGTATTTCACTAGCCCACAGAGCGTTGCGTGTTATTGATTAACGCTAAGATTGTTTTGTAGTATGCTGCAAGGTCTACAGAGCAAAACATAAGAATTACATTCGATATGTAATAGCGCAAAAAGTAGGGATCGAGCTTGCAATCTCTGGACTCCGAATGAATCCGCTTGACGACGTCGCCTCATGCCAACAACTGTTCACGAGTTCAATTTGGCCTAGCTACTCTCTGTTTAATATTAGCACTGTCGTCAAGGAGCAAAAAAAGGGAAGATTTGCAGAATAGTAGTCAGAGTGGGGCTTGATCCCGAGACCTCACAAACTGGGGTTTATTCTTTAGCCATGAGGGCAATCATTATTCTCATTTTTGCGCAGTAGTTTCTCAAAACTGTATGTCCGAATGTCCGAAGAGGGATCTGAACACACAATGTTGAAGTTCAGAGCTTTGCGCTCAGCCAAGTGAGGTAGATGAACGTTCTAATCCTTCGATGGAGACTTTTATCTTCATCGGTTAGCTTGCAAGCTCTTGTTGAGCTGCATCGAAATTGTATTACTGTAGCACTTCATCTCTGTCGACTACTTCTCGCCGTATGCAAGTCATTGCTATTGGTAAAATTAGCGCAAAATGTTTATGCGCACTATTTGTAAACTGGGGACTTCGAACTTATGATCTGCCGCGCGAGCACCGGATGCCTTGTTGCTATACAAGGTTGAAGAAGAAATAAAAAGTTTAGCTGCAATCAGGGCTTGAACTCAGGCCCAGTGATTCTATTTCATTTTCCATGCCTGTGCTATACCGACGTGCAAACATGCTGTGTATTGGTTACCATGAGTATATTTTTAATGCTGTCACAGCATCATGCTAAAACCGACCGCAATATTCGAAGTGGAGTCATGAAGATGGCAAATTGAACAGGTTCTGAACATGTGTAATCCCGGGGTCGAACGCCAGACATCATCGTAGAATTCTTCTCTTCTATCGACGCAGACATGCCTACAGATGTTTTTTTATATCAGTTAGCATTTTTTATCTGCGGTCAAACAAATGAAAAACAAATGAAGAACACAGTTTAGACGAAGAAGGATCCGAGTATGGACGTAGCTCTATGTGGAGCTAAGTATTTTCCAAGTTATGTTTTCATTTTGATATTTGTTTGCTCGAATGCTTTCATTTAGGATGCATTAATTAGGACTAAAAGCATAGTCCAATTATGGTTATCTCAAGATGAAAGCTAATTAGAGAACTAAAACGGTATTGAAATGACACAAAAGTATATAAAATATTTTTGAGTTTTAGGTATGCAATTGAAATTTCTATTTCCATTCATGCATAAAAAAGAAAGATTATTTGTGCATAAAAGAATGTTTTGTGCACATCAAGTTCGCACTTGCTTGAGAAAGGTAGTTAATTCTCCAGTTCATGCACTTGAATAATTACCTTTTGCCAGAATAGCAAGCAGGTTGTTTTTGCATGAATGCTTGTTTGCATACCTAATAAGCTCAAGATTTGCTTAAGTTCATTACATTTGCATACATGAACATGCATTTGCACCCAAGAATGGGCATTTGCATACATGAACATGCATTTGCATGCAAGTAGATGCATGAGCATACGCATGATCTTTTGGTAAGTAGCTGAACATGCATACTTTCATTCCTTTCTTTTTCTAACTTGACTTAGCTAGGTGGAAAAATAGAAAATTATCTAGTTGCAAGGATCTTGACCATCATGCAACTAAGTATCTAGTCTATTTTTGTCCCAAAAAAAGTGATACATAGGTACCACTTAGTAGGAGTCTTTTTGAGGAAAAGAAAGAAGTTGAAAATAAGTATTCATAGAGCTACTTTTGAACATGCATGCTCAGTCTAAGTTTGGGAAGAAACCCAGATATTCTTAGCAACTATCGAGGATTTAGTTGTTTTTGGATGTTCATGTTCATGCATCCAAGTAAGGAAGTTTCTGTTGAAACTTGTAAGTTCCAAAATATTTTTAGAAGATTTAATACTTTATTATTCATCAAATATTGATGAAAATAAGTAGAAGAATTGAACTTCTAGAATCCCTGGAACTCTAGTGGTCTTAGATGATAATTTCCAGAAATGCATCTCAAGGCATGATGCAAGGGCGAAAACTTTTGAAGGAAACTTGTCTGATTCTATTTAAGCTAATTTAAGGCTTAAAAGGAAAGACAAACATTAATTGATCTTTAGGAATCAAGTAATTTCCTAAAGTAATGACAATTAATGAAATGGTTCAAATTTTTGAAACAGATATAGCTTTGGAAATCACGATATTTCCTAAAGAGAATTTAGGAAACAAGTTCTTTCCTAAAAGATTAGCTTCAAGTGGTAAAGCCTTAAAGAGACCCAAGCCAAGTAATCTTTGGAAATTAAGCTATTTCCTAAAGATAAAGTAATGAAAGAGTTCAATTAACTATTTCACTAGTTAAATGAGAATTATCTTTGGACAAGCAAAGCCTTAAGTCTTGGTCTTATCCAAAAGTCTAGAATTCCTTTTGAAGATCTTTCAAGTAAAGGAGAAGATTCCAAGATGAATCATTAGCTTAATTCCTTGGTAGGAATAAAAAAGTTCTTGAAAGAATAATCTCCCCAGATGTGAGACTAGCATCTTTCAAGAGATGTTTTATAGCAAGTAGTTCCCAGCAAATCCCTAACCACCAGGTTTGGTATTTAAGTCCAAATAAGTGATATAACCTTAAGGTATATCATAGATTCTTAGCTTTGGAAAAGCATTAGAAAATGCTTGGACTTAAGTTGAGGGGAAAGATCTCTAAAATCCTGCAGGTAAGCAAAGAAGCTTAAGATAGTTTAAGAAATCTTAAAAGATAAAGACTAAGTCTTTATTTTTGTCGCAAGGATCAAGTAGACTTGATCAAATTTGGCCATGGTTGTCCAAGAATGTGCGACTAGAACTACTCTGTAGATTGCCCAAGTATTGGCAGTAAAATTCCGTTAGGAATTATTCACTCAAGTTCCATTTATTGAATGGAAAATTGTGAAAAAGTAAGCTGTTCCAAGTCTGAACAGAGTAAAGTAATTCCAAGTATGTAGTCTGCAACCGTGAAAACGGTACTTAAGTCTGTGGAAGGTAAAACCTAAGTGTTTGCCTATCCTTAAAGGGATTTTGGTACAAATCCAGAAAGCATGAGCAGATGCTTAGACTTAAGCAGTAGAGAGATTCCTGTAAAAATTCTCAACAGATAGGTACCTAAAAGCAATAGTAAAGAAGGAATCTAAAGACAAGAAGTCAAAAGCTCTTGTCGCTACAAAATTGGTCAAGAATAACCAATTGAACTTGAATTTGAGAAATTCAAGAACTTGGAATTCTGATTGGTTTTCATTTGAAAACCCTAGCAAAAAGGATTGGAGATATTCTATTAAAGGTTTTCAAGTTCCCAAGGTTAAGGGCAAGATCGTGAGACGATCATGTCAAGGGATTAAAACCTAGAATATCAAGATAGAGATAGTGCCTGAAATTGCAAAATTCTTGTTAAGAATTAAAGCTAGAAGGTTCCCTATCTAGAGATGTTGTAGACTTTAGGATAAAATTCACTCACACGTTAATGTGAGTATAAAATAGGGTGGTATGGGACACCAGATTTTATACTCAGATTGATGTAGGAAAGGTGGTATGGGACATCGGACCGTGAGATGATGATTATCTTTTAGTCCTAGTTTGGATCTTGAAGTTAGGTTTGATCTTCAAGGGAATTAAAAACTTCAATGAAGGAGTTTAAATTCAAGAAGGATCTCAAGATACTTCAAGACGACTTCAAGATCAAGGAAACTGAAGATATGAAATAAGTAACTTCCAAGATCTTCTTAGAACACTTCCAGCTTAAGTGTTATTGAACATAAATATTTGAAAAATTTCTAAAAGAAGTTGGACTTTGATTTTGAGTTGATCTTTTCAACTAAAGATTTAATTGACTAAGTCAAGCATCAAGTTCCTAGTGTAACTTGATAAATTCACTCTTTTGACTCAAAGAAATGCACAAGAATTGCATTCACGATTAGGAGTCAACAAAATTGAATGTGATCTAAACTTAGTCTCAAGAGAAGCCTTATTTGAATACTAAACTCATCGACAAAACCTCAGTGGGTCGACACACTGATGTTGGTTACCACACTAGTATCTTGTGGTTGGATGATGTTTTGGATTTTCTTTAAATCTTTTTGAGAATCCAGCTTATTTCTCTTGAAGATAAAATCAATGCTTCAATATCTTGTTGAAATTGATCGTTGAAAAGTTAAAGTCCTGAGTCAACTCGACTTTGACTCATAGCAAGTTTATGTATGTGCGAAGTTTGCATTGGTTGTACAGAGTCTTAGTTATTTCTTTTTGCTTTCCAAATCTTTTGGAATTGACTCAGATATGGTATCTGATTTCTTTTGCAAAAGACCAGGGTTAGCCGGTTAGAATTAGATAACTAACTTGAACATCCTAGATAGATGTTATGTACAAGAACCTTTTCAATCTTCAAAAGATGATAAGTCTAAGTGGACTTATTCATTTGAATTTGCTTCAAGTTATAGCATAAATGATTTCCTAGAGTCTAGTATACTCTAGAATAAAGAAGTTAGGAATTGCTCAGCAGATTGACAATTCCCAAGAACTTTCAGTTAAAGTCTTTGAGAAAAGTGTCCTAAGTTGGACAAATTTCATTATGGATTTGTATTGGGTAAGTTATAGTATGGTTGACTAAAAGAAAATGGTAACTTTCTCTTACAGTTTATATAGGATTTTTTCAACTCATTAGGACAAAGTAGTCCTCTAGTAGAAAAATCAAGTAACTGTTGGATCAAAGTAAACCATTGTATAAACATCCAAGTTAGATGTTTGAGACAACCAAACTTCAAGTTCTCCAAAAACAAATTCAAGTGAATCAAGAATTCTTAAAGTCTTGCGAGGGATAAGAATTTCACCTTCATTACTAAGTCCATGCACCAGTCATGCCCAGAAATGGACTAGTAATTTGAATCCACCCAATTCACATGTTTGTGCCTAGATCGCACATCTAGAAACTTTGAATTGGCCAGGGATGTTTTTAAATCCACCCTTATTATTCATTCACAATTTTGTACTTTGACTAGTTTATCAAAGTGCAAAGCGAGATAGTGTTTAGAATCATTTGGGCAGGGATGCCACCACAGAGATGAGACATGTTCTTCCAGTTCTAGAACATGACCATGTTCTTCCAGTTTTAGAACATGAGGCTCGGGGGTTGCCTACAGTATGTATACAGCTCTATTTTCAAGGACGAAAATCTTTTCCAAGGGGGGAAGAATGTAATAAAGTAAGTCTATGATCCAAGGGTCTGGCCGGTTCAGACCGATCTGAAATCGGACACCGTTTGGTCATCCGTGTGTATGACCAAAGATCTCGAGTTTAGACTTACTAGGAGGTCTTGTGCTCTTGTGAACAAGTGATCCACTTAGCTTAGTGGTTAAGTCTCAAGGATGTGAAGGAGGAGGTCTTGGGTTCAACCCCATGGGGAACATGGGGAGAGTATTTTGCCCAAAGAGCTCTAGAGCCTTCTAGAAGCATCCACTTGAGTTAACTCGAGTTAACTGGGACACTTGGCGCACATGTAGTTACATGGCTGACACTTGGATGGTTAGTATCCACTTGCCCAAGAAGGCAGTCCTCTGGAGAGAGCTATATATAGAGGCATTTGGTTGGGAGGAGAGTCATCTCTCTAGTATGTGGTGGTCGTAATCCTTGTTCTCTTGCATATACCTATATATAGATATGTATATATACATATATATATATATATATATATATATATATATATATATATATATATATATATATATATATATATATATATATATATATATATATATATATATATATATATATATGTGTGTGTGTGTGTGTGTGTGTGTGTGTATATATATATATATATATATATATATATATATATATATATATATATACACACACACACACACACACACACACACACACACACACACACACACACACACACATACACACATATATATATATATATATATATATATATATATATATATATATATATATATATATATATATATATATATATATATATATATATATATATATATATATATATATATATATATATATACATACACACATACATATAGACACACACACACACACACACACACACACACACACACACACATATATATATATATATATATATATATATATATATATATATACACACACACATACATACACACACACATATATATATATAGTCACCCCTTTCGATGTGTGAGCTAAGGGGGCGAGGGCTGCTGCACGTCGTGCAATGAAGAAGTCAGTGAGCTGACTCTAGCTCCCTCGTGTGTGGGAAGTTGTAGTAGGCTGGAGGAGAGAATCTCTGTCTCTGAATCTCTAGTAAGAATTGCCCGAGCTGTTGTTGATCTCTAGAGGCCATGATCTCTCGGAGAGTGGGTTGCCTTGTAAACAGAATCTCGTATCTGCCTCTAATGTCATCATATGCGCTACATCTGCAAACAAAGTGCTCCTCATCCTCCATCTCTACTCTGCATATCCTGCATAGCCGCTCCTCTCGGGGAATGTCTGTGGCTCTGCCTATGTCAATCTCTAGTCAGTGTGATGAGACCCTCAACTGGCCAATAGCCACCCTCAAGCTATGAGGCATGTAGGTATCCATGTAGCGTGGTCGCTGGATGAAACCATCCACTAGTATGTCCAAGAACTGGTCTCGATAGTGCGTTAGTCTCGATCCTATGTGTGGTGTGTGCCATGTTTGACTAATGTAGAGCTGCCAAAGTTCCTGTCTTAGCACAAGATTCCTCTCATGACGCGAGAGGTGGATGTGAGGTGAATTTGGATCATATTGAAAAGGCGGCAATCTATCCATATCAAGTCCATGACTATCAAACCATGCTCTAACCTGAGTGTACCAAGCTATCTCATATCGCGACTCTGATATCTGTATAGATGCCTCAAAAGCTCTATGTGTGAGTCTTTCTGTAGGGAGCTCCCTCACCCTCTGAATAAAGGAGATAGTATGGAATAGTGCATCTACTACCATGGGTGGTGCAGCTAGCTCGGCCATGATAATGTCATGTGGCACTGACTGTTTCCCACGAAATAGTCGCGAGATCATACGTACTTGTGGCCTCTCGATCGCACTCCACTAGGTAATAGTGAGGCCTGGTGCCCAAACTGTCGAAGCATACATCATAGCTGGTCTCACTAGTGTGTCAAATAGCCACCCCTTTGTGCGGGGCTCTTGGAAGTGTGCCTGGTGACATCTCCGCTCTAACATGGCTAAGGCTGCATATCCTCGTGTGAGTCTATCGGTGGCTGCCTGTCTCATGCTGAAGGGGCCAGGCAAGCTCCTGAATGTGACTCCGAGGTAGACATAGGAAGTGACCACCTCAATCTGTCCACTTCCAACTGTGAATGCTTCTCCATTCCTCACCATGGGGGAGGTGTGGAAAATCATGACGTTGGTCTTGCCAAGGTTTACTGTCAGGCCTCTCTGTGTGCCAAACTCATGGAGGGCATCTAGGTGGTGCTGTAATCCCTCGAGTGACTCTGAAATCAATACAATATCATCTGCATATAATAAAATGTGGACCTGTGTACCTCCAAGGTCTGCACCCTCCCCTCCAGCTGGAAGAATGTAGTCCTCAATCTCGTCGATGTAGAGCACGAAGAGAGTGGGAGAGAGTGGGCAGCCTTGCTTAACACCCACTGTGCTAGCAATGGCCTCTGATAGTCCCCTCGGGCATCGAACCCTCCCAATCACCCACTCATAGAGTGTATAGATGGCCCAAATCATCTCTGATGGTATCCCCAAGCTATGGAGTCTCCGAAAAAGCTTCTCCCGTGGCACAGTATCGAAGGCTTTGCGGAAATCCACAAAGCAGCAATATAATCTCTTCTTCCGTATCTTTGCCCCGTCAATGAGGCAACGCAGAATGAAGATGTGATCAATAGTGGAGAAAGCCCATCGGAACCCTGCCTGACCACGTGCTCGTAGCCCTTCCATCTCTGCATAAGAGCTGAGATCTGTCTCGAGAACCGCGCCATAAAGCTTGGCCATGGTGTGACCAATCATGATAGTCCTGTAGTTCCCTGGGTCCAAGGTATCCCCAGATTTGTGAATGGGTACAATGATGTTCTTCGTCCACTCCTCTGGGAAGCCCTCCCCTATAGCCCGATTGAAGACATGTGCAATCAATGGAGCTATAGTGGGGGCGGTATATATGAGGTGCTCACTTTGCAGTCCGGTGTGGTCAGTCGAACGCCCGTGTTGTAGCCGCTCAATGGGAGGGAGGGAGGGAGGGAGGGAGGGAGGGAGGGAGGGAGAGTGAGGGAGAGAGAGGGAGAGAGAGGGAGAGGGAGGGAGAGGGAGGGAGAGAGAGGGAGAGCGAGGGAGGGAGGGAGGGAGAGGGAGGGAGAGAGAGGGGAGGGAGAGAGAGAGAGGGGAGGGGGGGAGAGAAAGAAAGAAAGAAAGAAAGACTTTTTAACGTCTAGTAGAGGCCAAAATCGGCCTATGAGACAAAACATATACATCAGTATGATCCAATCCACAGTGATCCAAAACGAAAATAAAGTGTGAGTACTGCAAACCGGTATAAAAGGAGGGATAGTAGCTGGCATCAAGGGTGTGGCGTGCTATGGATATGCACTCTATATGCTCAATGGGTGAGATACAAATATGATATGCATAGGGAGGGGAGGCTCGATGGTATCACAACCCCCTAAATGCCTGGAGTGGGTGTAGGATATAATGCATCGGTGGGTAAGGCATCATGGCGATCCTCAAAATGCTCTGGGCGTCCAAATCGATAGGGGTGCGCTGCTGACGTCTCTGTATCTCCATGTCATGGCGTGCGTGAATCGTGTGAATCTCTCTCTGATGTGGACGAGCTCTCCGGACAAGGGGTCTCGGTCGTCGACGCTGTGGTCTAAGCTCCTCTTCTCTGTGTAATGTGACACCCCGCATCGAGCTGGGCCCTCGAGTGTATGTGGGTCTGAAAAAATCTGTAATATAAGTCTGAGGGGGGGGGGGGGGCAGGTGTATCTCCATCTGCTGCTGGAGGAGTGATGCACGGCGGTGTCGGAGCTCTACTAAGAAACGACCTAGAGGGCGTTGGTCCTCTGTCCCCAATAAAGCCCTGATCTCTCTAGGCCCCCTGAAGAGATGTGGGTAGCGGTCTCTGATGTCCTCATATGCCTGGCATCTACATGTGTAGTGCTCCTCGTCCTCCACCTCCTCTCTACATATCCTGCATAGTCGCTCATCCCTGGGGGTATGTGTGGCTCGCCCAATCTCAATCTCGAGCTGGTGTGATGATACTCTGAGCTTCCCAATGGCCACTCTCTTAGCTGGTGCCATATATGTATCCATGTATCGTGGTCTCTGAATGAAACCATCCGCTGTCACAGTCAGGAAGTGCTCTCTGTAGTGTTGCCTCTTTGTGGGAAGAGGCTCCCGTGGTGCTATCCATGTCTCCCTGACGTGTATATGTAGTAGGTCCTGACGGATGATCCTATTCCTCTCCGAACGAGAGAGGGTAATGTGGGGGGAAGAGAGGTCATACTGAAAAGGGGGGAGATCCGTAATGCCCATGCCATGGTCTGCTAACCATCGGTAAGTCTGTGCATACCATACTCTCTCATGCCCTGTCTCTGCCAAATGTCTAGAGCTCTCAAATGCAAGCCTGGTGAGTCGGCTAGTGGGGAGCTCTCTGACTCTCAGAATAAAGGTCACCAATTGGAAGAGGGCCTCCACTAGCATCGGTGGTGTGCCAAGCTCGGCTCGTATAACGTCATGTGGAACGGAGGGCTTCCTGCGCAGCAATCGTGATATCATGGTGATCTGGGGCCTCTCAATCTGCGTCCACATCGCCTCTGTGATCCCTGGTGCCCATACTGCTGCTGCATACATCAAGTGCAAGTGCCGCATAACCTCGCGTCAATCCTGCAAGTGCCGCATAACCTCGTGTCAATCTATCTCTCACAGCCTGTGCCATGGAGAATACCCTTGTGCTGCCCGAGAAGGTGATACCTAGGTAGACGTAGGAGTCCACTACCTCTATCTGTCCTCCTGTTGAGAGAGAGAGAGAGAGAGAGAGAGAGAGAGAGAGAGAGAGAGAGAGAGAGAGAGAGAGAGAGAGAGAGAGAGAGAGAGAGAGAGAGAGAGAGAGAGAGAGAGAGAGAGAGAGAGAGAGAGAGAGAGAGAGAGAGAGAGAGAGAGAGAGAGAGAGAGAGAGAGAGAGAGAGAGAGAGAGAGAGAGAGAGAGAGAGAGAGAGAGAGAGTTTTTACGTCTACTAGGAGGCCGAACTCGGCCTATGAGACAAATCGATGTACATGGGTGTATCTTCTCTCTATCAGAGAAGATAAAAGTGCTGAAAAAGAAACTAGTAAAGCTGATACATATCTCCGTGGTATGCGTGTGGAGATACCCATGAAAGTGGGGGGGTGTATGGAGTGCGATATCTATGATAGTCTATATGCAAAGGGGTATTACAACAAGCATGGGAATGCATCTGAATCGACTAACTAGCTCCATCCTGTGCTAGTGGGCGGGTGTAAGATGTGATACATAGGTGGAGGTGGAGTCAGGGCCATCGTGATAGCTGCAGCGGGATCAGCCATCATCAGCGGTGGCTCCCTGTCTCATGCTGAAGGGGCGAGGTAAGTTCGTGAATGTGACTCCGAGGTAGACATAGGAAGTGACCACCTCAATCTGTCCACCGCCGGCTGTGAATCCTGCTCCATTCCTCACCAAGGGGGAGATGTGGAAGATCATGACCTTGGTCTTGCCAAGGTTTACTGTCAAGCCCTTCTGTGTACAAAACTCATCGAGGGCATCCAAGTGGTGCTGTAATCCATCGGGTGACTCTGAAACCAAGACAATGTCATCGGCATATAATAAAATGTGGACAGGTGTACCTGCGAGGTCTGCACCCTCTCCTTTAGCTCCGAGAATGTAGTCCTCAATCTCATCGATGTAGAGACCAAATAGAGTGGGAGAGAGCGGGCAGCCTTGCTTAACACCGATGGTGCTAGCAATGGCCTCAGACATACCTCCTGGACACTGTACTCTCCCAGTCACCTGCTCATAGAGTGCATAGATGGCCCAAATCATCCCTGATGGTACTCCCAAGCTCTGAAGGCGTTGGAAGAGCCTCTCTCGTGGCACTGTATCGAAAGCTTTGCGGAAGTCCACAAAGCAGCAATATAGTCTCTTCTTCCGCACCTTTGCCCCGTCAATGAGGCAACGCAAAATGAAGATGTGATCAATAGTAGAGAAAGCTCGCCGAAAACCTGCTTGGCCTCGTGCTCGTAGCCCCTCAGTCTCTGCGTATGAGCTGAGCTCTGCCTCAAGTATGGCACCGTATAGTTTGGCCATGGTGTGGCCAATCATGATGGTCCTGTAATTCCCTGGATCCACAGTGTCGCGAGATTTGTGGATAGGCACAATGGTGTGCCTAGTCCACTCCTCTGGGAAGCCCTCTCCTATAGTCCGGTTGAAGGCATGCGCAATCAACGGGGCTATAGTGGGGGGGGGGGGGGGGGAGAGAGAGAGAGAGAGAGAGAGAGAGAGAGAGAGAGAGAGAGAGAGAGAGAGAGAG
>CM035427.1:50593887-50611387 GCA_020310875.1 Ceratopteris richardii
GATCCCTTTAGTCTCTAACAACTTGAGGTTACAATGGCAATAAACCAATCTCTCAAGTTGTTGAGGACTCAATCTATTCCTTTTTTTCGTATGGAATAGAGCCCATGTACTCCAGTTCCTCTCTGCAGGACCTGTGCTACAATCTTGCGAAAGAATTCGCAAGGCTAATCTTCGCTATGAATCATGATTCATGAAAAAAAATAATAGATCATCATTCATAAAAAATAGATTCAAATGGATTTTGAAAGACTAAATGGTAAAAATACTTACCAATAGTGGAGTACTCACTCCATATTTCTCCCACCATGTGACTGGAGCAACCTGGTTCTCGCGTAGCCGTGCAGTGGGCTGTCCAAAGTAGCGTTCCATGCTACGGAACTGCAATCTCTCAGTCTCTAACTGTGACAAAATACCAACATCACCGCCGCTCCATCGCATGATGTAGTCAATCCAGCTATCCTCTAGCTCAATGTCTGTAAATTGTTCCTCACTTCTCCATAGTGGATGAAGAATATGAGCAACGGCATGGATTGGTTTATGAAACCAATCCCATCTTTTTCTCACAGCATCACATAAAGTGGTCTTCCTATATAAATTATAATAAACAATGAAGTTATAAACATCATACATGTGAATCATGATAAATTACTCTATCATATGATGATTGATCAATTGACAAAACTTACTCAATGTCCGAGAGTCCGACAACTTTCTGGATGCTTTCTTGTATACGATCAATGTACTCGTATACAAGACCAAGTGTGCTGCCCTCCATATCTGTGATGCGAAGAACACTGTACACTGGCTGAATGGAAGCTACCAACGTATCTCCCTTCGTCCAAAACTCATCATCTCCCATAATGAGCGCTGAGAACTGTGTGAAGAGAGTGTCTCCTCCTCTGACCTCCTGAATGTTGTACCAATCCTCAGCCACCACCGTACGTAGAAGCCCTTTTCTTACTCTAAGGACTCTATCAAGTACTATATACATGTAACAAACCGTGTCATAGAGGGTTTCTGGAAATCCAAGGTAGAATGGGCACGAAAGATGTTCAATACTTTGGGCTTAGTAGTGACAAATTTCACAATGAATTTTGCTTTATCAAGGATTGACTTCACCCATGGAAGTGCCCCAATGTCTTCCATAAGCAAATCTAAACTGTGGGATGCACATGGTGTCCATGTAATCTTGGGGTATGCCTCTTCAATCATACGCCCCATCGACACGCAATTGGACCCATTGTCGGTCACAACTTGCACTACATTCTCACTTCCCACATCCTCAATGGCTTTCTTAACATGTGAGAATATGAATTCACCTGTCACTACTGTGCCTGGTGCATGGGCTGGTATAGCACGTAAAAACATTGTGCCTTTGCAAGAGGACACAAGGATGTTATAAACATTCCTTTTACGAATGTCGGACCAGCCATCGCATAGAATAGAGCATCCATATTTCTCCCATACAGATCGTAGGGATAACATTTCAGTCTCTACCAGCTTTGTTTGCCTTGAGAGCTCAGTAGTGCGCAAGGTTTGTCCTGAAGGACCCTCCCAAGCAACACCTATTCTACTAACGGCTTTCATTGCCCTCTCCCATGGAAGAGTACTAGCAACATTAAATGGAATGCCACACTGAATGAAGAGTTTGGTCAACTCTCTAGTGGCCTCTTCCATATGTTGCTTTTGCACTCCAGCCCTTATATTGCCTCTCATGAATATATTACTATCAGGGATCTTAGAATGTGATGGATGACGTGAAAAAGAGGGAGAGGCATCTGTGCGTGGCATTTTACTTGCACTGTGATCATGAACTTGAGGAGACAAGATTTCATCATGAAGAGGCTCATTTCCCGCACCCACTGTGCTCTCAGACGATGGAGGCATAGGTAAATTACCCACCCCTCGGCTCAATTGGAGTTGAGCAGTCAACTCCTCTACGGTTTTTTGAGGTATGGAAGTGCATTTTCCAATGCCTCTTCCTCTCAACCCAAGGAGATGAGCTTTCATGCGGGATGCTGAGCCACCATAAATGCCCTTGCAATAATTGCATTCCCAAGAGGTGGGGCTATGAATTTTCACATGGTTACGGATGACATCGGGGGCTCTACCCATGGTGAAAGTTGAAACTTGCAAAATGATGAAGGGCTGAAAGCTGAAACTATGTGCAAACTTCAAAGAAGGCAAGAGAGTCTAGACTCTAGAGGGCAACAATACGTGCAAGACAAGAGAAGGCAAGAGAGGGAAAAGAGTCAAGACTCAAGCTCTCCACTCACTCCTCCAAGGTCCACTCGGGCTGCAGCTCGCAAGTGTAGCAATAGGGCAGAAATCGACCAAGAGCCGCAGCTCGCGAAAGAAAACGCGATTTTTTTTTTTCAAAAAAAAAAAAATATAAATAGAAAACGTATTAGGACGTCCGGAACGTCCGGACGTCCTAAACGTTTTTTAAAAAGCCACTGTGATCCCAAAATGAAAATAAAGTGTGAGTACCAAAAAACGGGTATAGAAGGAGTGGACAATAACAGGCATCAAGGGTGTGGGGTGCTATGGATATGCACTCTATATGCTCAATGGGTGTGATACAAATATGATATGCATAGGGAGGGAGGCTCGATGGCATCACAACCCTCTGAATGCCTGGAGTGGGTGTAGGATATAATGCATCGGTGGGTAAGGCATCATGGCGATCCTCAAAATGCTATGAACGTCGAGATCGACAGGGGTGCGCTGCTGACGTCTCTGTATCTCCATGTCATGGCGTGCGTGAATCGCCTGAATCTCTCCTTGGTGTGGACGGGCTCTCGGAGTGGGGGTCTCGGTCGTCGACGTTGTCGTCTAAGCTCCTCTGCTCTGTGTAATGTGACACCCCGCATTGAGTTGGGTCCTCGAGTGGCTGTGGGTCTGAAAAAATCTGTAATTTAAGTGTGAAGGGGGGGGGGGGGGCAGGTGTATCTCCATCTACTGCTGGAGGAGTGATGTACGACGGTGCTGGAGCTCTACTAGGAAACGACCTAGAGGGCATTGTTCCTCTGTCCCCAATAAAGCCCTGATCTCTCTGCCCCCCCAAGACCTGTGGGTAGCGGTCTCTGATGTCGTTATATGCCTGGCATCTACATGTGTAGTGCTCCTCGTCCTCCACCTCCTCTGTACATATCCTGCATAATCTCTCACCCCTTGGGGTATGTGTGGCTCGCTGAACCTCAATCTCGAGCTGGTGTGATGATACTCTGAGCTGCGCAATGGCCACTCTCTGAGCTGGTGCCATGTATGTATCCGTGTATCGTGGTCTCTGAATGAAACCATCCGCTGTCACAATCAGGAAGTGCTCTCTGTAGTGTTGCCTCTTTGTGGGAAGAGGCTTCCGTGGTGCTATCCATGTCTCCCTGACGTGTATATGTAGTAGGTACTGACAGATTATCCTATTCCTCTCCGAACGAGAGAGGGTAATATGGGGGGAAGAGAGGTCATACTGAAAAGGGGGAAGATCGGTAATGCTCATGCCATGGTCTGCTAACCATCGGTAAGTCTGTGCATACCATACTCTCTCATGCCCTGTCTCTGCTAAACGTCTGGAGCTCTCAAATGCAAGTCTGGTGAGTCGGCTGGTGGGGAGCTCTCTGACCCTCAGAATAAAGGTCACCAACTGGAAGAGGGCCTCCACTAGCCTCAGTGGTGTGCCAAGCTCAGCTTGTATAATGTCATGTGGAACGGAGAGCTTGCTGCGCAGCAAGCGTGAGATCATGGTGACCTGGGGCCTCTCAATCCTCGTCCACATCTGCTCCGTGATCCCAGGTGCCCAAACTGCTGCTGCGTACATCAATGCCGGTGTAACTAGAGTGTCAAAGAGCCACCCCTTAGTCTGGGGCTCCTGAAAATGTGTCTGAAAGCAACATCTCTCCAATCCTGCAAGTGCTGCATAGCCTTTCGTCAATCTATCTCTCGCTGCCTGTGCCATGGAGAATACCCCTCTGCTGCCTGAGAAGGTGACACCTAGGTAGACGTGAGAGAGAGAGAAGGGGGGGGGAGGGGGGGGGAGAGAGAGAGAGAGAGAGAGAGAGAGAGAGAGAGAGAGAGAGAGAGAGAGAGAGAGAGAGAGAGAGAGAGAGAGAGAGAGAGAGAGAGAGAGAGAGAGAGAGAGAGAGAGAGAGAGAGAGAGAGAGAGAGAGAGAGAGAGAGAGAGAGAGAGAGAGAGAGAGAGAGAGAGAGAGAGAGAGAGAGAGAGAGAGAGAGAGAGAGAGAGAGAGAGAGAGAGAGAGAGAGAGAGAGAGAGCTGTCATGGTCTGCTAACCATCGCTAGGTGTGTGCTTACCATATTCTCTCATGCCCTCTCTGCCAAATAACTAGAGCTCTCAAATGCAAGCATGGTGAGTCGACTGGTGGTGAGCTCTCGGACTCTCAGGATAAAGGTCACCAACTGAAGGAGGGCCTCTACTAGCATCGACGGTGTGCCAAGCTCAGCTCGTATAATGTCATGTGGATTGGAGGGCTTGCTGTGGAACAAGCGTGAGATCATGGTGACTTGGGGTCTCTCAATCCGCGTCCACATCGCCTCTGTGATTTGTGGTGCTTATACTGCTGTTACGTACATCAATGCGGGTGTCACTAGAGTATCAAAGAGCCACCCCTTAATCCGGGGCTCCTAAAAATGTTCTTGAAAGCAGCGTCTCTCCAATTCGGGAAGCGCCGCATAGCCTCGGGTCAATCTATCTCTCGCTTCCTTCGCCATGGAGAATTCTCCTATTCTTCCTGAGAAGGTGACACCTAATTAGACGTAGGAGTCTACTACCTCTTTGTCCCGCAGCTGCGGTGAAAGAGGCGCGATGGCGTATTGTCCTTGAGGTGTGGAAGATCATGACCTTGGTCTTGCCAAGGTTCACTGTGAGTCCTCTCTCCACGCAGAAGGTATCGAGCGCGTGTAAGTGTGACTGCAGCCCCTCCTGTGAATCTGAAAGCAAGACAATGTCATCAGCATATAATAGGATGTGTATTGGCGTACTTGCGAGGTCTTCTCCTAGCCCTCCTCCTCGCTGTATATACTTCGTGATCTCGTCGATGTAGAGACCGAAGAGAGTGGGTGAGAGAGGGAAACCTTGTTTCACACCAATGGTGCTAACAAGGCTTTCTGATAGGCCGCTGGGGTAGTGTGCCCTGGCTGTGACTCGCGGATACAAAGCATGGATGGCCCAGAGCATGTTTGATGGTAGCTTTGGAGTCTCCGTAGTAGTCTCTCTCGAGGGACCATGTCGAACGCTTTGCGGAAATCCACAAAGCAACAGTATAGTCTCTGCTTCGTCGCCTTCGCGCTCTCAATCAAGCAACGGAGTACGAAGATGTGGTCGATGGTGGAGAAAGTGAAGCGGAAGCCTGCATGAAGGGGTGCTCTGATCCCAGCTGCCTCAACGTGTGTACTGAGCTCTGCCTCTAGTACTTCCCCATAGATCTTGGGGAAGATGTGGCCTCTCATAATAGTCCTGTATTTCCCCGGGTCCATCATATCGTCGGGCTTATGGATAAACGCAATGGTATGCATAGTCCACGAGTCAGGTAAGCCCTCAACCAAAGCACGGTTGAAGAGGTGGGCGATTAGGTGGGATACTACATCGACTACGTATATAAAGTGCTCTCCATGTAGTCCCGTGTGGTCTGCTGAACGGTCATGCTGTAGCCTAGGGATGGCCTGTGGTACCATGCCTATTGTGAATAGGGTGGATATCACATGATGCGGTGTGGGAGGGATCGGCTATGGGGGTTGTCTTGGGACGTCATATAACCTCTGGGCGTAGGTGTGCCAAGTCTGAGGATCTGCTATGGGTGTAGGTGGGCGTGGCTCAGGTAGGGCCCTCCACGCGGTGGCGCAATCCCTACTCATGAGAAGGTCAAATAGCTTTGCCTCCTGTCGCTCCTCGAAAGCTCGCCGCTTCCGACATGTGAGAGCTCACATCTGTCATCGTGCCTCGATCTCCGTGATGGATCCCAAGATACTCTGTGCTCTGAGATGTCGGTATAGTTGTCTACACTGCTCATCGTACCATCTATTTTGTGGTGTATGCCCCAGCCGTGTCGAATGTGCAGTGCTGTGGGTGGTGTATGGGAAGCTGAGAGTAGCGGATGTGTGGAGGATGGAGGAGAAGTGGGCGGTGAGGGTCTCCAATGGGGCGGATAGGTCAAGGGAGTAGATGCGTTCTCGAACATGGAAGCTATTGATATGTGCTAGCTCATGTCTAAAGTGAATGGTGGTATGGGCATGTGGCTGTATGGTGGCAAGGTGGGATATGCATGGTGAGCCGCCTATGGATAGGGAGAGATATGTGTGATCAGCTCTAATCGGTATGGGTCGGATGGTGAATGAGGTGATGCGATGTGTCCCCTCTGGGGGCCGATAATATAGTCTACCACACTGCCTCCATGCGGTGTTGTGGGTGGAACGTAGGTGAAACCACCCGAGGTGGGCCAGGTCTCCATCTCATTATAGATAATGAGACGGTGTGCTGCTTATCTCGAGTAGGCGTCGGCCGTATGAGGTGGGTGTGGCGGTGTCGGTTGAGGCTCTAAGTGTAGACATGTCCTCCATGGTGCGGAGGATCTCGGGGTCGTCAAAGTCATAGATATCACATTGGTTGCTCTGAGTACGGGCATTAAGTCTCCTACAAGGAAGACTTCACCCATCCCTGTATACTCCATAATTGTGTCACTGAGGCCCAAAGTCTTATTGAGTTATGTTATATAGGACTTTTAAGGCTTGGCCCAAAAAATAAAGAATAAGTGACATAGCCTTTATAAATAGGCCTATACACATGTATACGCTATAAAGGGGTGATTTAGGACGTTCCCCAACAACCTCCCACTTAAAGGCATAAATGGTGGCTTTAAGCTAAGTGACTCCCACCATCTATATCTGTATACATAACTGATGTTGTGCTTTGGGTAAGCACTTAGTGAGAACATCCGCAGGGTTCTGTGATGTATGGACCTTAACCAATGTGATAAGGCCATCCTCAAGCACTTCTCGAATGAAGTGATATCGCACGTCAATATGTTTTGTGCGTGCATGGAACATGGCATTCTAGCTATCACAAATCAGCATAGGTGCTCTGTCAGGCAAGCCAAACTCACTACAAAGACATGGCAACCATATTGCTTCCTTGGAAGCCTCAGTGGCTGAAACATATTCAGCCTCAGAAGTAGACAAAGCAAGAATCCTTTGCAATCTGCTGCACCATGATACATCACCACGTGCAAGAGTGAAAACATAGCCACTTGTGGATTTCCGTGTATCCACATCACCCGCCATGTCGGAATCACAAAATCCCTTCAGCTCTAATGGGTCCTTTCCATAACTGAGGCATTTGTTTTTAGTTCCTTTCAAATATCTCAAGATAGATTTGACTCCCTCCCAATGAGCTCTACCAAGATTAGCCATGAACCTTCTAACAACTCCCACTACATGAACAATGTCTGGCCGAGTAGCAACCATAGCATACATAAGTGAACCACAAGCTGATGCATATGGAGCACTCTTCATGTAATTGGCTGCATCATCTTTGGGATAGTCATCCTTGGAAAGCTTAACATGTGGCGCTCCAAGAGGCTTAGCATCAGCCACATTAAATCTGTCCAGCACTTTTTCAATGTACTTTTCTAAGGATAAATGCAAAGTATGCTGCTGCCTATCCCTTACTAGCCTTGCCTTATACTTGGGTTTGCCATCGACAGTTTTGATTTTGTACACCCACTTGTTGGGAATTGCCTTCCTTCCTTTGGGCAACTCAACCAAATCCCAAGTATCATTTGCATGGAAGGCCTTTATCTCTTCCTGCATGGCTGACTCCCACTTCTTCTTGTGCTCATGTAGCTTTGCCTCTTTATAAGTAAGAGGCTCACCCTCATATGGTAACATAATGTAATGTATAGAGGGGCCATATCTATCTATTCACGTGTCTCATAGGACGTATATATCTTCTTACCCAGTGATCCACATTACTCGGTAATGGATCTACATCAGGAGGTACATCAACTTCTTCATTGTTAATGGGCTGTTGTACATCATTTCCAGCCCTGTTTTCAGCATGAATAGGTGGCAGCATATGCCCATCAGGAGCCTCTTCTTGCTGTCCGACATCATCTCCCTCAAAATCCATTGGACTGTCTATATTTTCAGCCATATGTGGTGCACCCTGATGGTCTGAAATAGGCCTAACATGTGGCTGGTCTTGCTGAAATGTGACCTTTTTATCGTCATGTTTCGAGGCAACATTATTTTTTAGCAGCCGTGCCTCATTAAAAACAACATCCCAGCTGCGTATGACCCTTTTCCGCTGAGGTAATCATATTCTATAACTCATTTCACCTTCTTCACCATATCCCATAAAGAGGCCTTTAATGGATTAGGCATCAAGTTTACTCCAAAAGCTTCACAGCCAAGGACGCGTAAGTGATCATATGAATCAGGTTTGTGAGACCAAACCTCTTCAGGGATGTCACCTTTCAAGGACATGTGAAGGGATCGATTGCATATTTGTACTGCAGTTTTAAGAGCCTCTCCCCAAAAAACATGAGGGAGATTAGCTCTGGAGAGCATGCATCTCACCCTCTGGCAAAGAGTCCGATTATACCTTTAAGCCACACCAGTAGAAGAGGGGCTGTATGGAACAATAAGCTCCCTCAGTTTTAAGAGCCTCTCCCCAAAAAAGTTGTCCTTTTCGTGCCTTTAACAATCAGCCGTGACCCTTTGGTCATCTTCCATGAGCCTCTTTCAAATGAAACGCTATAACCATGCATATCCATCTTCCCAATAGAGAGCCAACTCTTCTTGATTCTTGGTACATATCTCACATTATGTAGGACCAGCTCATGTGTGCCATCTGTTGAAAGATGCACGGTGCCAATACGTTCAATGTTACATGCATGATTATTCCCAAGGTATACATGGCCATGGGTGCCCGCATGAAAAGTAACAGGACATCCCTTGATAGGAGTCACATGAAACGAAGCACGAGAATCAACAATCCATGTCTGGTATAATGAATCATTTATAGTCAATAAAGCATCAATTAGATCACTTTTAGTGATCGACATGTCCTGTACATGAACATTGCAAGAGACATGTGCATGAGCATCATGAGCTGATATAGTAGCACATAGAATATCTTCCATATTTGAAAGCTCCTCAATAACTACACTAAAGTTTCTCTTTTTCTTTCTGGCTGTCTTGTCCATTTGTCTTATCTTCCTTCTTGTCCTTTCTTTTGTCTCCAACATTCTTCTTCCTCTCAAGCTCTGCCTTATAGAATCGGAAGTCGGGCTTCTTATGCCCTTTCCTACCACACTGATAACATGTCACATCAGTACCCTGCATCTTGTTGGAACTTCCCCGTTCTTTGCTTTTGCTCTTACTCCTCTGTGAATAAGAACCCTTCTTCTCTAATATGCCTCTGACCATGTTTTCAGAAGTGCCTCCTTCACCACTTGCTTTTTTTCTGATTTCTTCATTCAATATAGAACCCCTCACACCATCTAAAGTAAGATTGGGGTTATTTGATAATGAGACCACCAAGGTCTCCCAAGAATCAGAAGTGTCATAAGCAAGAAAATAGCTTTCAAATTATCGTCAAAGGGAGGCATTACTGTGTCTTGCAAGTGTGATAGAGTACCTGTAAAATGAGACAAGTGCTTTGTAACGCTCTTGGACTCATCCAACTGCATGCCAACTAATTTCCTCATCAGATGTACCTGATTAACAGGTGTGGTGTTCTCGTAAGTGGCCTTGAGCTTGGCCCAGAACTCTGAAGCTGTAGTAATGCCCTTGAGGTCTACCAGAATGTCATCGGACACGGTCATTTTTATGTAAGTGACGGCCTTTCTATTCAGATTATGCCACGCATCATCTGACATACATCCAGCTTTCTTGCTTCCAATGCCCTGTCACAATCTTTGAGGAAGAGAATTCCCTGAATTCGCTCTTTCCAAAGATCAAATCCTATGCCCTTGAAGCTTCGAATCTCAGAAAGATTCTTCATCTATGAGGATGATGATGCCATGGTTGCAGAGATAAGAGGTTAATGTGCTGAGATTTTGGGCAAAATGCACCAAAATCAGGGTACCACCTCCAAAAGTAGTGCACAAGGGCTTCAAACTGTTCTAGGAACAAAATGGAGCAAAATCGAGCTGATTGGAGCACAAAATTAGAATCCGAAAATTTTTGAAAGTTTTTGTAGAAAATTACAGCAAGCAAATTTGTGCTAAAAATGAACAATTTGATTTCTTTTAACCTCAATATGCGTACATAGGGCTAAAATGAAGCCTTTAGAACCAAATAGGAGCAAACGCCCCAAATTTCGCTTGAAAAATTTCTGAAATTCTCAAAAAAATACCACAATTTGCTGTGCATAAGCAATTTCTTTTGCCACAAGTTAATACATAAGGTGCTAGACTTGTGTATTGCTATTATGATGTATGAAAGCTATAGGATCTGCTCTAATATGGGCTACTCACTCCACGGTCGTATGTCGCTGTTGGGCCGGAATCTCTTTTGTCTTGCGTGGTGTAGCCTCACTCCTATGAACTCTATGACTCATGGTCGTCCTCATACTGCTATGAAATTTGGTGTGAAGGTAGAAGGCGTGAAAATATTTTTGTGAGTTATCCCTTTAGGATCACTCGTTTTTCTGAGATTTCCGTTTTGGAGCCATCTCAACCTCCGTTTTGAGCCCACAAGGTGGGGCCATCGAAAACTAAGTTCCTTTGCAAAAGTGTCACTTGCGTTATGTTCGGAAACACTCAAATATTCGAGATCCGGAATTTCAAGTGATTCCGTGTAGTATTGATACAAAAAAACTGTGTTATTCTGAGATGGAACTGTAACGTCACAACGTGATAGTATTCAAGCAGAGGTACTGCTACTATTGTTTTTGTAGTGTTGCGAACCGCTACAGAAATGGAAAGTGATCATGGAATGATTCAGGACATGCTTGGATTATAGGACATGAAGTTGAGCTTGAGGGGGAGTGTTGAGATATCAAGCTCAATATGTGATGATTGAGGATGACATGCATCACTTTTTCATTTCTTTGACATGTATGGTGGTCACGCCGGTATATGTAAGGGATACTTTAGTGAGCTTTACTAGATTTATCTACTGAGAGTGATGGCACATTTGTTTCTTGCCAGTTCACTCATTCTCGGACATTGGGATTTTTCTTATGTATTGTTCTTTATATATTGCACTAGTTGTATTGTTGTATTAGGTCATTCTTGTATATTCTCCTTATGTAATAGAAGAAGAAGAAGATCATTCTTCCTTGCCTCAATATGTGTGTGCTCCTCTTTGAGAGTGAGAGTGTGTGAGTGAGCTCTCTTCCTTATCTCCGTTCTCTTGACTTCAACTACATGGTAGGCAAAGTTAGAATGTGAAGCCGTTGCAGTTTGAGGTGCATAAGTCCTTCTCTTGCTCCATCATCGCTTGATGCTGAGGCATGTAGAACTTTCTCTCTTTACAAATGAGGAAGGTACCCCTTGACAAGAAGCCCTTCACGGAGACTCAAATGGACTGTTCAACAAACTCTGGATCGGAAACAGAGAAGCATACAGAGAAAATTGCATTGAAGCCATGCAATGGTATTCGAAAGTGGTTTCTACAATGCTTTGTTGAAGGAGCCTTCAGACTATGATTTGTAAAAGTATAAGATCATGGAAAGGCATCCTAGGGTGGTGTGTTCAGATCAAGGCAGTCCAGTGCGTTCAATTCGGTGCGCGTAAGGTGCGAGGACTGAATGGTATCCCAAGGTAAGGTGCGTAAGGCGCGTCGTTACAAATACACTAATACTCAAAAGATGTAGTATATGCATATATTATGCCATTTATACCACAAATAAAGAAAACACATATTATAGTTCACTATTAACTAATAAACTCTCTCTCAATGTATGTGTCTCTCACTCACTCTCTCCCCCTCTCTCTCTCTCTCTCTCTCTCCCCCCCCCCTCCCTCCCTCTCTCTCCCCCCTCCTCGATGAATGTATGTGTGGATATTGGCTATTGGCTAAAAATCTTTTTGTGTGGGGAATCTCTTGCCCTCTCACAAGATTCAAGAATCAAGTCCAAATCAAAGGTTAAGGCTCACGACTAGTTATAGTTAAGGATTGATCAAGGCTATGCTCATCTACTGATGGGTTCAAGTTCACTAAGGTCACAAATTGGAGGAGGAATATCCGTCGCAGTAGACATCGTTTTTTTTTGTAATATTTTTAAAAATATGTAACGACGAATTTTTGGCATCGGATGGCACCGAAAGCACCACACCGGATGAACGCAAAAAAGTTTAGGTGCGTAGCACTGGATCTGGCCTGGTTCAGATATATCGAAGAATTTGAAACTTCAGGGACTAATCTGGTCAAGTCATCCTGATGATGATGTAATTGTAGGAAAACTTTGTTGCTCTTGTAAAATGTTTTGTTACACTTCAAGCCTTCGGCCCTCAACCTTGCGGCCATGCATCCGAGTTTCCATTGCAACTGCCTTGGAAGATGGGCCTTCACTATCTTATGAACCTATTATTGTAATATCTATTTGATTTTACTGTTTTTCCTTTTGTAATATATATTTTTGTTTATTTGTTGGGTGAACCTTATGAACCTTACCACGTTGCTAAGGATCCTATCTAGAACTCCGATAGATAGATGTACAAATTTATTTTGCGCTTATATTTCTTATTTCCTTAATGAGTGACCATAGGTTATCAACATCTGTGGATGCATGGTTTATATTTCGGAATGCATTTGAGGGGCATATTAAGTGCTGCACAATCACGAATATACATTATCAGAGCTGCTTCAGTTTTTCTCAGATGGCAATAATACAAGCTAAACAATGTAGTAAGTACACTATCCATGTCATGCAATGTATGAGCATACCAGGAAACATCGAGTAGGTATTTTTGTATATTTCGGTCCTCGTGTCACATGACATCAAACTCCTATGAAATTTGTATTATATTTAACGTTCAGATATCCTTGGACATTTGTGAAGTCAATATGTTATTCTCTTTGCTTGATTTGGGAATCTGTGTTTTTGGTCTGCATGATGGTTTGTGCATGAATGAGATCACATAGAATCTTGTCCTTTGTCATAAACTTAGTGGAGTCAATTGTGTGGCTCTTGCAGTGCATTCGGTGTGGACGGCAGACTTGTGCACTAGTGAGGTCAAATGGAAGTTTAGTGGCCAATTCAGTGGATTCATGGTGGACAGGGCGACATGCATATGCTTGTCCTATATGTGGGGGTTCATGGATTCAAGTTGTTTAGTTGTGATAGTTGCAAAAGTCCTAGAAAATTACCGAATTTTTGTTTATGAAGGGACTGCTGCACTTTAGAGGTAAGTCATGTTTCATAAATTTTCCCGTGGAATTCACGTGAATAATTTGATGTCCTTCAAGCGGACCCGTGCTCTTTTTTTGCCCCCTTTTTACAGGGCAGTGCTTGTGCATTATGTAAAATAGAGGAGCAATTAAACATTATGCCAGCCAATTTACCAAAATCATATACCTGTAAACCATCAAATATGTAACTGTTTCGACTAACTTGATTCTTCTTGTATGATCACATTGCTAGTCACATGAATTTTAGACAAGAAGTGGGAGGTGTTTCCCTGCCCCCAGGACTATCTTGTGGGGTCGTGTATTGTTTTCTTTTAAGGCATGTATATAAGCATCACCATAAGCAAAGTTAGTGGTGATGAGCCGTGGAGTATGATTTGAATGCTACGAATATCATTTTGTGTTGAAAAATAATATCACATGATGTGGTTTAGAGTATCAAATTTAAAGCATAACATTTGTGTTCAGCATGTTTGTGTGAATTCAAGCAAGCCCCGAGGATTCTGAGAGTTCCGTACTTGTACTGAAGAACTCAGATAATTTAAAATAATATTCTATCTTCCAGTCATACTTATATATACCAAGAGCATTATGCCAAGTCATGATCGATCCTTGATTGATAAAGCTATCAAAAAACATGACTTAGTAGATATAGATAAAAAGGATTCTCATATGAATCTTGTTATTCATTAATATATTTTCAATAACTTAAATCTGGAAAGAACAGAAGTATAAAGATCATGGAGAAGTTTCTGATGTGGTATAGAAAAATATGCAATAAAAGTTTTGTTAAAAGCCTCTTCAAAATATGTTAAGGTTGGTGTTTGCCTTATCTTCATTTGTTCATCCCCCCCCCCCCCCCCCCCCCCCCCTTCTTCTTTTTCCCTCCTCTTCCCCCCCTTTTCCTCGTTCTTGAGTTTGTTTTGTTTCAGTTTATTTCTTCGTTTTATGTTTTGAAATCGGACTGCAATTATGACTTTGTGGTGGTTTTTTTTGCTTCTTTCAGCATAGGCAATTCGAATTACAGAAAGCCAATCAAAATTTTCTTTTGTTAAGCACACAGTTGATCAAGATTTAAACCCTTCAAACATAGCTCTTGCTATCTTAAGCACCTGCTCTTGGAGTGGCTCTGTGCTGATAGTTGGGAACCTGTTTGAGTATTGTGCCCATATTCTAACAAACTCTTTGAGGTCCAGATGAATTATGTGGTGACCTTTTTCCAAGCATACCAGACGGATATAACAAACTTCTCTCGACTTCTACTTTCAAGCAGATATAGCGAGAAGCATATGGGCACAATGTTTTCTTTCATATCTACACTCTTTAGGACTCTTACAAGTTCTTGCAATTGAATTGAATGAGAGGATAATTATGTTTTCAAGCAGGAAGGGAGCTAGATAGCCAGGAAGCGGCTATGTAGGTAGGTAGCTAGATAGTCAGGGAGGAGGCTATGTAGGTGGGTAGCTAGGTATTGAGGTAGCCAAACATTTAAGTAGCTAGATAGGAAAGCACTCAGGTTGGTATGGGTTTATCTAGGTAAGCCAGATAACCATTTAATCTACGTAGTCAGGTAAGAAAACCAACTAGGTAGTGAGCTACATAGGTGTATAATGTATTAAGACATATCCAGCTATTAAGATAAATAGATAGCTAGGCACTTATTTGTAGACACATTTGCAGCTACATTGGTAGGTAAAGGTAGCAAGACAGGTATGCATATTCTCATATAGGTAAGAAGGTACATAATTTAGTATCTGGGATACACATGCATGCATGTATGTGCACATGCACATGCACGTATACATATGCACGTACATGCATGATGCATGCACGTGCGCACGCATGCCCGTGCACGCGTGCACACACACACACACACACATGTAGGTGCACGTGTGCATGTGTGCACACATGCACACATCATATATACACTCAATGCATACACACAGCACACACAATATATACACTCAATGCATACACACATCATCATCTACACACATACGCATACACATGCATGCATGCATGCATACATACATGTAAGCCAGGTAAGCCAGATAACCATATAATCTACGTAGTTAGGTAAGAAAACCAACTAAATAGTGAGCTACATAGGTGTATAATGTATTAAGACATATCCAGCTATTAAGGTAAATGGATATCTAGGCACTTATTTGTATACACATTTGCAGCTACATTGGTAGGTAAAGACATATTCTCATATAGGTAGGAAGGTACATAATTTAGTATTTGGCATACACATACATGCATGCATGTATGTACACACACATACACATACATATGCACGTACATGCCGCACACACACACACACACATGCACGTACATGCCGCACACACACACATGCGGGTGCTTGTCTGTTCGTGCGTGCACACATGCACACACACACACACACACACATGCGCTTGCTTGTGTGTTCGTGCGTGCACACATGCACACATCATATATACACTCATACATACATGGATGCATGCATTACATATGTACATCATCTATACACACACATGCACACATACATACATACATACATACATACAAACAATCATACATACATACATACATATGTACGTACATACACATGTGTTGATGTTTGCATCTAGGCATGCATGTTTGAACAATGTGTGCACACAAACACATGTACACATGCAAACAAACATACCTATAATGTTGGGAAATTTATGACTTGTAGACTACCAGGAAGCTATTTGTATCATGTGGGATATATAAGGATACATGCACAAAGATTTGAGGTCATAGGCATCTTCTATGATGGACTAAATATAGGCAATATCAAAAGTACTACTACCAAAGAGAGAACACAACATATAACAGGTGCCCCATAATTAAGATTGGAAGAGCAAACCAACCTTTTGAAGCCATTTTTCAAATAATCACAAGTTCATCCTCATAACAATCAGCTTAGATGTAAAAGTATGCAAAGCCACTTAGGCAAAGGATCCAAGCTAGATGTTCATTAGTAATCAAGAATAAGAACTCTCAAGAAGTGCGCCGAATATGGATCGGAAAGAAATTAGGCTAAGCCCAACAAGGATGATCTCAAACATGGATTCTCTAATAATACATTTAAGGAAACAAGCTTAAGTGTCCAACTAAATCAGCCAAAGGCAAAGATGAGCACCTTTGGAAGGATTACGTTTCCACACAAAAGATTAGAAAAGAACATCAACAGTTACTAGTGCAACAAGTTTGGAGACAAAAGAAACAAAGGCAGTGCAACAAGTTTGGAGACCAAAGAAACAAAGGCAAAGCTATTGTACATGATCAAATGAATATTCACACAAATGATAGCTTTTGCTTTTATAACTCTACCTAACAAAAATACATTTCAGCCTAGGCATCCGATTTCTTGCATTATTGTTCATTTACTCTTGATATGCCAAATAGTCAAAAACACGAAGATGAGGTACCGAGGTCTTGTAGGCATGCTAATTCTTATTAGGAGTGATAGAATGTAATGACTTAGTGGAACAATTGTTAAGCATGTATGCAACATATATCATGGCCTCAAGCTACAAACTACATGATAACGCTTGACTTTTGGCCATATATCTTGCCCTTTCTATGAGACATTTTTTTCCTCTCAACATCATTGTGTTGTAGTGTATGTGGCACTATACATTGGTGTTTCATGCAATGTTTGACCATATATCCATTGGAGTAAGAAGACATACATTCCGATCATAATGAAGGATCACATTCTACATGATATATTTTCAGCCATAACAACAAACTATTTGAAGCACAAAAAAACTTCATACATTGGCTTGGATGTTTGCATGTGATTGTATACATCATTATGATCGAATTACAATTTATCTCTAGATCTCATTGAACCATCTTTGAGAAGGAACATTTCATCTTATTCGGAATGCAATCCTTACATGCATGTCTAGATGGTGCCTCAAGTTTAGGCAAAGATGACACGATTTCAAGTGTTTGCAAGCATAGGAAGCTAGCAAGATTCATGATGAATAACATGCATACCAAATTTTCACAGTTGAGGTGGTTTGAAAATCTTGTACGCATGCATTATCATCCACATGTTTACAATAATTTGTGAGCATTTACCATCCACATTAGAGCATACTAAATGCAATG